>OZ021728.1:43654965-44254965 GCA_963978545.1 Linyphia triangularis | reverse complement strand
GATCGGTATACTGAAAAAAATTCAAAATTTCAGAATTCAGAAGGTTTTTGGTGCACCTTGGGGAAAATGGTAAATTGATATTACCGTTATTGTATATAGATATATACATTATTTAATATATTTCCACTTTTTATTTTACATTATCATTAGTATTATGTATACATTGTTTTATTTTTTTTATAAAAATTGCCAGACTATGCAGTAAGAAGCTATTTTTAAACCCCTACCTATACATAATATATTATAGGTTATCATTTCGCAAACCTTTAAAGAAGAGTAGATCCTTGGTTATTAATCCTAGATAGTAACTTTTTGTATAAAAGTTATAGTAAATTTATAGATCTACAAATTTTGGATAATATATTTTTCCCTACGACTTATTGTTATGAAGATATAATTGAAAAACTCGGCAAAAAACTTAAAAAAGCAGCATTTTTACGAAAAAGTGTTTACTTTGATGCTACGTAACTCTTTACATAATAGCTTTACAAAAGCAAATTGTTCACAAAAGTTGTAGAAAATTTAATATTCTACAACTTTTAAATTTAATATTTGTTTTTAAAATGCATTGCGAAAGAGTTATGATCTATAAACTGAAAAACGTATTTTTTTTGTGGTGCACTACGGAAAATACACAAAGCAGAGTAACTCCTTTGTTTTTAGTCCTAGAAAATAAGTTTATATAGAAAACTTGTAGGAAATTTATTGTTCTACAACTTTTATTCACAAACTTTTTCTCTAAAACGTGCCATTATGAAGATATAATAAAAAAACTTGACACAAATCTTAAAAAAGTAGCATTTTTACGAAAAAGTTTTGACTTTGATGTGACATAACTATTTACATAATAGGTCTACAAAAAAACTTAGTATACAAAAGTTGTAGATAATTTAATATTCTACAACTTTTGAATATAATGTTTGTTTCGAAGATGCATTGGCAAAGAGTTAGGACGTATAAACTGAAAAACGGCTCAGTTTTTGGTGCACCACGGAGAACGCACAAGGGTTAGGAGGTCGAAAACTTGGTTTATAAACCACGAGACCAACCTTTAAAACATATTAAAAAATCAGAACTACATAACCTTTTGCAAGGCAAAATGTCTCTATTCCCTGGACTATATATGGGAAGTTGCTTTCTATATACCCTATAACTCTGTTATTATTATAGATCAAACTTCAATTTCAAAAAAATTTTGATCGCATTTATAAATATATGATATCGATCAATCATGTAGTAAAGTACTAGACGAAACTTTAAAAAAAAAAAAAAAAAAACGTCAGATCGAAAAGTCACATAATACATATTTAATTATTAGATACATTAAACTCAATTTGAAAAAAAAAAAAAAAATCTAATTGCATTTATTAACAAATGATCTCGATCGGTCACGTGGTCAAATACTTGGTGAAATTCAAAAAAATAGGTTCAGATCGAAAATCGTCCATAAAACCATATATTTAATTGCTGAATATAATTCAATTTAAAAAAGCTGTTTGCATTTATTTACAAACGATCTCGTTCGGTCACGTGGTCAAGTACTAGACGAAATTTAAATAACGCCAAGTCCAGATCGAAAACCGTCCACGAAACTCTATATTTAATTGTTAGATAAAAAAACTTTGATTTAAGTGTAATGCTATTTTTAAAATCGCAAATTTTAAATGAAATTTTTATTTTAACACATAAAAACCGTGCTATATTGTCGAAGAAAATCAAGGATTCGACTCTTGAAATCGAAAATCAAGAGTTCTTAAGGAGTTTCAAGGACCCATGGGAACCCTGATATCAAAAGAAAAAACGTAGTCCACAGAATCTGTGATGGTTACGAGCTACCAAACGATTACATGACCTTTGACCTGGACGAAATGGCGCGTGCTGGTTACGTGGTACAAATATATTTTTAAAAAAGGGACTAAAGGGACCAAACGTTAAAAAAAGGGGACAAAAGGGACCAAAATAAAAAAAAGGTACTTTAAGGAACTAAGGGACCAACGCTAAACGCCCTGCAACCGGAATTTTTTGAAAATCAAGTTTGGCGAGAAAATTGGTATTATTAGCCAAAAAACGGCGATAAGTCGCCAAATCTTTTTTTTTTTAAGTTAAGTGTTTGTTTGTTTTTTTTCTCTTTATTTTGATGGTTTTTAATTTGAAATGGCGAAATAGCTGAATTTGCGCTGATTAGAAATGAATATATTATTCTAAAAAGTGATTTTTTTTTTAGTTCTGGTTTATCCGGAATGCCGAAGGTCTTATTCAAACAACTGTGAATTCTCAGCAAAAAACCTTAATATTCTTAATGGAAAATGTTTTTTTCCGGAATATATCCGGAAAAATACATATACTGTGGTTATTTGCCGAATCTATTAACAAATCTAACTTGTTTCAATTGTATAAGAAAGAGGGTTGCGTAATCGAAATTCCATTATCCACAGCATCGGGAAAACATTCTCCAGTAGATAATTTGGTTTATCCGGAATTCTAATAAATAATTAAAAAAAAAACTACACATTTTGCATCTGTTTAATCCTCCATCGTTTATTGCATAAAAATTTATATTCATTTCCGGAATATGTGTAATTTGTTTGTGCGGAATCTATAAATCTATGGACTACTTTTATTGTAATTATAACAAAGAAAGGTGATTTTCCACTTGAAATTACGTTCTCACCGGCAAAGAGTAATTAAGAAATTCAAAATTTGTTAATGGTTTGAACAAAATCCGGATAAAATTAATCATTCGGTTTGTAGGCTAGATCTACATATGGAACATGCATTTCACAAAATTTAAAATCATGTATAACGGATAACATTCTATTCTATACAGTATTGATGCATTCATAATTCATTTATACCCGCGATTTAATTTGTAAATTTCCAACTACATCCGGAAAATGTGCAATTCGGACGAATTCAAGTATTCTAAACATTTCATTCTTTTATAAAAAAATATCAGTTTCTCACAATCAATCAGAATAAAACCTAATTGCATCTATTTAAATGCATTTCCCCCTATAATCCCAATCAAAGTTTTGATTTGTAGGCTAGTCAACCATTTTGTACACATAACAGAAAATGTTTCTTTTTCTTTTTTGTGTACAAAAAGTATGGATATATTTTATTGTATACTATTAACATGTTTTGCAATCAATTAAAAAACGAATATGTTTCGCTGTAATTTTATTTTAAAAATATTTATTTTTAGATTAGCTGACAACCATACAATGAAATTCAAAACTTAATAGTCCGTAAATTATCCGGAATTTCGTGGCGATTTGCATTACAATTCTTGTATTCCTTTTTTTTATACATCATAATAGTCGATCTTTGAATACGAAGATCGTCTTCCCGAGCATATTTTACTTTAGGGTACAAAGTAGGTTGTGTGTGTGAGGAGGGGGGAAGACAATGGAATCACAGGGGTTTCCAAATACAAAAGCTACTTTTCCAGAATTCTCGGAATCTGATCGTGAAAACGCACACAACAAAACTTCCCCTATGGAACTAAAATAGCGATAGTCCACTTTGTCCGCCCGGTAACCCTAAAATAAAGGTTCGGTTAGAATTGGTACAATCAAGAGACCTCTTCATTTTTTAATTTTACATAAAAGGATTTAATTTTGGTAACATATTTCAAATTAGTGCCGATTATAAGCGTAAAATATAACATTATTTTAACTAAAAAAGCTAAGTAGAATATTTAAAAAATATTCCGGTTGTGACGTTTTTAATGTTAGGTGCCATCACTAGCGATATTTACCGTTTAAATTTGGCAGAAAAACGTAGACATTCAATTAACCGGAAAATTTGGTTATCCGTAAATCCTCATTTCCCGGCGATTCCGGATAATCAGGCTTTTACTGTATTTACAAACAAAAGCTTGGAGCCTAATATTATTGCCAGCTCTAATTTTTTATTTTGGTTACATACATAAATATCATTGACATGTAAACACTCATAAGATTTTAGATTAGAAAACTCGCCCTAAACCTATCCAGAATTTTAGTCTTCATAACCAGGAAAAACAGAGCAAAATGGGTGATTATTTTTAGTATCTGATAACATTAATTGACGGTAAAACTTTGCATTGCAGATCAGAATCTAAAAGCAATGTAAACTTTAAAACTTATACAGAATTCCCAATATGCATAATTAAAAATCCAATTTAAACCCTATAAGGACATAAAAATGTTGTGACAAAATGTAACAACCACAATAAAATGTTGAGAGCTTTTCCAGAAAACTTGCCAGTACTACTAGTAAGCTGATGTTTCAATGCTTTCAAACATAATCTAAACCAATAGAGGGAAAGAAGAACTTAGACTAATTCATCTGTCAAAAATTGAAGAAAAAATTTAGTTCTGAAGTGATGAAAAACCTTGCAAATGAAAAATTGTAAGAAAAATTCACAGACAGTTACTCAGAAATCAAATGAGTATCATCTTGATTTTAATAACATTTAAGAACAGATAAAAAATGGCAAAAGTGATTGGTTAAGATCATACTAATTAGTGGCAAAGAATTATTGGTTTTCGTAAAAAAAAAAGAAGCAAAGTTTAGAAAATTTAATAAGCTACTCATAAAACTATATCAAAATGATGCAATTTGTACATTGTACAGCTAACAGCATTTAGGTTTGTGCTTGTTATTTGCAGATAAAAACTATTTTTTGTAGGTCTTTACTCAATCACAAGATCCAGTTCACCAACGGAGGTCCACTTAGACTTGAAGTAAAGTGTTGCTGGAAATCAGCGATTCCAAGCCATTCCGATTGAAGGAAGAAATAGGAAAATTAAAAAATTGAATATAGGTAAAAAAACTTTATGATTCTTCTAAGATACAAGTTCATTAAGCAATAACTTAAGGAAGCATTAAATATCAAAAGTAACATTACACTTACCACCCCCAAGTGATTCTTTGTGCATTTCTCGCAATGAAGGAAGGTGTACAATACGGATTGAAATATCAGTCCACAAGCCTATAGAACAGATGGATGTTTTATTGGAATTATCCAAGGGACTTACATCCAAACAAGCTATTTCAAACTCCATTATTGTATGTCTGAAAGAGAAAATTTTGTTTTGATGTTTAGTAAAAGTAAAGTAATTTATACATAAAACTATGGATAAAACGTTAACTAATTTAACTTATTTAATTTAAAAACACATACTCAAATATACCTTAAAAATAAAAAGTGACAAGTTTTGGAATGACTTTATTCAAGCAGCAAGAGTAGCTTATAAAGACTTTATTAAATCAATGATAGGGCAAAGAAAGAAAATTTAAATTGTAAAGTGAGAAAGAGTAATGATATCATATGAGAAAAATTACACTTAAAATATAAATTAAATGGGTTTCATTAAGATTGTTTAATAGTACATTTAAGAATTTTTGGGTAATGATTTTACAATTGCATAATGTTACCCCATTTGTTTAATCTCTTCTTCAAATATTTCAAAATAGTATAATTCATTTCTAATGGCGCAGACCAGCTGTGACATATTAGCAGCAACCACACAGATAATCTGGTCTTTAGGGGGCATCCATTGACTAAGAACAGCTTTGGTGGGTCGACTGATCAGTCGAATAGAAGTTTCTGTCACCTAGAAAATTAAAGCACCCAATATAACCATGTGGAGAATACATATAAAAAATGCAATATATTTATCTGTAAGTAGTGTTTCAATAATTTTGGAAGATTTGATTAATAATTTTATAAATACAAACAATAATTTGCTTGGAGAAAATAATTTAAAGTATAAATTTAGATTGTGTATTTATATTATTCCCTGTTTTATTTCCTCCCCTCAAAGGGTTTTTGTTATTTCATTACAAAAATCAGAAATGCAACAAAATCTTTGTTTAGATCTAGAATAATGAATCTGAAACACAAGACATTTTACTCAAAATCAGATTATTTTGAGTTTGTTGCATCTTTTCTCAGAATTTGTTGGAAATACATTTCTTAATTTTCCCTCTATCTATACGATAAACACCTTTTATCCAACTGAAAATGGAATTCTAAAGATAAGTCAACAGTATTTTTTCCAATAATTTGTGAGTTCAGAATTAAAAAAAAACCCCAAAAAACTAATGATTTTCATTGAAAGTATACCCTTGAAGGTCTTGCACAGAGTTTGTTGAAATTGGGGGTTGTAAACAACCCTTTTATGGGACAATGTGTACAATATCATCTATTAAAGGCTGAAAGGAATTTTAACTATTCAGAATCTCATTTTTGTGTAAATTTTTTTTGTAAGTTTCAAGTCCTGCTTGCTGGTGTTTTTCATCCATAAATGTTGTTGATACAAAAGAAAAGTTGTCTTAGCAGCAAAACAACAACTGACAGAGGGAAAATAAAGTAGAACATCAAAGCTGATATATACACAACAAAAAAATTAGCACAAACAGTTACAGCTGTACTGCTAGATACTTGCCTACAAAACATTTGCAAATATGAAACGTAAGTTAGCTTTGAAAAATACAGTTTATTTGTTGAGATTGTATTACTTAATATAACTCAACCTTTGATATTTATATTCTGACCCTGACTATGCAAGTCGACAGTGAAAAACCCCTGACAATGAAAAACAGCCAACCAACACAAAGTACTAAAAGTAGCAGTACTAAAAGTATTCATCTTTTCAAAACTCGTACATAATTAATTTTTTGAGTTTTATGTTTTCAACAAGAGAGGTACTTAACTTAATGCTTACCTGAACAATTTGATCAAAACGAACATTGGCGCAAAGAAAAGTTTGTTGGCTAACATCAAATCCTACTAAATTTGTTTCTTCAACCTCTTCCCCATTTAGAGTTAAAACTCTAAAATAAAAGAAAAAACTTAATCAACCTATTAAAATTCATTTTACAAGTAAAATACATGAATTAAAAATTTAATCCAGAAAATTGATTTAAAATAAGTTCATTGGTTAGGCACCAACTTGAGGATTTGATCTCTGACGGTTTGTGCTGCACTTTGCAGCTTTAGGCCCACTCAGCCTCACATCAATGAGTACCATAAAACATTCTGGGAAGTATAGGCAACTGGTAACTACATATCTCTCGCCCTTATTGTAGTCATGAAAATGCGAGACTTGTACTTTGTTGGACACTGAACCCCTCCCCCTCTTATTGGGCAGCAGTTGCTTTGACTTTTTTTTTAGTAGTAAATTCAGTCAAACCACTTTGTTAATTTCTTATTTTCCTTTCAGATTTTCTAATAAATTTGTGCTTATTATCTTTATGAATTACATTTACTTAAATAATTATTTTTTTAAATTGGTTTTAAGTTGTTCATTAAAATAAAATCATCTTAAATTATAATGAAACATAATATAGTATTCTGTCCTTGCGTTTGTCGGGCTCCGAGATGGTGCAATCAATAAAAAGTTAATCATTTACGCTTTTTTGGGAATAATTTGGTGCATAAGATATCCAGGGTTCCCACTCCTATTGAAGAAAAAAATTCAAGGACTTTCAAGGACCTTTTTAGGAAAATTCAAGGACCATAAAATTACATAATTTAAACATGAAAATACAAAATGGAGATTATCGGTGGTCACTTAAATATTCAAGGACCTTATCCTTTTTTCAAGGACTTTCAATGACAAAATTTCATAAAAAAAATTCAAGGAACGTGGGAACCATAAACAAGTTCATTACGGCTAAAAAGCTGAATAGAAACTCAAAGCATTTCATTGGATTAAAATAGTCATTTAATTTCTTAATGGAATTAGATAGCATTTTCTCTTATTATATTCATACAAGAAGGGTGAAGAACAAATTCATGTGTTCAAAATTGGCCAGCAAAAAAAATTATCTAAACTTGAGTGCCTCCAGTTGGGTTTAAAAAGATGTATTTTCCTTAAGATGCCGTTTGAAAGTTAAAAATAAAATGGAGAAACGGGGTAAAATGCACAGGGAAACGAAGCATAATATTGATTTTAAATAAATAATTCAGATGAACAGAAAATTGATCTCTCTTATTATTTTATTATAATTAACCCAGCCCTCCCCCCTTCCTCCTGCAAAGAATCATGCCGGTGCCCATGAGTAAATATGACTTTGAGCACCCTTCTTATATAAATATTAAAAATGCCAAATAATTCCATAAAAATATTAAAATATTTTAATCCAATGATGTGGTTTGAGTTTCTATTCAGCTTTTTAGCCATAATGATTTTATAAATATCTAATGCACCAAAATATTCCAGAAAAAGCATAAATGATTAATTTTTTATTGTTTACACCATCTCAGAGTCTGACAAATACAAGGACAGGAATTCTATACCCCCCCCCACCTTTTTTCCCCGTCCCACAACCTTCGACAAGAAAAAAATCATGCTGGGAAGCTCAGCTCAGAAACCCTGTAGAGAACAAAAGGCTATAAAATTTGGTGAGCATTATGTCTTCACGCCGCCAAAATGGATCATCCTATGAGCACGGTGAAGTGATGGCAGGTAATGTTGGAGTTTTTTAGTGTCATCAAATTCTGTTTTTAATTTCTTAAACTCAGTGATGTAAGTGCCAAAATGTGATTTTGGAGCACTGTCGGAGCAGTAAAAATACGATTTTGGAGCAGCAAAATGTGGTTTTGGAGCAGTAAATTATTGCATTTAAATTAGTGATGCAGCAAATAGTTTTGTATATTTCAACCTTGATATTTCAAATTAATTTAAAGTAAAAAAAAAGTGTAACTTGTTCATTATATAAATACGTTTGCATTCAAAATTTACATTAATTAATTTGATTGCATTACTCAAAAAATAAATTAAAAAGCATGATATTTATTAACCTCTTTGCCAACAATTAAAATATTAGGAAGTTTTCAATGATGACATGATATCATAAGGTTCGGGGCACAGCATGGCCCTAGTGTTGCTTTTGCGCCACAAAAACTAACCAACCAACCAATAATAAGGTTTGGTTCATCACTGAAAGTTTTTCGAAATAATCTCAGTTAGGGCTACTTTTAACGACTGATGAAATAAGATTTTTTTCTTTAAAAACTCTAGTCTGCCTAGTACCACTTACCTATAGAAGTTCTTCCCAATAATCCAAAATAATTTAATTCGATACAAAGTACTCCCTCCTCCCCCCATGCAAAAAAAGGGAAACAAGGCTGCTTAGCGGCAAGCATTAGATTTCATAACTTGTTTGGACTGATAGCTTCACTTAGCAGGTTTTTTTAGGGCTATTTGTTTATTGGAAGATAATTTTTTTTAACTCAAAAAAATTAAAACCTCTAACTGAAATTTGAAAATTATACTACCATTTAATTTACATAAAAAAATAACTACTTATGTAATTAAATAATAAATTAAAACAAGGCAAGATGAAAAACAGTAATTTTTGTAGTGGTTTGTTTTCTAACACTCTCCATTGTCTAAATAGATTATAGAGGGTTCCCATGTGAAATCTCAAGGTCAATGGAAACAAAATGATCGTAAGTCTGTGTTTTGTGTATACAAAAAAAGACACATTTGGTTAGGTTTTTTTTTTTAAATATATGACAAAAAATAATCATGCACTCTTAAAGTACAAAGAAAAATATATATTATTTTTAGTTACAAACAGGCAAGAAAAAAATATCCAAATTGGATGCATAAAGATTGATTTCATGCCTTCTACAGTTTGAATACAAAGAGAGAATCCCTGGTTGGTTGGTTGAAGTTTAACGGCGCAAGGGGCATACTGCCGCGAATCCCTGATCTTTCCTACCGCTAATTTAAAGGAACAAATATTTGTAAATACAAGAAATCCTTACTTTTTTTAAAATAGAGACATAGCTTAAATCCCCCCCCCCCCCCATTCAAGTTCTTCGTAGAATTTCTAGTCTATCTACAATACGACTTGGCTCTTTTTCTGGGAATTGGGTACAATAAAAGAATGATGTAATATGCGTTTTCCCGTTCGTTGCCAAGTCAAAATCATGATCCAACATCCAGGGTTACCAAAAAAATCATTTACTAATAGTCACCAATCCTTCCACCTAATCACTGAGGCAAGTTCAAATCCTGTTTTACCGATGACTTAGAAATTAAGCCCGGAAGTGTTTGTTGAGGGGGGCTGTCAATTGGATTAAGTTTAGAATTTAAAAAAAATAACCGCGTTTTCTTTCAGCTTAAAGAAAGCTATGTATTTCTTTATTATTGAAACCAGGCAAGAGTGCAAATCTAAACCAGATGCACCAAGATTGCTTGTGTGAAAAATACAATACTTGTATTCTATTTTTAGCACGGTAAAAAAAACGGTTTTTCGGTAAAAAAAAAAAAAATTCCAAAAATAATCATGTATTCTACAAGTATAAAAAAAAGTACTAATTTTCTATAACTAAAATCAGAAAAGAAAACAGATTTAAATCAGATGCACACAGATTCATTTACTACTTCTTTATAGTTTGAAAAACCTACAACAAAACTGAGAGATTGTAATATGTATTTTTAAGTGCGAAACCTTTCCGGCACGTTAACTGACGAAAAACGCCCTTGAAGTGCAAAATACTCTTTATCGCATTGTTGGCGACGTTCCATGATAATTTGGAAAAGTTTCGAGTCAAAATTCTCTCCAAGTAATTTTTGAAGTTAAAAAATTATTTTTTTGGCGCAGTTCGGCACAATCTTAACCAAAAAGATGTTTTTATTTCAGTTTGGAGCAGGGTAGTCAGTTTGGCGCACTTCGGCGCAATTGGAGCAGCTCTTACATCCCTGTAAACTACATTCAAAGTACTTAAATTTCGATAACAAAAGCTGAATTCAGTGCTTCCGCTGAACTGTACAATTTCTTGGTAAATGCAAAATTTATTTACAAATAAGTAAAAAGTAATAATTACTTGCATATCGATAAAATGTTCTCACCTTGTTTGTCCGACAAAAGACAAAATCAATGTATCATCAAACTCATTCGATTCTACTTTTAAAGGCCACATGCCCTTAACACCAGGGAGATCAATACTTGCATGTTCATGAATGCCAATCCCATTCCGAATGATACGCAAAGAGCCTTCTTTTGAAGCTCCAGAGCAAGTAACAAGCTAAAAAGAATGGCCAGATGAATTTAAGTTTGGGAAAATTATGCTCTAAACATAGTGTTCATACATAAATTGAAATTATATTAAACAGCTATTAATGTTGTTTGTTATATAGAGTTTTGAAAATAGCTTTTTTTTACTCACCTGCCCTTGTCCCTGCCTTTCAAGGTCAACAACACACATGTCAATAATTGGCCCCAAATTCGTAAATGTTTCCATAACTTCAGCAAAAGACCCACTTTCATTTGCTTGAATATTCAGTTTAATTAGCTGTGCATCACCTAATCTGGATCCAACGAATACTACACCGTTATCCAAGTAAGTCAGACATTCAGGAATAGTGATCTGAAAATTACATACAATATATAAGGAATATTGTCGAAAGAACTGCTTTTTTTAATAATTAAAGACTGGAAAATAAATTTGTTAGCTATCTGTATTTAACACGCAAGAGCGTGCGTTGGTGTGTTGCAATATGAAGAGATATTACAACCGGGTATATTGGACACAGCGCACATTCCTGAGGGTTCATAAGAGTTGTAACTCAGCACAAATATTTTTTTTATATATATGCTCTTATTAGGTTTATTAAATACATAACACACTTTAATCAAAATAAACCTAAGTATATCAGTAATGAAAGTGGTCTTTAAGAAAAAGAGTGGAAATTTGTTCAAACTTCACAAAATACTCAATTAATATGGAATTAATATGTTTGGGGTATACCAAATATTAACTTTTCCAGACAATTTACTTTATTTTCAATTATAAAAAAATTTAAAACTTAATACTAAAAGCAATTTCTACATATAATAACAAGAGATACATTTACACAGAAATTAAAATTAGCAAGCAGGGGGAACCCTGCATAAAATACAACAAATCCAGATAATACATTGAACAAAAAAAAAAAAAAAAAAAGACATTCATATTCAACATACTAATAAATCTTCAGAATATTTAGGAATGTCACTTGTAAACAATATCATACTTCTCCCAAAAATTCAAACTTGAGATCTCGAACCACAACTCGCCCATCCATTTTCTCCTCACTTTCTAACAGCAGCATAAACAACCTGCCACACATGTTGGCCAGTAAATATCTTGCTCCATTTTCATCTACTTTACAGTAACAGTTGATCACACTTTGCTGAAGGAAAATGACAAATAAAACAATCAACTATCTTGTGAATAGGCAATTCATTATTTATTAAAATGATAAGTACTCAACAAAACAAACATTGGAAAAGCAAAATAGAGCTTGTTTTTGTACCAATTTTTGTTTGACCTCAGGAGCCTGTTTATGCTTATTTACCCAAGTACTATTTTGTTTTTGGCACACCAACAGCACAGCTTTTCTAGTTTTTATTCAGGAACAGGATGGCCACAAAATTCAGGAAAAAAAGTTCTCCGATAATTTCTTGATTTCCCTAACAGATTACTAAAAAATTCCCTGATTTTAGGCCAAACTTTTTCCGAATTTCCGCAATTTTCTTAGGTTTTCCAGATGTCTAAAAACCCTGATCAAATAGAACATGTATTCTAAAGAAATAATATGCAATTTTTAAAAAAATAGTTTTGCTGGTAAAGAAAAGTTTAAATTATTCTGTAACATTAAACTTCTAATGGCTTCCCACAATAAATCTCCATGTAAATAGCGCCAAAATATGGATGAAAGTGCCTTAAACAATACAAAATTTCCCTGATTTTCATGAAATTTTAAAAAGTTCAATGACATTTCACTGACTTTTTCTAGAATCAGAAAGCTCCCTGACATTTCCCTGATTTCCAGGTTTTCCCGGTTCTGTGGCCACCCTGAGGAATGATTTCATTGGCAAAATAAGAATTTTTTAACCTCACAATTTTATAAACTCCTACATGGACAGACTACATGTTATACAATTTAACTAAAATGTTATCATTTAAGGACCTTTATTTATTTATTTTTTAATCTTTTCCACTCACAAAAAGCAAAACTAAAAAAGTAAGAATTTCTTCATATTGCAGTTATTCTCAAACTTGGAACACTGTACAGAGTGAATTAGGAATTTTAATTGATTGCCAAATCTTTCATATTAATTTTTTTTAGTCTCATCTTCAATATAAGTTTAATAAATAAGTTATATATTGTCCAACTTCTGCTAGTTGGCCAAAGGGAAAGCACAAATAAAACGAAGTTGCCCATTTCTGAGAGTAAATAAAATCTAAATTGTTTTAACTCCATATAGGCTGAATAGACAGCCGAACAGTAAATCTGTCGCTTCATATATAATTTTCATTATTTGAACATGTTCTTATAAGTAAACTATTACAAACATTTTTATATTATCAACAATTCATACATATAAAATGAATTGAAGACACAGATTGAAGTTCCAAGTGAAGTCCTTACCTTAATAAGAGCTGGAGCAATGGCTATATGCCTTTCACCATGATAATATGTGATGGATTCTTGTCCAATGACAATTGCACCACACAATGGCTCAGGCACTGCAAAAGAAATTATGAGACTTAATTTAATTCTATCAGAGTTATTTTATAACTCAATATAATACTGTAGTCGATATCACCCACATTGCTAAAAGATAGAGATTACTATACTAGAGGACAGGAAGAAGTGAGCTCACTGAGTACACTGTAGGAACCGGTTCCCCTATGGCTGTAAAGCATTGAGTGAGCTCAAATCAGGTTGTCTTCTAGTATAGTAGCAATTTTAATAAAAACAATAATTTTATGGTAACTTATAACCTGCATTGCTTTAAAAAAATATTTTTTATTGTTTTAAGTACTATCTGACAATTTTTAGTACAGTACAATAAATACTGTATATTCTCTAGTTTTACATGAACAACAGCAGATATTCAAGTCTACCAAGGAATCGAAACCAGAATATTAAACATGCAAGTCCAGAGCCCTTACCCCTCAGCCATAAATCAGGTGATAAGTTTTGAATAACTTTATATTGCATGGAATGAGGTTTTCTGACATAAGAGTTATACAGCCAAATAACCAATAAGACTAATTGTCACAATCAATGCGGTGTTTAATAGCTTTGAAGCAAGACTGTAGGACAGAGGTCTTTGCGAAATGCTAGCAATGCATTTTGACTGCAAATGTGCAACATTTACTTCACAAAGAAATACCTAGGCAACTGGAAAGAAAAAGGTTGGAAATTTTTTAATTTTTATCCATTACAACAAAATAAATTATCCCGTTAGAATGTGTCACCACACTTAATTTTCATTTTGAAAAACATAAAAATGAAATCCATTGCGATTTTGGCTAATCATTTCAAATCATTGACTAACCATTTGGTACATCTATAGATGATTCCATAATGAGATTGAATTAGCATAAATTCAATGACAAACAACTTAAGTTTTCTAGTATACTAACCTTATTCTGAAACATATATCGTACCTGCAATCAATGTTGTCGCTTCTATTTCTACATTGTTTTGCTGCCATGGTCCTTTTACAAACTCCTTATCCTTAACTGAAACTTCATAGGTTGCTACATGGCGTGCTTGGGCATCTTGATACACCATTACCATTGTAGGATGGGCGCATCCATGCAAGAATTGGATATCGTGAACATGCAGTTCTTCCATTCTAAAACAATTTTATACATAATGACTAAAAATTTCCACCTACACGAAAAAATTACGATACATTAAAGTATGCAAATGTTTAAAAATATATTACTTAACACACTTCATGTTCAGCCACAAAATATTCCCACAACAAGGTTAATAAAAGAAAGTAGAACGGACAGTAAAAAATGGAAAATGCAATAAAAAATCAATGCTCATATCAGGGTGGCCACAAAATTCAAGAAAAAAAGTTCCCTGATTTTCCCAACAGATCTCTAAAAAATTTCCTGATTTTAGGGCAAACTTATTTTTAAATTTCCCCAATTTTCTTAGGTTTTCCATATGTCTGGACCCCCTGATCAAATAGAACATGTATGTTAAAGAGATAATATGCAATATTTAAAAAAACAGTTTTACTGGTAATGAACAGTTTAAATTATTCCGTAACATTAAACTTCTAATGGCTTACCACCACAAATCTCCATGTAAATGGCACCAAAATATGGATGAACGTGCCTTAAACAATTAAAAATTTCCCTGATTTTCATGAAATTTTAAAAAGTTCCCTGACATTTCCCTGATTTTTTCCGGAATCAGAAAGCTCCCTGACATTTCCCTGATTTCCAGGTTCTGTGGTCACTCTGTCATATTCTGTACCGTATTCTGCAACCAAATTCTGAGCAGGTGACCACAAATACATCAATTTTTTAAACCATGAAACATCATATTCAAGGGAATTAAACTAAAAATATATACAAAAATTTCTTGAAACTATCTAAAATCATATACTCCCATGTTTGTTTTTTTTAATTTCTGCCTGTAAGTTCTAGAGAAGATAGGGGCGACGGGCATCTGTTAAGAATTAAGTTGATATTTTAAAAACAATTATAAAAATCTACACATTATATTCTTTGGAAATCCTCTTATTAGCACCTTTCAATTGTTTCCAGTACACCATTATTCAGGGTGGCCACAAAATTCAGGAAAAAAAGTTCCCCGATTTCCTTTTCCCTGGCAGATTTCTAAAAAATTCCCTGATTTTAGGGCAAACTTTTTTTCAAATTTTCCCAATTTTTTTAGGTTTTCCAGATGTCTAGACAGCCTGATCAAATAGAACATGTATGCTAAAGAGATATTATGCAATTTTTAAAAAAATAGTTTTGCTAGTAATGAAAAGTTTAAATTATTCAGTAACATTAAACTTCTAATGGCTTACCATTACAAATATCCATGTAAATAGCGCCAAAATATGGATGAACGTGCCTCAAACAATACAAAATTTCCCTAATTTTCATGAAATTTTAAAAAGTTTCCTGACATTTCCCAGAATCAGAAAGCTTTCTGAATTTTCAGGTTTTCCCAGTTCTGTGGCCACTCTGTTATTGCAATTTTGTTATCAAATATAACAAATAACTGTAAAAAAAAAAAAAAAAAAAAAAAAACTTATTTCTCTATGTTTAAAATTATCTATGTCATTAGCCAAAATGCCTTTAAACTCTCCCAATAATTCTTGTTTTTAACTTTGGTTTACATGGACACTAAAATTTAAAAACGCTACAAACAAAAACTGATGAAATAGAATTTGAATTTATTATTAAAATGTCATTTTGTTACAATTAAAAAGAAATATTTGCAACTCCTCATATAAAGAAAATCCTTATATCACATGACATAAAAAAACAATTTTAATAGGTTAGATTCGCTTACATCTTGAGATACAATAATTTCTTTTCAATTGTCACACAATCATATTTGGAATGATTTCCAGAGGACGCAGTGAGTTTTTAAAAAAATTAGGGAGGAATTTTAGGGATAATTCCAAAAATTTCAAGAATATTTTAGGTATAATTCCAAATATTTTAGGGGAAATTCCAAAAGTTTAAGGGATAATTCCAAAAGGTTTAGGGATAATTCCAAATTTTTTTAAGGATAATTCGAAAAAATTTAGGGATATTTCTTTTAAAGCTGATATAGGCCAAGAAACACATTCACCTTTTCAAAGCAAGTTTCAATACCGGCAAAAAGTTGTATAATTAATAATTAAAATCTCAGTAAAGATTCTCCTCTGGTGGGTTATCTGGATTTGTTCGCTGGTTTTGGAGGAAAATCAGGTAATTTTCGAGGTTTTTGATTTCTTCTTAGGAATTATCAAAAAACTTAAGTACAATTTTAGGGAGAAAAAAAAAATTAAGGAATATTAAGGCAAATGCGACACTTGAATTTCAAATACAAAGGTTTTCATTTAAGTCAACAATATGAATTTATAAAATAAGAGACAAATTAAAATAATACACCTACCCTAAGGTAAAAAAAAAAAAAACGTAGGCGTAATTTTTGCAGTGTATACTTTTCTAATTTTTTTCTCTCCAAACGTACAGTGTTTAGGATATCCACAGAAAAGTTATTTTGAAATTCCCAGACACTTCCCTGTAACATCTAATTTTCCTCCTGATTATAAGGTATCGCCAAAATATATAATAATGAATGTAAAAGTGATCATGACATCGGAGGTTAGAGGAAATCTGATCGTATGTCAGTTCCACTGTTGCGAATCTTGCAAGCAAGCCCAATAAAATTGTAATGCAGATTTGTATCAATTTTAGGAAAGATAGACATTCTAGTAAAAAAAAAGAGCTAAAATCGGCATCAGATGTAAATCTCTGCAAGAGCGTCAGTGACTTATTTCGGCGTAATATCCGATGAAAATTTTCATCACGCAACAACAGGAATCTCAGCGATTTCGTCCTCTATAATTATGGGAGTAGCAGCCATTTCATCCCCGTAACGGTCAGCAAAATTGCCATCACATACCAACATAAATAATGCCAATAGAGGCCATGATATTATAGAAAAATACTCATTCCATCAGTGTTTTTTGAGGAAGTTGTCTTATTCTTTAGAACTAAAGTAGAACTTTTCAAGTCTATCCCAAAATTGAGACAATCAGCAAACTATATAAAGGTGATTATAACACATTATTGAAAAAGGAATAATAATACAAACCTTATGTTAAATGCTTTGAGCTCTTTCATAGTTTTGTCTAAAGGAATAACTTTAAAGAGACCATCATATAATCGCAAACCAATGATTCTGCAAAGTGGGTCAATTATACCAATACTTCCAGTTTCTGAAGGTCTAGCAATAGCATCCTACATAAAACCATTTAAACAAAAAAAAAAAAAAAATTTTAAAAAGCAGTTACATAGATGTCAACTTATTTTATTTATAACAGTGTTCCCACTCAAATCGCAAAATGAAAATCAATGACTTTTAAGGACCTAAATAATGTACTTTTAAGCACCTCTAAGCATTTTCAAGGCCTTGAAAACAAGTTCAAAAATATTAAGCACTTTAAATGACCGTGGGAACTTTGTATAATCATTGAATTACTTCAATTAAAAATTAAGCGTGTTTCCCTTTATAAAAAAAGTTATATTTAAGATATTTAACAGCTATATGATATATATTTGCTTTTTAGGAAAAATGTCATTCTTGATTAATAATTTGCCACAGAGTCTAAATATAAATTTCAAAAATATCATTGTACTAATCAAAATAAACTTATTTACAATTGGAAAAAAAATGCTAGTTTTAGGTACTAAACATGATAAAATGCAAAACTGAATAATTAATCGAAATTGTTATTTGTCGAAACATTGACAGAATAAATTTTTTACAGATACATCAAGAGTTTGACAATACTGCCAATACATTAAAAAGTTGTAAAATCTAACCATAATAAAACATAATACATACAGAAACATTCCCATGAGCTCGAGTAATAATTTCTATACTATCTCCTTCCATGATGCATTCTAATATAGCGGCATTATATTTGTGAGTCAGGATAAAAAGCAAATCCTTCTTTTCATCCTACAAAAAGAATTTTAGACAATATGAAAAGGTGGACATTAGTGCCTGAAGCATAATCCAATAAACTATTTACCAAGTCCCTAAAAAATGTATACTGAACAGAAAAAAGAGCATAGCCTTTGTATCAGCTTATTAACAAATGTTAAGCAAAACTTAGATCTAAAATTTAACAATACTATTCAATTATATATGTCAAAAGTTTTTTTTATTTAGGTTTATCACATGACTTGATAATTTCCTTATAAGCAGTGGTAGAAGTGGGATAAAAAAAAAATGGGGGGATGCCTGCTAAAAGTTGGTGGCAAATGCAAGCCCCCACCTCTTTCCTCCCCTGTATTTGTTAATAAAAATACTTCTATCTTTATACAAAGTAGTAAAATACATTTTTAAAACCAGTACAAAGTATGACTTATATATACCATAAAGGTTTTTTTTTTTTCTTTCTTTTTTACATTTTTGAAAACTTAAATAACTTTTTCTCAGACTCAATACATTTTGCATTTCCATGAATGCTTGATCTATTTTTTAAGACAAAACAATCTATGTATATCTAATTTTAGTGCTATTTAATATTCCATGCCCAGTATTGTCAAAAATTTAAATAAAATTTAGTAATAAAAACAGAAAAAATAGTAAGAATACTATGCATTTTTTATTTATTTTTTTAAATTGTATGCTTAGCATGACTCGAAACATAGTAGTTGGATGATTTTTAAAAAATTTCACTTAAAAAAAAAAGGGGGAAAGGATATTTTAACCGTTGTGCTAAAAAAAGTATACTGTTCATTCAATCCATCTAAAAACTATTTTAGATGAATTTATGTTTTTAAAAGTAGGGGGGTGGATTTCTGTGGTTTTTAAAGTGGGGAGACGCATAGGTATTTTCTGGAAAAGTGGGGGGGGGGGGACGCGTCATCCTGCGTCTACCCACACTTCTAGCACTGCTTATAAGATAAAGATCTTGACTAGTGACAAAACACTGTTTTTTTCTTTTTTTCAAATATCTTTTTTTTAAACTTTTAATAACTTTAATGCATTTTTAAGGGAATTCAGTGGTAAAAATGTTGAGAACATCAGAAAATGCATTACCAGGAGAGTTATTTCTTATCAAAATTGTTAGCAATAGCTGAAAAACCTAAATTTGTCAATGGCAGGTAATTTCTGTGCCGCCTGAGATTTTGCCGAAAACTTTATTGTGAAATGTCATGGGTACTACTACACCAAATTTGAATACAGTGCCACGATTCACTTTAGTTGGTTGGTGAGTACGCTGAACAGCCTATTTTTAAGCACAATGATGGGCAATCAGGCCAGGACCTACAGCTTAATGTGGATTCTGAAACACAACGAACATACACGCCTAACGCAGGATTCGAGCGCGGCACCTACAGTTTGCGAGGCCAGGCCAATCCACTTTGTAGTTATACTGTTTAGAGAATTTTTTTTAGACATAATCTTTTTATTTTGACTCAGGATAATCCAAAACACTAAACAAAAAAAAATTATATTGATTTCTGTATCCCAATGCAAACTTCCTTACCCTATATTACAAATAAGGTAACTGAAAGTAAAAAAATAATATATTTAACAAATAATAGAATAGTAGTTAAAAGGTAATTAAAAGTACTTAACCAAAAGATATAAAAAAGATTTAACGTTTTCCCACCAAAAATAATAAAGCATTTTTTTTATGAATGGTTATGGGAAACAGGTTATTAAATCTATTCAAACACGATTAATTCGTCTAATTACTTCTTAAGATTATTTGAAAAGTTTTTGTAAAAACTTCACATTGACATGCTTTTTAATTTAATTTTCTTTGTAGCACAGCATTAGTAAAACAAGAAATCATAAACATGACTGTATTTAATTATAATATCTGTAGAATAGCAGACTTTTTTACAAAGAAGATTATTCTTCCCATCTTTACAAAAAGTTTTTATCAAATATATACCTTCTTTTCCAAGTTATTTTTACAAAAATATTAACGAAATAAAATTATATTACAAATAAAGAAAATAGAAAATGCAATCTCCACCCCCTCATTTTTTTCCTCTTAGTTAAAACAGAAATGTTGCATTATAAAATTTTTAGAATGTGCTCTACAAAGAGTGTTATTTTGTTATCTGCGTTATTAAGACTGCACAAACCATTCAACAAATCACCCCCATGAGGGAAAAAAGAAACCTTGCAGAGAAACACAAATTTTCACAAAATCTTTTTACCTTTCCTCCAAAAAATAAACTCGCAAAAATGAAATTCCCTACAGTATTCAATATTGAAAAACCCCACAATAAAAAAAACCCAGCTGAATAATAATAAAAAAAAAAACCTTCACCATACCACAAAATCGATTAATAAAAATACTCAAGAAAAGAATAAAAAACAAACAATAGTGGTGATGCTGTGCTGCCACCTGGTGAGATTTTTGAGAACTGATAGCAACAAATGTTGTTTTTCATGCTAAAAAATTAAATAAAAAATCTGAATTTTTTTTTAACATTTGGGCTAAGGTAAAAATTGGAGTTCAAAAACTACTTATGATTAAAATTTCAGAGTTCTCTGCATATTGGAAGTTAATTTCCATAGAGCCACATAATCTTTGTTTTTTTTTGGTATCGATACATAAATTGAATTTCTTAGTGAAATATTAACTATTATGCATTAATTTCCAGGTCAAATTAACAATTTTGTGTCTATTTATTATAAGGTCACTTATTTTTTCCCCTATGAGTTTTACCATTTTTCTCTATTTCTCAAAAATTTTGGAAAATTGGCCATTTTGTTTCTTGTTGCATAGTGTTCCTTCGCAAATAACATTTTCATTTGTTTCATAATCATCACTGCTGTTTGAATATCAGCGTGAATTGCAAGACTAATTCCTTTAAACATAATTTTTTTTTTTATTCTTTGACTTTTTTGTAGAATTACAATGTAAACACACTACCTCAGATTAAGGTTTTGATGAATGAATATAGTTATGAATTTAAAGTTGATGAATGTCAACATTTTCTCAAATGTTTGAGAAGTGATACAAGACAGGGTTCATACTCAATTTAAGAGAAAAAATTCCCTGAGATTTCCAAGAGTCGTGTCCTCCATCACAGAGAAAATTATTTTTAGCCACATAAATATAGTCAAACCTTGATTACACATATTCTTCAGATAAAGAAAAAAGACTTTTTTCAAGTAAAGAATAACTTTCTGCAAGTCTGTGTTATCAAATAATTCTGTAACTTCAATTCCTCGAGTTAGGGTTAAACAAATAGCACAGAAGAGTAAGATTTTTTTTCCAGAATAGCAATGACTTTTTTCACGGTTTAAGAGGAGATTTTTCTTTTTCCCCTAAGAATTCCCTGAGATTTTAAGGCTGACTTAATTTCCCTGAGGCGTATGAACCCTGCAAGACTGATTTTAAAATTAAACAACTCTAATTAAAAAATTCTGCAGAAATTCAGCGAGAAACACAGGAACTAGTAACGTGAAAGTCAACAGTTACTTTAAGAAGAAAAGTAAATATTAAAACTGTGCCAAAACAACTGATTCAGATAATTGCAAAACTTGTTTTGACAGAATAGAACTAGCATGGTGGTCGCTCATTGTGATGTGCATAGCTTATACCTTTTAATGCTACACGAACCAAGTTTGCTAAAGAGTTCATTGCTGTGCAAACGCAGGTTTGCTTTGCTAGCTAAGGTTTATTACTATGCAAACACAGGCTTGCTTTGTTATGGGAATATTTCTTTAAAAATATTTTTCCAATTAATACAAATCCCTCATAAGAAAAGCATAAAAAAAATATATGACTTCAATAATCCCCCTCCTTCTTCTCCCTTCCAAAAACAAAAGTTTTCATAAAGTTGCAGAGATAATCAAATACCTCTCCATCCTTAACCTTTAAAAAGAAACTCAAAGCGAAATTTCCCTTTGTTCGCAAAGCCGTTAAAAATACACTAGAATAAAAACTAAATAAAAAATAGGAATAAATAACAACAAAACTCATAATAACAAACTTCCACAAATAGCATAAAATCCAAAAAGTGTAAAAACAAACGAAACAGCCCCCCCCCCCCCCAAAAAAAATAGCCGAGATTGTAGGGCTGCCATCTGGTGTGAGTTTTGGTCACTGATGGCTACGAAAGTTGATGTTCTTGCTAAAAAAATTTTAAATTTCAGAGTTCTCCGTGTATTGGAAGTTACATTCTATACACAGACTCTTTATTTTATTAGAATAGATTCTACTCTATAGAGTTATATTGTGGCATGATTAATTACAAATAATGTAATTTCATGGTAAGATTACTGTCGTGCATTAATAATAAAGTTCATTTTTTTTTTTTTTAAAATGAGGTTTTGGTGTAGATGAAAACACCCTTTGGAATGAGTTTAAATGATTCTAAACTTTTACCGTGATTCTTCCTTTTGAATTACGCTATTGCTATTGACTAATTTCGATAAAACAGAAACCATTTCCAAACGAAAACTTTATGTTGTGCAGGAGCACAGCTTAAGTTTTTTGTCAGAAAAGGAAATAATTTTTGTTAATAATCTTGCATATATATTTAATAATCATGCTAATAAGTAATTTTTTTTACTTGTGTTTAGGTATTTAAACAATTAACAAAACAAAAATCTTTTGATTCTTGTATTCTAATAAACACCCAAATTTTGGGAGTGGACATATCCCCATATCCTTCCCCCTTAATAAATATCTGATATGAGAAACTAAAGTTCTTCAATTTAAACAAAACACACAACACGAGTATTTTTGTTTACATTTTCGGCATTATTTTAGGTGTTGGCCATCTTGGAAATACATCTTGGTATCAAAAATTCAAGGGTACCCCAATTCTAGACTTTCACCAAAAAGGATTTTATGTTATAAAAATATCACATATTAAAAATTTTAATTGTTCAAATCAGTAGGATTGGAACTGGCCTGGATAAATCCTGGTTTTAGAATGGTAGTTTTTTCTGAAAAAAGAGAGTAGAGAGAGAAAGAGTAATACAGGGCGATAAAAAAAAATTGATAATGGACCCGCATTTTTTAAAAACAAGTGAAATTAGTACATATTTATGAAGAATTTCTTTCCGATTCCACATATTTAAATAAAAGTTCTTAAAAAAAATGAGTTATTTAAATATTAAGAAAAGAAAATGCCCCAAAACCGAGCTAAAACCAGTCCGATCGAAACAGTCCACAAAATTCGTGATGTAAAGAGATCTCTGTGTTTCTATGGTTGTCGTGAGGTTTCTGCCAAATAGTTATCGTTAAAAAAGTTGGCGTTTGTAGACCATTGCCACATTTCGTACAAGTTGGCGCGATTTGCGAGAAACTTGCAAATCTGGTTTCTGCTGCTGCATTTCAAGCCAAGATGTTTGAGATCTCTTTATGTCACGTTTAATGCCAACAAAATAAGTCGTTTTCTCGCCAACCTCTAACAAGGTAATTTTGATTGCAAATTACAAAAAAGGAAAAGCGCATAGAGCGGAAATTTTTATGTTTATGGCCTTTTCGAAACATTTAGAATTAAATATTTTTTTTTTTTTAAATATGTGAATTGTCCATTCACAAACAAATGTCTAGTTCAGTAAAACTTTGCCGTAGAGCATTTTCTGTTGAAAAACAATATTTTAAAAGGAAAAAATTTCAATCAATACTGAATTATCCAACTGCCAATGTCTGCAAATCATTGAATTTTCGGCTTTGGTTTTCTGAGTTTTGTGCCACATAATGAAGATGGTCTTGTATTTTAATAGCTATTCAGGAAACTAAATACATCCAGGGATGAGTTTGGTAAAAAATTAAAAAGCTGAAAACAAAAATCCAAAAATTTTAAGCGTGAAACCCACTTTAAGTAATATTTTTAAAAAATTGTGTTTTTCCATGTGCATTTATAACACTGCACCATCATGGACAGTGCAGGATTTACGTATAAGCTAGACAAGCTGTAGCTTAGGGCCCCCAAAAAATTGTCCAAGTGAACAATGTACGATGTAAGTGGTGACATTTGTTATGAATCAAACTAATTTTAAGTTAAAGCAGGGGTCGAAATTAACTTTTTAAATCAGGTGCACAAGTGCACCCAAGTTTTAGACTTAGGTACACTATGTAATAGTTAGGTGCACCCCATTAACTAACAGGATAGAAAGTAAACTTTCACATTAAAAATGGGTAGTCTAAGTGCAGCTACGTAAGTTAAAGAAATACAACTTTTCAAAAAGACTGAACATTCATTTGTAATAAACCAAAAAGTACAAAACTAATACATTAAGAGAGTTATTCAAAAAGTCAATGTTCTTGAAAAATAAACATTAGTAGCAATTCTTCTACATCTTTCAGTTAATATGTGTTTACAAAATAATGATAGATAATAATTGAGTCCTCTCCTCATCAGTTCGTTTTCTTTCAATTTAGCCACTATTTCAATCACTTTCTGAAGAAAAACTGTCATCTGAATCACTATCATTTGTTTCTTCACTTCATTTCAATGCCATTAGCATCGGTTTTCTTCAAGGGTTGTAAAGTTACAAACTTAGTAACTACTTCTCCTTTTTCAAGAAAATTAATGTATATGATTTCTTCACAAGTACCACGATCTGTACTACCATCTGCCATTATTGAAAAAAAATTGCTCTCTTCCAATGATGTCCTTATTTCTTCCTTTATGTCATCAGTAATAAAGGACATAAAAGTACTTGCTTGTTTGTCATTGTTATATGTTTCACTAATATCAACACCTACACTTCTTAGCAGCCTTATTTCATCACGAAATGCAGAAAATGGTATTTTTTTGTTTTCCAATATGAAATGCAATCTTAAAAAGATGATGTAGTTGCTCCAATTCTTTGGCTTCCATCTGCAAAACGGTCTTCTGTAAAGGCCCAAGTTCCTTGATGCCGCACCTGCATTTTGGTGAGCATTGCTTTTCTCATGTTGCTCCACCATTCGCTTTCTCAATATGAAACAACCTCCATCTCGAAATGCGTTAATACGAGACCCTTTGTCATATACTTTACAAATGCTGCAAAACATAGCTTTATTTTTGCAGAGAAGCCAGTTTCTTCCCGTTTTCCATGCCAGTTGAAAATTATAAGTTTTTTTAGGCAGACCATCTTTTGCAACTGTATTGGCATCCAAACTAACTTCATTCTCAAAACAGTTGGCCTCCGACGATTGTGAACAGCTCAAGTCATTGTCTTGAAAACTAGCTTCACTATTTAGAGCAGTGTCAGCCACTAGGCGGCCCGAGGGCCGGATCCGGCCCGCGACAGCTTTTTCTCCGGCCCGCCGCGCTGGTAGTACAGAAGAGCAAAAATCAAATTTTGCGGAAATAATTTTAATTTGTCTACAATAGTATATGTTTACTACCAAAAACCGCGTTTTCCATTAAGTGGCCCGCCTCAGTAAGTCTGAAAAATCCTTTTTTTTTCTGATACTGCCAGAAAAATAAAAAAAGCAATAGTTTGAATTATTACCAATGACGTATTGCTTAGTTTATTACTTATGATACCCATCCCCCTCGACTCGTGAATGGCACAATTCGAATTCTGCTTTTTTGAATGTGATGAGCAGGAGTTGGTTTTAATGCATACTGGCCTATATGTTTTGACGTGTTAAGAAGAATCGTGATCTCTATGACTCCAGTGCAATAATGGCGTCGAGGACTAGTTTTAAACACAAAGTAGATAGTGAAAAGCGAACCAGCCGCCATCGTCTCGCAATCAACATCGACTAAAATGAAGGATTTACGAGGTATGTTTTAAATATCTTAATTAATTATGGGTTTATGCCAAGTCACATTGTAATATTGTCACTAAAGATTAATTTCTTTTATGACTCTAATGTACAATGTAAAGAAAACTATTTTTTTTAATTATTTGAAACAAGAATCAAATATCAGTTGTTTTTTTATTAATATAAAAAAGTTAAATTATTGTTTCAGTTTTCGAAATCCTTTTATGTTGTTGAATCTTTAGTAATTATCACATTTCTAACATTGAACATATGTAGTAAAGCAATATATTTATTGCCGTATTCGGTATAAATCTGCGGCCCGCGGAAAGTTCCAACATAAGTCATGCGGCCCGTCTTTAAAAGTTAGTGGCGAACGCTGATTTAGAGCGTCCCTGGATTGCGTAAAATCCACGTGAGCGGGGCCGTCATTCACTATCGGTATTTCAGCTGACCGTGATGAAGAAACACATTTCTTCTCATTTACCGCACCGCGGAAATATTTGCTGATATTTTCCGATTTCGATATCGGATGTTGCTTTCGTTTAGGCATTGCTGATTAAAGTCAAACTATTCTAAAACATCCGCAAGAAGTCAGGCAGGACTGCTTTGTAAATGCAATCAACTAAAGAACTGCAACTGAACACAGAGTGAGCTGACCTGACTGCACGATTTAGCAGAGTGAAGGAGGGGGAAATCTATTTTTAGATGCAGTGGCACACAAAACCGGTTGAGACACGTGACATCACAAAGCTGGGTAAGTGCTACAATGGCAATCAAATTCAGGCCGAAATCAGCTCTTCTGACCACCCGGAATGTTCCAGAACCAGTTTTCAAGCATTCTTCCCCTATTGTTGGCTCCGTGCCGGCTCTCTAGTGAGCGAAATCGAAGATAGTAAGCTTAATGATTGCGGCGCGCGTATTACTAAAAAAAAAAATAGAAACTTATCCTGTTTTTTTTAATCGAAATAAAGTTATACCATGGTTTGAAATAGTTAGGTGCACTATGTGCACCCAAGTTAAAAACTTACGTGCACGAATAAAACTTTAGGTGCACGGTGCACCCGCTAATTTCGAACCCTGAGCTAAAGATTTATTATTTCACTATCTTTGTACTTCTTAATTGTATTTCAGTTTAACCCTCTAAGTATCCGAAAATCATATTTGGCACCGACATATAATATCTGGATTTATAAAGGGCCCCATATCTCAAATAGCTTAGGGCCTTATCAAGTCTAAATCCGGTCCTGATCATGGCTTAAAATAGCGGCACCTAGATGTAGGGATACACTTTGTGCTGTCATCAGGCATGGTATAGCTCCAAAGGGGATTAAAAAAAAAAAAAATTAAATTCATGTGAAAGCGATGAAAACCGACAAACACTTCAAAATTTCACCAAGTCAGACAACTTTAAGCAATTATTGCATAATGACAAACACGCCAAATTTAATAAAATCTAGTTTTCTAAATTTTTAAGCTACAAGTACTAAAAATCTAAATTTTTATTCATATCGTAAGCTTGTTCAATAAAATAAAAAGCAACAAACAATTTTACAAACAATTGCAGTTAAAATAACAATCTTAATCACATATTATTTAGAAAAATTACAATTGGGAGTAATTTTCACAATATTTTTGTATAATTTTTAAACAAAATGATATAAAAATATGAGTAATTCTGCATAGATTCAAATCAAACGGCAAATTCCAACCTTTAACAGCACTAATCTTGAATATGGTGGCTATTGCATTAACGGAAGTCTAGATGAATGGGTACAATTCAGTGTTGAAAATCTCGGTAATAGCTTGTATTGTATTAGCGTAAACCTCAGCGAAAATAACCATCAATCTAACAAAAGTACTATAAGCAATATCGCTTACAATACCAGTGAAAATCTAGGTATCAGCAAAAACGAACATCACAACAACGTGCATATCGGCAGTAGCATCCGTCTCATCGCCCATCATCAATAATGCACATCAACGAGAGTGCAATTCATCACGGTAATATAGACATTCTTTCGGTAACATTGGTGCAAATCTCAGATTTTACAACAAGGTAGCATTCAGTGAAAATGACTATCAAATAAACGTAAATATCAATGTTAACGCCGAATATACGGGAACAATTCTCAGCAATAGCGTTGTTGCATTGGCGTAATACTCCGCGAAAATGAAAACTACAACTTAAATCCCAGCGATAACGCACGTCATAGCCACACAAATCTCAGCAGAGTGGACATTACATCAACCAGGGATGAGTTTGGAAAAAAATCAAAAAGCTGAAAACAAAACTCCAAACGTTTTATGCGTAAAACACATTTTAAGCTATACTTTAAAAAAATTGTGGTTTTCCATGTGCGTTTATAACACTGCACCTTCTCTGTCTGTCCGTGAGAAAAATGGTTCAAAATAGAGGCCCCTATAGATGTAGGGATAAACTTTATGCTGTCATCAGGCATGGAATAGCCTCAAAAAAAAAAAAAAAAATCTTTTAAAAGCAATGGAATCCAGCAAAAACTTCAAATTTTCAACAAGTCAAACAACTTTAAGCAACTATACCATGTTGACAAACAGGCCGAATATAATTAAATCCAGTTTCCTAAATTTTTAAGCTACATTTTAAGTACTAAAATCTTTACATTTAAATTTTTATTCCTACCGTTCAGCTTGTTCAATAAAATAAAAAGCAACAATTTTACATACAATTGCAGTTAAAATAACAACTTTAAACACAGCTTCTTTAGAAATTTTTTAATTGGGACTAATTTTCAGAATATTTTTATATCATTTTTATACAAAATAATGTAAAAATTTTAGTATAGATTCACATGAAACGGCGAAATCGATCCTTAAACAGGTACTAATCACGGATATAGCGGCTATCGCATTTACGTAAGTCTAAGCGAATGGCTACAAAACGATGTTGAAAATCTCAGTAATAGCCGGTATTGTATTAGAGTAAACTTCGGCAAAAATGACCATCACTCTAACGAAAGCAATAGCGCTTGCAATTACGGTGAAAATCTATATATCAACCGAAATGAAAATCGCGACAACGTGTGTATCGGCGATAGCGTCCACGATATTTGCACAAATTTCAATAATATCGACATTTTCTTGGTAATACTAGTGCAAACTTCGGTAATATCGGATGTTATCAAAGTACGGCATTCCACGAAAACAACTCTCATGCCAATTGAAATACGAAAGTTAGAATCTAATATACTGGAGCAACTCTCAACAATAACGCTATTGTATGGGCGTAACACTCGACGAAAATTACCATCACAAAATCTCGGCGATTCATCATCAATTCATCACAGTAATATCAACATTCTTTCGGTAACATTGGTGCAAATCTCAGATTTTACTACAGAGTAGCACTCAACGAAAATGCCCATCCATAAACGTAAATATCAGCATTAGCGCCAAAGATACAAGAACAATTCTCAGCAATAACGCTGTTATATCGGCGTAATGCTCGAGAAAAATGGTCACCACAGCAACCTAAATCACAGCGATAATGCACGTTCTAGCCACACAAATCTCGGCAGTAGAGGACATCACATCAGCGTAATGCTTAACGAAAACAAGCAACACATACTAACGTAAATAAACGATAGTTCCGTGGATGTCAGACTTGGAAGCAAGCTCATTATTAGTATACGTTAATCGCGTGAAATCGTAAGAGGGAATTTACATTTTGAGCAGAGAAAAAAATGACACAAAAGGATCAAATTTAGGCGCAGTTGGAAATGTACAAAATGCGAGTTTGAGCGCCAAACTGACTAAAAAAATGTATTTCAGTGGATTTTTGTACTTGGAGCAGGAATAAGGCAGGAATGTGATGCGACCCCTGAGCGATAGGTTTCCCGATCATTCGGAAGTGAAGCTGCTTCGCGGTTCAGCCTTAGAAAAAAAATTATTTTTCCGTGGGATAGAAAAAGCCGGAAAATACGGATTTTTTTCAGGAATTAGAAAAGCGGAACTTTCTTTGAGAAAGCGGAATTCTTTTCTTTTTATTAAATTAATAAGGCGGAATTCCGCCACATGGCGGAAGAAACTCATCCCTGACCAACGTAACGATTAGCGAAAATGAGCTTCACATACCAACGTATGTTTAGACGTACAACAAACGATTATTCCGTGGATGTCAGACTTGAAAGCAAACACATTATTTGTATATGTTAATAGCGTGAATTAGTATGAAGGAAATTACACAAAAGGATCAAATTTCAGAGCAGTTGAAAAAGTCTAAAATGCGAGTTCAAGCGCCAACCTAACTAAAAAAATGCATTCCAGTAGATTTTTGTATTTGGTACAGGAATGCCGTAGGTTTTCCGCTCTTCCCGATCGGGCGGAAGGGAAGCTGCTTCATAATTCAGCCTTAGAGAAAAGGTTATTTTTCTGTGGGATAGAAAAATCGTGAAAAACTTCTTTTTTTCAGAAATTAAAAAAGCAGAATTATTTTTTTCTAAAAAATTAAAAAAGCGGAATTAAGCCACATTGCGGAAAAAACTCATCCCTGTACATCACAAATGAAAATTCGTTCAATCCTTTTACTACTTTCTGAATTTTTACTCCAGTGTGAAAACTTGTGTTCATATGCTCCAAAATTTACCCAATTTATCTTATGCATTTAAATCAGAAATAGATTAAGAAATGTAACACACATTTATAAGTGTGTATTTATGAAAGTAAAATCTAGTATACATACAGGAGGTTTAAAAAGCTTCATGACAGTTATTCGTCCATAAATTCCAACTTCTTTTATTGTCTTCAATCCTTCTGGAGATACAGTATGAATTTCTAATCTTGTACTCTTGGCAAGAAGCAAGTTCAAATCATCAGGAGAAGTGAAATTCCCTAGTAGAAATTTATTAAAAAAAAAGTAGATAAACAGAGACAGGAACAATGCATGGGTGTTATTTAAAATCAGGGGTCTAAAATTATAATATTTTATCTTTATTTCTAAACCTTTGAAAGTTTCAATCCTCCATAACTATAAATTGTTAAGATTTCTCTTGTTTAATTTCGAAACAATTTTTTTAATATTATCTATTCATTTATTAAGAATCAGACTTCAAGCGATATTTACCCGTTACACATGCTCCTACACCAGTAGGTTTATGAGCAGTAACCACATAATTGAAAGACATCTCTGATTTCTATATTCACCTCCCTTACAGCATGAGCATTTATATTTTATTCATAAACATTCAAAACAGTTTTACACGTATAATAAACAACAATTTTAATTTTATACTCTAGATTTACCGCGACAGCCGACAAATCTCTCATAAATATACACCAAAACACAAACAGAACAACTCAACTCGAATAAAAAATTAATTTTTTCATTCACAAAACCCAAATATTTTTAAAAAAAACCCTAATTCTTATTAAAACTCAGGCTTTTTTCAGCGTAACTGATTGAAAATTATTGAAATACACTTTATGGGAGTTTTGGGAACAATTCTTAACTATGCACTTGAGGAAATAGAAATAATTTAATTCTCATTTTTTCCAGACCAGAATTATTGAAATGATGGATCAATAAATAACTTGAAATTTAATTTTCTTAGATATTGAAAGACACAGTTTTTCAAAAATTCAAATCTTAATATGGAATTGTATAAATTTCAATTTTATTTATGTCAACATTATTTATACTCGGGGGCACGTGACATCATAGAACCGGTTACTCGCTGCGCTGCCAACCAAAATCACGCCGAAATTGGCTATTTTCACCACGATTTCGTCGGAATTTGATCATTAAGAGCCATTAATAAGTAAAAACTACAATTTTAACTAAGTCAAAATATACTTAAGAATGTCTTAAACCCATTTAGAACGTTTGTTTAGTGAATTATTTCATTGAAACTCGATTATTTACAGTTTTATTGCAATACAGTCACAAATTCCCATTGAATCCTATGCTTTACTTGCCAGCTTTCTGCCAACCTTGAATGTCGAACCGGTTTTCATCTACCGGAGTTGCTCTTTGGTAAACATGCCCATCGCCTATTCTAAAACAATCAACCTCCTCAATAAAAGAAATGAAGTGAATTGACTTGAAATAATTCATGTGTTGTGTTTTTGTATTTTCTTAACGCGAACATCGGTGAACACGAATACCTCTCGCTGATACTAAGAATATGCAATTTTTAATGTTTGATTAAAATAATCTTTTCAAGATGACGACAAGTATAGAAATCCCGTTAAGGGATACTGAAGAGGTTTGTTTTCCAAATTATTCTTTGTGGTCGTATGGTTTTAGCTTGTAATACTGGAACCTGTTGCTTATTTCAAATACAAACTTTAATCTGTCGATGATTCTCTCTTAAAAAAAATTACCAACGAATTGTTATCCGTAATTTTTTTTTAAAATGCTCAATAAATTTTTGGGAGCAGTTAAAGTATAGGACATTTGGCGATCAGAAAAATCGCCAAAATCAAATACACTGGCTAAAATATAATGAAAATAAATAAATAATAATAAAATTAAAAGTAATAAAACTAAGTTAACAATAATAATAAATTAAAATACAATGCAAGATAACACACGAGAAGAGATTGAAGCGGCTTATGCTGTAAATCAATTTGATCAAAGGAAAAGGATACCGACTAGCAAAATCGAAGATGTGAATTAAAAACAGCAATATTAATTACACATATAGCTAGTGTTTGAAATCTGCATTAATTAGATAAAAAAATTTTTTTGACGGTTAACACGAAATTTGATTAACGTGAAAAATTTCGCCTTTCCGACTTTGTGTTAACGGAGTTTGACTAGTTTCAAATTGTAACATTTCAATTCCTATTTTCTAAACAGTTGTATTGCAACTATAAACCGTTTTTAGCTTTATTGTTTTTAGTAAAAATTAAGGAGATGTTGCAGTAAAGAATCAATTTTTTTTTTTTTTTTTTTGTGGCAGCAGAAGCAAAATCTGAAAAGGAATTCCTGCAACAAAATGCCTCATATAATTTAAAAAAAAATAATAGCTGTTTTCGTTTGATTAAATTTTTTAATAAACCAGAGCTTTGTTACCTAGTGCACCTCCTTTGATGGCTCCCGATAGCCTAGGCGGTAGAGTATCGAGCTCGTAACCGGAGGGTTGCGGGTTCTGTCCTCGGTTCGCCAAAATATCGGTGTGTACCTAATGGGGGCTGGTGCACATTAAATCTGTCGTGGCCTCAATGTCCTCTCGTTGGTGTGGTGGGGTCGGAGAGAGGAGTTTACACTAGAAGATTTCGATCTCGTATTCTTCTCATGCTCAAAATTACAAGACGTATTTGGCTGTGTTAAGCACTTTATAAGTGGCAGAAATAGACAGTCGGTGGTTTCAAAACAAAACCTCCTTTGATTCATGATTCTTTAATAGGTTATTTACTCTTTAAAAGCAAACATTCCCCCCTAGTATATTTTAATATAAAATTTCATAGTCGGGTGAATAAGGTTAAAAAAAATAAAAATTCTATATTTATGGAAGTCTGAGTATATAAAGGTATTTATCAGCTGTAAGGATCATGGCTTCACAACTGCTTTTTTAAACTGTCGCCAACATGATCATTGGCGATGTTATTCAATACGATAAATTCATTGATAAGTACTACTACCTAAAACAATTGTAAATTGCTAAAAATTCTACAAATGGCTAGAAATTATAATCTGATAATGAGAAATACTGTAAAAAAAAGTTTTCTATTTGTTAATATTTATTCTAGAAAAATTAATTTTTGTGTCTATGGTGTTTCTATATTTTACTTAAGAAATACAATAATATATTTTAAATAAATAAATTAACAGCTTTTCCAAACAGTTTCTGCTATATAGCATATAGTGTGTTTTCACTAAATCTGAAGTTTCTTTAAATAAAATTATTGATAAAAATGACATAAAGATATGGCATTTTTTGCCCCATAAAATACACCGTCATAAGACTCGTGTCCTGATAATGTGCTTATAATAGTATTTGAAAAGGAGAATCTTTATTCTCAAATAAACAGTTGTATTTTTACAACTGTTTATTTATTACACACTAAAACCAAAAAAGAAAGTAACATTTAAAAAAAATCATGGAAAGTTTACTTATTTTAATTTCTTTAAATTTTCACTAATGAATTGAAAGTTTTCATGTGTGCTGTGATTTTCACTCACCTTAAAAAATATCCCCATTCTTTTTTCTTCTTATAATCATTTGAAACTGTTAGCTATTTTTTAAATTAACTTTATTAAAGTTAGTTCCAAAAAGATTATTACTTTTCGTTCATGTAATGAGGAATTTTCACGTTTTTTGGTTTTATTTTTAAATAAAAGTAGAGAAAAATTCATGAAAAACAATACCATTATTTCAAAAATTTGAACTCGGATAGCTAGTTAAAAAAATGTTTTTTCACTTTGCAATTTAGCAGGAAAAAGCTACTTTTGCGTGTGACGTCAATGCGCAGGTGGTGAATCAGTCTAATAACCTGTTTTAGACAAGGAGGTAGTGAGGTTCCCCCTCGGATTTTCGACGGTATCTATGCTTAACTATGTCACAGTTTTTTATGCGTTTTTGGTCGCGTGACTTTTGCTTTGATTTCAGCTAATTTCACACTCGATTTTTTAATTAATGGAAAGCATAAAGATAAAAAATAACTGCACTGCTCAATATATACATTGGATAATACTAGAAAATACAAAAAATATTAATTTTCCTCTTGTGCAAGTTCCTCATTATTGATTTTGTATGAGGAAACTTCACAAATATTATATAATCTCCCCTCTGGGTTAGTTTTATTATTGTCAATTATCATAATCAAATCTTAGTGTCTATCTATGTCAACCACTACACGGTCCGTGGGCCGGATTTGGCCCATGACAGATATTTCTGCGGCCCGCCAACAGCACAAAAGATTTTTTAAAAATCAAATTTCAATGTATGGACTTTTTTTTTACATAATTGTAATTTTTTCGAAATATTATAGTATCACATACTATAATATTTCGTAAAAATCGTTATTCAGCTCATTGAAAATTCATTTTAAGTTTTTATTTACTTTTTGATGGAAACATCAGTCATAGTTAAGAAGCACGGCCAATGAAAATTTTTCTGAACTCCAAATTTGTGACATCACATAAGTAAGCTCACATAGGTGGAAAAAAAAAATCTGAAATGAGCAGTTTTAATAAGCTTGTGTTTAAATTTTTTTTTTTTTTTTTTTTTTCGTCTTCTCTCTTTTGTTTTGCATTGTTGCTTGCATCGAAACATTTGATTTTCGATTATATAATTTATTATTATTGACTTGATTCTTTTTTCAAATATTTCCTTATTATTAAAGGTTGATTAGCTTTTTTAACACTGAAATATCAAAGAATGGAAAATTGTTTTTCCCTTTTCTTTTGATTTGGAAGTTACTGAGACAAGGATTTTCTTACTTAATTTAAAATTAAACTTTATAAAAAACATTTATGGTACATTTATTTACTTACTGTATTCATGCTAGTAAAATTCATATAGGTGTTTTTTTTTTTTTGTTTTTTTTTTGTGATTCGATTTCTTGAGTCTTGAAAAGTCATGAATTTGTAACATTTATTTTGGCAGAGACCCTGTATGTGTTAAGTATGTCGAACAGAGCTCTCCACTATGTGTCCGAAGAAACTATATAAAGAAACTTTCAGCAAGATGGTTTTCATAAAAAATAAATACAGTATAATAACTTAATTGATTCTCATTTGTACAATTTATTAAGATTGTCTGTAAAAAATACTGCAACCGACATCGACTCTATCACAAAATGAACTGAAAGATTTCGACCACTGTCGTGTCACAATTTATATCGACTAAAACTAACTAAAACAGATTAAATAGTTTTATTAAAAGTTTGGTCAAGTTCTATTGTCACATTGGAACAAAAGATTAATTTCTCTTTTAGAATTTAATTTACTAATAATGAAAATTATTATTTTTTAATTATTAAAAAAAAAAATCAAATATCAATTGTAATTTAATTAAGATTAAAAAAATATTATTTTTTTTTTAGTTTTTAGAAATGCAATGTATTGTTAAATCGATAATAAAAATGCATATATTGGTGTATCCGGCCCGCGAAAAGCTCCAACTTAAGTCAAATGACCCGCCTCTAAAAGTTAGTGGCGAACTCTGATCTATGTGTTATCTGATTAAAATTTTACTTAAAATATCACAAAATAATAAATAAACAAGAAAAAAAATATTGAAGATGGGAAAATTATTCTTCCTCTATTTTTTTTTTTTTTTTTTTTTTTTTTTTTTTTTTTTTAAATGTTTCTATACCAATCAACACAAATTGATGTTTTGAAGTACAACAAATTATTGTATTTTTGTACATATTTTTTAATTACTGACGATATATATATATATATATATATATATATATATATATATATATATATATATATTTTTTTATGTTGCTACTTTGCAGACTACTACTTCTCTTTCTTTTCAGGTGATTGAAATAAAAACTGATCAATTGCCTGATGGAGATGAAGTTCTTGGTATCTTACGTCAAGAACAGGCCACCTTAAACATTTGGGTTCAAATGGCTGTAAGTATTGATATTTAGTTCCTTCAAAGATAGTTTTATATAGCCTTTCTATGGGAATTTTAGTGATTTAAATGTCATCTATAATTTATTTTTTCATTTGCATAAGTGATTGGTAGCTTCTGTTTTAATCTCTTTTAAAAATATCTTTGTAACCAACTTAAAGTAAAAGTGTTCTTCCATAAAAACAACTTTTTGATAAATTTATTACTATTCTATTGGTTAAATTATTTAATCACTATTAGTTATTTAATCAAGACATTATTAACAAATTCTTACTTCACAGGATTATAATTGTATTATTTTCTGCAGTACACACATCGGTTTAGTTTTAAAAATAAAAATAGTTTTAGTCACTTAAATCTTTTATTTGTCGTAATTATATATTTATATATATATATTTTAATTTAATCTTTTATATAGCTATAGTTTTGTGTAAAAAATATTATATACTATTTTTAGTTGCAATCTATTTTCATAATACCTTTTAAAAAATAGATCCAAAACAATATATTGATTTGTTTAATCATAGGTTTAAATTCAAAGTTTTCTAGGACTTTTAATTCCCTGTAGATCATATAAAATCGAGCTTTCTCGAGATACATCAGTAATGTGTTAAAATAGATGATCCAGATAAACCGCCCTTTCTTGGCATCAATGCCTGACGCACTCTTTGCATCTATGTCTATTGTATAGGGGTACCCACTAATTTAGTATAAAAGGATGATAGTTGGTGCTCATTACACAAAATCAAGGAACTATACCAGTCTTTTTATACTATTTAAATTTAACCCAGTAAACCGAAGCCATTACTTTTCAAATAGGCACAGTTTAATTTTTCCTTACTATTTTTTTAAAAAGATAAATTTTCTACCTTGTGTGCTTTTACTAATTCCGTGGGCTATTTGTTACAGCTTGAATATTACCGGCAGGGTAAAGTCCAAGACTTTGTAAAGATTTTAGATTGTTCCCGAACTGAGGCGAATATTGATTACCCTAACATGGAGCGGGATCAGATGGCTGCCCTTGATAAATTATCTGCCTACTATGTTCAGCAAGCAAACAAAGAAAAGGACAGAGAAAAAAAGAGGGAGCTTTTCACAAAAGCGACTCTTCTCTATACGACAGCTGACAAAATCATTATGTATGATTTGGTAAGGAGTTTGTTTTTGTTTACTTTTATCTCTTTGCTTTTATCTTTTTTTTCCTTCTGGAAATTAACAGTATTATTGTATTATGATCTTCAAGTAATTTCCATGAAGTATTTAGTGTTGCATACTTCTGTGGCAAAGCTAAATTGTTCACTAGATTTGCTAAGGCTACTGCATCTTAGTGTTTGTGAATGTTCATGGGTAAATTGATTTGTGACTAATTATTTACAGTTACATTTGCGTGTACTTCGCCAAAAGTAGATTTTTTTTTACTGTTAAGTTTTTGTCACATTTTCTTTGCAGTTTTAGTTGATTCACTGAAAATTTTTAAGAATATATTGCAAAAAAGGAATTAAGGATGCAAGTTGTCCAAGCGCAAAACTCGTCAATGCCATAAAATAAAAAACTTATATTTGTGCATGTCATTTTTTTTGTTGGATTAACCTCTGTAGGGCTCTATGATCGTAAAACACATCTTCAAAAATATTTGTGAAAATCGGCTACTGCTACCAACCCTGTAAATCCTATTTGGCAACTGTTTGTATTATGATACTGGTCTGTTTATCTTATAATTTTTTATTTTTTTTAAGAATAAGAAATAAAATGAACTTATAAAGCTGCTAAAGTTAAAAAAATTCTTCACAAAAATGAAATGGTTGTGTCAAGCAGAATTTTTTTTTTTTTTTAAATAATACATATACTGTATGAAATTTTTACTTTGCATCAGATTTAACATAAAATTAGGAAAATAAACTCACCAAAAATCTATTTAAACAGAAATATGGATGGCACTCAATAAATTTTTGCAACTGAATGATTCATTTAATAGTTTTCTATTTGTCAAGATATGATCTCAGCATTTGCTATTATATAAGCCTTTTAATTTATTCCTTTATATATTATTTTAGCCTCATTACTTATTTATAAATTTTACATTTTATTGTGTAAGTTATCTGTAATAATATTTTTTAAAAATATGAAATGTTTATTTTTAGGATCATTTATTGGGACGAGCTTACTTCTGTTTGCTAGAAGGAGATAAAATGGACCAAGCCGATGCACAGTTTAATTTTGTTTTAAACCAGGTATATGTTAATATTATTTTATCCATTTGATTATATTTTAATTAATTCAGTACTAATAATGGTCTATCTTATTTTTAGTCTCTGAATAACATCCCCTCTTTGCTTGGTAAAGCTTGTATAGCTTTCAATAAAAAAGACTTCCGTGGTGCCTTATCATTGTACAAGAAAGCTCTTCGAACTAATCCTACGTGTCCAGCAGAAGTGCGACTAGGCATGGGACATTGTTTTTATAAAATGGGGAAACTTGATAAAGCTAGGTATTTTACTTTTTAGTACCTTTTAGACAAACTATAATGTAATTTAGATAAAATTTTAAAGTATACAACCCTATTTTAAGTTGTTTTTTCATTCTAACAAGCTAATTTCATTTGAATTTTTTAATGCAATAATTTATTCTGCCTTTCTTTCTACATACATCAAGTTTTAGAACCTTGTAATAGAAAATATTAAGGTCTAATTTTTTTTTGTAAAAATGATTTATGTTTTTTTTCAACCTGATATCTAATCTTTTTATTTTATTTACAGATTAGCATTTGAAAGAGCTTTAAGTCTAGATGCACAATGTGTTGGTGCCCTGGTGGGTCTAGCTGTTCTAGAATTAAACAATAAAACACCAGATGCCATTCGAAATGGAGTGCAGATGTTGTCCAAGGCATATACAATTGACTCTTCAAATCCTATGGTTTTGAACCATTTAGCAAATCACTTCTTTTTTAAAAAGGTATGTTATTTGTAGTAAAGTTTTATACATAAAAATCATCTTGAATTTGATTGTCATGCATTTTCTATTTCCCTGTGGTAAAAGAAGGAGGTAAGCCTGTCAAAGGTAGGTCTATTAATAAAGATATTCACTCAGAGTTCCCACATTCATTAAAAGTGCTAATATATTTTTAATTTGCTTTCCGGGCCTTAAATTAATTTCCAGGCCTTTTGCTTTCTAGGCCCCTTGCTCCAGGAAAATGCTTAAAGGTTCTGAAAATTACTTTAAAATTCTTAGAGGTCCTTTAAAGTCCTTAATTTGTATCACACCCATTCTGCATTAAAAATTTTTAGTATATTTGTATTACACATTCATCAACTTGTGCATCGTTTGGTTTGTATTTGCTGATTGTTGGAGAAGAAATCAAATGTTTTTAGTTACACACTGTGAGACAAACACATGAAATTAGTGTTTTCGTTTTACGAGCCAAAAGATCAAATAACATAATCAAAGACTTTAGTCTGCAAATTGGTGTATGAAAGATTTTGATATCAATGCTCTGGGCAAAGCAGCTGTAAAGTGGCCCATTAAGAGCCTGATGTATAAAAACAAATTATCAAGGGCTCTTAAAAAATATTGTTTATGTCCTTGAAAAGTAATTGATTTTCATTCTATGATTTCTGTCACTGTATTGATTCTATTGCAATTTTTTACAATATATTAAAATAAGTGAAACCAATCAAAATACTATATAAACGATATTCAAATTCAAGTGTAATAATTTAAAATTATTTCAATGCTGCATTATTGAAATAATTAGATAAGGCTCCTACACCTTGAGTTTTTGCCCAAGGAGCTCTGGGAAATTTCTAGAATTTACATGAGATGAATGAAAAATTTAACTTTTAGAGCTTCACTTTTGGATATTCTTTTTATTTCAGTTGCATTCTGTTTTCTGTTGTAAATTGTATTTTGTACATTTAAAATTTCTGTTTTATACCTTAATCACACAGATTTCAGAATAAACTAGAAATATTTATAAATATATGTTAAATTTAGTTCTTTTCAAAACATTATGATTTTTTTATATATACTTAGCCTATTTGTGCACAAAATTGCCAATGGGACAAATCAATTTCAAAGCTGCATAGAGATAAAATAAAAAATTCACTTGGAAAAACTTGCAATACTCTAGGATTCCTCCTGAAACTTTTACTTCCAATTGAACCCTGGCTAGAGAAAAGATTTTTATAGAACTAAAGCCAAATTTGGTTTGTTTTTAAAACTAATATGACATAAAGATTAAAATAATAAACAATCTATATCCAAATCTTGATATTGTATTATTCTCCATAATTGTTTTTTTCATCTGTATTAATTACAATTACAATCTCATCTGTATTTCAGTACAATAGCAATTTCTACAAAATGCCCCTAGTATTGCAATATTACATATTTTCTCTGTTCTTTTCAGGACTATAACAAAGTACAGCATTTAGCTCTGCATGCCTTTCATAACACTGAAAATGAAGCAATGAGAGCCGAAAGCTGTTATCAGTTAGCAAGAGCATTTCATATCCAGAATGACTATGATCAAGCCTTTCAGTATTACTACCAAGCTACCCAATTTGCATCAGCTTCCTTTGTTTTACCCCAGTATGGATTAGGTCAAATGTATATTCATCGAGGGGACATGGAAAATGTAATATAATATTTTTAGTCACAATTATTAGTAAAAATACATTTACTAGTGATAATTTCAAGAATTAAGTTGTTAAATGGGGAAAGCTTCTCAGTTTTCCAAAACTCAATTTGTAGATATTGATATCAAAGATTCCAAAATTATTATGTGATAAGTGCATTGTTCAAATAATTTTTTTTCAGTGCATAATATTTGTGTTTGTTCATATAGGAGCCCCTAGATATATAATCAATTTTATGTTAATTTTTTAGAGCCTTAAACTAAAGACCTTAAATATTAAGACTTGACCTTTATTCTTCAGTAAATCCAAACTTTTTGTTTACTAAAATTTTATCTTTAAATTTTAATAAGTGTTTCCGCCCCCCCCCCCCCCCCCCCCCCCCCCTTCTCCCCTTTCTCCATGTTACAAAACATTTTGAAAACTTAGCTTTTTAGAAATTATTTTTCTACTCTATAAATTGATTGTGCATTCATTACTGGTACACCTAAATTGCCAAAGGTAGGTGATCTTCTCGCTTTGTTTGAAAAGTTAATTTGCACTCCTTTGCCAGTAATTTTTTTTTTTTTTTTTTTTTTTTTTTAAAGTAATAAAACCCCTTAAAATAAATATATATTTTACAGGCTTTCACATTATGCATTTTCTTATTACTTTTCTAATTAAAATGTACTGTTCTGCCTGTGTTTTTGATTATGAACAATTCTTTTTGTGGAAATATATAAAAACAAAACATGCTAAATTTCTTCTGAGTTTACCTAGAAATATTTAGCATTATATTTGCACAAAATTTTCATTTCATAACACTTTCAAAGCCCCAAGGTGCCAAATTATTATTTTAATATTTCATTCAATTATAGGAGTATGTATACTTCCAACTTTTTAGAAATTTTTTCCTTGATTTTAATAAAAACTATACATATCTTGCCTAACATTGTATTCATGTTATTCATACAATTCTTGTAAAAAATATTTTTCTGTAAATTATTCAATTTTTATAATTTTTGAACGTTAGTGCATATGACACTTGCAATCAAACATCATCTGGCTGTTTCACAATCCCTCTAGTCATGAGCCAGACAAGGTTCTGGCTTCGATTTTAAATCTAATTGCCTTATGTTTATTTGATTTTCAACTATTTAATAAATTTTAGTACTTTAATGTTGACTGTCAATCATATTAATTTATAGATTGGACTTTTCTTTCTTCTAAATAGGCTGCACAATGCTTTGAAAAGGTCCTCAAGGCTCAACCTGGAAATTATGAAACTATGAAAATCCTTGGATCACTTTATGCACATAATCCAAATCAAGCCAAGCGAGATCAGGCCAAGGTATTTTGTCTTGTTTTGACTGCTCATTTGTGAGATATATTTTAGTTTCTAAATATCTTCAGCATATTTGGCAAAATTGGCTTTGATAGTATCTAGATGTATGTATAGATTTTTAGCTGAAAGTTTTTCATATTTTAACTTAACATTTTCTTTAGGTTTTAAAAACAAAGTTAACTAGACGAAAAAGTTTAATAAGTGATTAGATATTTGGTAGATGAAATTTGTTACAAACTCTACATGTATATATTTTTTAAATTCTCTTATTTTTAGCTTTCATTTGCTATCGATCAATGTAATTTGAAAAAAAAAGTTGTCATATTTGAAAATAAAAATTAAATTAAAAAAAAAAGTGTCTTTTTAAAATGTTCTTGTTTATGTATGTATATTTAAAGAAAATCAGCATTCAAAAATATTATCCAACTGGTTTTTGTATTTTTTAATTTTAAATGTCACATTGTTGAAGACATAAAAGTGATTCTATACATGTTCCAATTTTTCGACTTTTGCTGTCGAAAACACTAAATTCATTTTTAAATTTCTGATTTTTCCATGTACGTTGGAAAAGTTTTATAAATATTTGTTAAAAGTAATATCAAGCAGTTATACCAGAGGATGGCGGACCACGGCTCCAAAGCTATATTGCGGCTGTTCTCATAGATAATTGTAGCTGTTCTAGTTCAACTCAAGAATAAACTGATAAAGTAATAAATGGCAATATATTTGTGGTTTGTTTGGTTAAACCCATTATAAACTTACTGCATAATTTCAAACTCGAGAAATAAGGCAAATGCGACAAATACAGAGAGATGATTAAGGTAGACTGGCAACACTGTTCTCAAATACCACCTTAAAAGTAGCATCCACAGCAACTTCTAAATCATCAGAATGTGTAATAGGGGTGCTCACACAATAAATCACAGCCTCAGTTGCATTGAGGTTAATGTTCGGTGTTCTCTTGTAACCGATTGAGGTAGATAGCACCTTTCGCTGTAAATTTTTTGTGGCCGTGTGTGTTGTCAAAGCATCTTTTGTCCTTGTGTTTTATATACTATATTGGAAAAGCATGACTTTGACCTCATTCAAGAGGATGAGGAAAATTGTGAATTTAAGAAAGAATGGACTGAATTGTATGCACTCATTCCAAACAAAAATGGTTCATGGGTTATATATTATTTATATGATATGCTGATATTATTTATATACCATAAAAATGGTATAAAAATTTGTGTAGTTAAAGGCTCATATTGATATAGCTTATATTTATTTTGCAGTTCTTTAAAAAGTTTGTGATACTGATTATTGAATGTTTGGCTTTTAATACAGAAAATCTGCTGACCCCTGAGTTATAGTATTAATATAGAATAATGAAAAACAAGGGTTCTATTTATCAAAATCATTAAATATTTGACTTTTCCTAGTTGGTTAACAGGTCAACCGGTTTGGACCTGTTGCTAAGAGTAGAACAAAGGTCGAAATCGCTGCATCCCCAATTAGCCAGTGCCAGACTAGATTTACATTCTTCAATCATTTGCTCTTTATAACAAAACAGGAAGGAATTCTATAATACCTTTTTTAATGTGCTATTGTAGGCTCTCTTGAAAAAAGTCACTGAACAGTTTGATGACGATGTTGAAGCTTGGATTGAATTGGCCCAAATTTTGGAACAGTCTGATATTCAAGGAGCCCTTTCGGCATACGGTACTGCTACTTCCATTCTAAAGGACCAAGTAGGAGCTGATGTGCCTCCAGAAATTCTAAATAACGTTGCAGCTCTCCACTATAGGCTTGGAAATCTCCAGGATGCAAAAGTACGTATTTGTCTTTGCATTTTGTTTTAAAAAATCATAGAAAGACATTTAAATGATTACTGGTAATGAAATGTTATTTTATCATTGTGAATATTTTTCATGTAAAATTTTAATCCTTCCACTCACAAAGAGCACTTGCACTACTATTATCTTTTTGCAATCATTGTATTGTAAATGCCAATGAATAGCTCGTTTTGCATTTTGTTAAGGCAAATCTTTGCATAAGTTCTGGTGGAATGTTCCAAAAGAATATGAAAAACAAGTTTCCTTTTTTCTTCTTTTTTGGTGAAAATATATATATATTATACTTTTAAAGATATTTTGTGTAAAAAAAATAATTTTGGCAGAGATTCAAAAGAAATTACTTTTTATATCATTTGCTAAATACTTTGAAGTATGGACAAAATATTATTATAAAAACAAGAGTTGCACAATTTAACTGTTTATCACTTTCCAGTTCATAATTTGAATTGGTCACTTCCTAAAAGGAGATTATGTCTACAAAAGTATAAAATTGATTTAAGATTACTATTGCATTCCAAATTTCTTCTGCCAACTGAACATAAAATATTTTTGATGAAAGTTTTGCTCCCTGATATTCAAGGAGGCCTCAATTTTATGGTTTATTATGATCATAAACTAATAATAAAAGAAAAAAGTTTTTCACTTTTCCTGTCAAATCACTTAAAATAAACAATGCTTTCTGTATTTCTATTATTTATGTTGACAAAACTCACTCATCTTTTCTCTATTATATACCAATAAATCAGCTTTAAAACTAATAATTTTATTTGTGTAAATAATTAACTGCATAATATTAGAAGTCCTTTCAATGTAGTCTTAATTTCAGAAATTTTATGAAGCATCACTGGAGCGTTCTCGCACTGATGCCCAACATGATGAACATTATTATAGCTCAATTTCTGTTACAACAACTTACAACCTTGCAAGGTTGTATGAATCCTTCAGCATGTTCGATAAGGCTGAGCGTTTGTTCAAAACCATTTTGAGAGAACATCCTAACTATGTTGATTGTAAGTATATTCCTATGTTAGAAGACTTTTTTTTTTTTTAAATCATAATAATTCTATACAATAAGAATCAAGATGCATTTATAGCATCTCAACTATTGATTGTAAGAGCATTATTGAGCATTTGTTACCAGGACGATGTTTTAAAAATAATGCATATAAAATAAGCATGCACATGTACACTAACCAAGTGTACCAGAAAAATATTGATGCCATAAACATTAATACTGACTATTTATAAGTGTAACTTGTTAGTCTATTAGATATTGTAGTTTTTAGTTGCTTTTATTGTCATCATTGTGTTCATCTTTAAATACAAAAAGTGAGTTTGTTTCCTTAAAGGCTATCTGCGATTGGGTTGCATGGCCCGTGATCGAGGGCAGATTTATGAAGCGTCTGATTGGTTCAAAGAAGCCCTGCAAGTCAACCAAGTAAGTTTGGTTAAACTTAATTTTTTAATTTATTTTGTAAATATTATTGCATATGCATTATGCAGTTTCATTTTCTTGAAAATTGCTCTGTAATATTTAAGTCCGAACCAAAGAACAGGGCAATTAAGGAATGTATGGACCAGGTGTTTGGAGAGGCTTTAAAAACATGTTTTATGAACTACATTTCTTAGGTAATTAATTATAGTAATCTACTGAAGATCCCAAAATATTTCTTATTTTAATTATATAACCTTTTTATTAAAATTTTCAATTATTATTATTATTTTTTTAAAGTTTTTTATTTAACTTGTTTTGAAGAAAAGCTTGAATGTAGGGAAAGGTGTGAAAAATTATAATATTCCCCCCCCCCCCTTCTTCCTCTCCCTCCCTCCTTCTTCCTCCCCCCCCCCCCCTTCTTTCTTTCTATTTGGTAATGATTACAATAGGCCTTATTTACCCTTATAGCTACCATCACACATGTAAGATTAAAGATTGCACATCTAAGATTGCCATTTTCTTAATGGAAAACTATTAAGATAATGGCAATCTTAGTTTTATAAACTAGTGGATAGTTGTATTGCATGTTTGTTGAAATTTACAGTTAATTTGTACAATTTATCATTCAAAAGAGAATCCTTAATATATAACCTACCATAACCACTCTTTGTTTTATGTAATGATATTAACATTATATCCTAATCAAACATGATAACCAAACAAAAGAACAATTAAAGTATTAACATCACTTAAATCCAATGTTTATTGTTTTAAAATGCATTAGTTTGTTTTATTTTAAGGCTATTTGCTGTAAGTATTTTAACCTATTATACATATTTTGTCCTCAAAATCTTCATATTAGGGGGTTCACCATTTAAAAGTGTATTTCATGCTTGATAAAATCTGAAGAAGAAAACTAATGACATGTTTTTAAGCAATTCTTAGCAGATGATGACACCAAATGGTTCACGTGTAAAAAGAAAATAACAAAACAAAAATTTCATTAGTTTTAAGTCATATTTTTGCAGAACGTTTTGTTTTTATCATTCTATAAAAATTAAACCTGTTTCATAATGTGCTTACATGATTTTAATTTTATCCATTCAGACACATCCAGATGCCTGGTCTCTCATTGGAAATTTGCATCTTGCCAAGCAAGAATGGAACCCTGGCCAGCGAAAGTTTGAACGTATATTAAACACTACTCCTAATGATACATACTCCTTAATAGCATTTGGTAATATCTGGTTGCAAACACTGCATCAGCCTAATCGTGACAAAGACAAGGAAAAGCGGCATCAGGACAGAGCTTTATCCACATATAAACAGGTGTTGCGTATAGATCCACGCAACATATGGGCTGCTAACGGAATTGGTATGCCTGTACCTTTTTAATTTCGTATTAATCTCAATTTTTCACCCAATTATTTTGGTGTGTTCAAAATACTATTGATATTGTACTTTACTCTATGTAATCATTTATTTAATCATTATTAGTTTGTTGTCTTTCAGATAAAAAATATTAATGTAATTATTTAATAATTCTTATCTCGGGTTTTTTGTTTATGCAAGGTTCTCACGGTCATTGAAAGTCATTACAAGTGCTTAATATTTTTTAACTTGTTTTCAAGGCCTTGAAAAGGCTTCGAGGTACCTAAAAGTCCTTGAAAATGCTTAGAGGTACTTAAAAGTCCTTGAAAATAATAGTCCTTAATTTTTGCAGATGTTGTGCACCCAACTGCACAATTTATAAAAAATACAACTCGGACTTGCTATTCTCGAGTGACCACCACTTATCTGCACCTAATCGGAATTCTACAACATATTTGTATTACGCAACCACCAACTTGTAACTTTTTTGGTAGAATATACTTTATTAAAAATTTATATATAGACATGATGCCTGAAAACATATTTTAAAAGGTCCTTAAAAATATTATTTAGGTGCTTAAGTCATTGATTTTCTTTCTGTGATTTGAGTGGGAACCCTATTATGTTATAAACGGTTATGCTGAATTCTAGAAGTGCTAGGACCTCTTATGTTGGATTGTTTGAAAATTGTTTTTTCTGTAGCTTTACAATTTTTCTTACTGACTTCAATTAAGTTTAGAGGATTCATCATCTTTTGTAAAAGGAGTAAATACATACGCTCAAAGCTGACATTAAGATTTCAACTTTAGTATAAGCTTGTCACTACACTGTTTTGAGTGAAAACCAATGCATAATTTAAAAATAGATTTGTTATGTGTAATCATAGTTATGAAACTTTTAATATGCTACCCTATCTTAATTTTTAAATGTATAAAAATTTGCAAAACATATTAGTTCATAATTGAGTATTTCTTCTGATGCTCACAAATCAATAAAAAAATATATATATTTCATCAAAACAGCTTTTTTCTTTTCCAAAAGTAGTTAGGGATTAGCTTGGTGTGAAGAAGTATTTTTACTGTAGGCTTTTCTGTTTCAACAAGTATAAATGATACAAAACATTTAGTTTCAATCATTACTAAATGTATTTCAATTTATTATACATAATATCATCTATGGTCTACCTTACTATTGTCCATTATAGGTGCTGTGCTTGCCCACAAGGGCTATATATCAGAAGCAAGAGACTGCTTTGCCCAAGTAAGAGAAGCAACTGCAGACTTTTGTGATGTTTGGCTCAATATAGCCCACATATACGTTGAACAGCGGCAGTATGTAGCAGCTATTCAAATGGTAAGATGGTTATAATTTGAATTTCCTGGACAAGTTTGAATTCTACATTCAATTCAAGACCTTAGTATAATTATTTATTTTTTAGTATGAGAATTGTTTAAAGAAGTTCTTCAAGCATCATAATGGTGAAATATTGCTGTACCTCGCCAGAGCTTATTACAGAAGTGGCAACCTAGCCAGTTGTAAACAAATGTTACTAAAGGTATTTTTGCTCAATGAATTTTGTTTGTGTAAATATTTTTTAATGTTCAAATTTAATCAAACATTTCTTGTTCAAGGCGCGACGAGTTGCTCCACATGATACAGTCACTCTGTACAACATAGCTTTGGTACTGCAGAAGTTGGCCACACAAACTCTTAAAGACGAAAAAAGTAACTTAAAAACTGTACTTTCAGCTGTACATGAACTGGATTTAGCCCAAAGGTATATTCTTTACTATACCAAAATAGTGATTTTCAAATATTTTATTTTTTATTTTTATTTTTTTTTGTATTTTAGTAAAGGTTATTTTATGACACACACAAATATGAAGCTGCGATGTGTACGAAGCGTTTCTATTTTAATCTACAGTTAAAATTTAGACAGGAGTGGAAATTGTGCATAAAAAATCTATATATTTAATAGGCAATACGTTTTTTGGGGTTAGTCCGTCCGCCTAAACTGCTCAACCAATTTCAATGATCAAGGTGTCATTTTAAAGGAAATAAGCTGTTGATTTGCCAAAACGTGCCAAAATAATTTACTAACACTTTATTAATTAGTTAAATTTCAATATTTTTCATCATTAAGCTATTACAAAGCCTCAATGATTTTGAATATATGATTGGCAACATCCTTATACGTATGTAAACAACAAACCCATTGCTAATTTTAAAGCTCTTTTTAAACTCTTCGTTTCAAAGTTGATTTTTTCTGTTTTTCTGAAGCATTTTTGTATTAGACTAATTATTATTTTGAAGTATTTCTATCCAGAAAATGCTTGGCGTTGGACGTCGTTCTCTAACGGGGCAACTTATCAGAATAAATAAAAAATATTAGAACTTCAATGTAAGGGTATAGTTAATGAAGTTTTAAGTCAGAATGTTGGCGGATAGTATATTTAACTTTCTATTATGAAACTTGCAATTTGGGTGTTTTCTCTATTAGGCCTTACATTAAATTTATAAAAATTTGGTTACATTTTCTATGGCTGGCAAACCTATTTGAGCGCAGCATGATGTTTTAACTACAAATTTCGATTGGCGAGCGTTAGCGAGCAGGGGGCAAAGCCCCCTAGTATCATATAATATGGTAACGGGTTTTTTTTTTTTTTTTTTTTTTTTTTTTTTTTTTTTTTTTTAAGTTAGAATGTTTATGAATATTATCTTAAGTCCTTCAATAAAATATTAAATAAAATGTTTTCTAAACAGGCTCATTTACTTTCTTATTTTACAATAATAAAACAAAATTTTATAACAGTAGTTTCTAATTTTGTTTTGAATAAGTACCTCATTATTTTCCAAATAAATTACCTTCTATATTAATTTTTGTATTCAAAATCTTTATAGGTATTTCAGTTACCTTAGCATGAATGGAGATCGCTTGAAGTATGATCTGGCACAAGCTTCTGCAGAAGCAAGGTATTATATACTATTAGATATATCTTTTTTATATGTAATAATATTCATATTAAGCAAAAGTGTCATTTGTAATACAATTGTCTCCTTATTAAACAAAATTTTAATTTGTAGTACATTTGTAATACAAGATCAATTGTAGTTTTATATGTAGTTTTTTGTTTTGTTCATGGAGTAGTAGAATTTTTTCCCCCTACAATTTGCAGTTCTAACTTAACAGTTGGTTTAATCCTATAGCTGTAGGTCACGGCCTGATTAGCCATTATTGTGTACAAAAATAAGTCGTTGAGCTAACAAACAATCCAAACCAACCTGGTTGGTTGTATTGTAAATTGCCTTGCACAACAGCTTGACTTAATCATACTAGTAAACCTTGTCAATTTGAACACTAACAGACTTTCAAAATGACTTTGTTTTAATTGTAAAATTTATTCAAAAAGTAAATAAAAATATTTTTTTTTAAGTGCTCTTTCTTAAAAAATACTCTTCCTTAAATTTATAATTTGTCTTCGAGCTTCCTATATGCATTTTTAGCAGTCTTCCTATGCTTTTGTTTTAGATTAAATCAATTGTTTATGTATATTGCATTTAAGGTTTCTGTGATTATTCAAGATTGTAGCCATAAAAAAACCCTTTACAACAATTTAGTTTTGTTAGCCTTGACTGCATGATCAATTTCAGTTATTTAAGCATTTTTTTCTTGTGAGTTTATTTTTATTTCAACACATTCTAAAGCACACATTGAAATACTAAACCAATCGCCACAGTACTAGCCAGAAATTAGCAGATTCATTACAGTAAATTTTATTCAAATATTCCCTTGTAAAATTGTGCTTTAAGTGGCCAAAATAACACCACATATATACAATGGAGATCACAAATGTATCTAATAACAATAACGTGTATTCATGCTCTGGTTAACTAATTTTTACTCCTTATATTGAATGTATAACTACTTATTCTTTACCTAAGTAATAATAACTTTGCATCAAATAGTTTGTAGTGTGTTAGTTTTGCCTTTGTAACAGTAACTCATCAGAATACTCCTTTGGAAAAAGACATCATGCATTGTTTGTATAACATTTAATTTTGCTTGACTGTTTAAATGTAGTTAATAATTTGTTTACAATGATACTGTGATTTCAAATGGTTCAAACAAATTCTTTGTTAGGCAATGTCAAGATCTGTTAAGTCAAGCTCAGTACCACGTAGCCCGAGCTAGGAGATTGGATGCTGAAGATCGTGAATTCAGACGAAAACAGGAAGAAGAGAGGGAGGCTCTGAAGCAGAAGATACTGGAACAACAGGTTTGGAGCTTTTTGTAATTCACCCTACACTTAATAAAAGTTTAACTTGTTTGCCATTACTTTGGATAGTGAAATTCCATTTATTATAACCAAACAATATTTATCTTCAATATCCTTTATGTTTTGTGAATGAGACAAAACTTAATCTTGTTTTCTCACACCTAGCTTTTTGTTGCCTGGGACTGAACAAAATATTTTCTTGAGTTCGGTTACATTACGTCATAGATATCTTTTTAATCACAGTCACAGCAACTTATTTTTAAAACGGGAATTTAATGTCCCAATATTTTGATGCAAGAGTCAAAATAAATCATCTTCAAGATTCTACTTCTTAACTACTTTTTAGAACTTCTTTGCATTTAAGTTATGTATCTTTATAGCTAAAAGAACAAGAAGAACGTATTCGCCAAGAGCAAGAACTTATTAGCAAACGACAAGAGTTTGTCGAGAAGAGCAAGAGCAAACTTCTATTTAACGAAATGGATGATAAACCACGCAAGAAGGTACCTTTTATAATTTGTATTATTTTATTTAATACATATGATTTAAATATTTATTTCAGGCCAATATAAACTTTAAATTAGACTACTTTTACTATAGGAATTGCATTACGTAAAACCTTTGACAGTGTAGTTTCAATTATAACATTTTAAGGTAGTAGTCTGGTAACTTGGGTTGAAAAACTTGATTTTTTTTCCTTTCTTATTTCAATAGTAATATTGGGAGAACATTGTAAAAAAATTTAATATATTTATGGAATTATAATGAATATTTGAGAGCGTCTCGTTGTTGAGCATCCGTTCTTGAAACTTTAAACGCGTTTTTCTCGAAAACAAAGTTTTTTCGGTCAGCCTGGATGAAAAAAAAATTCTATCTGACCGATTGCTCTGAAATTTTGTTACGTTATTCTGCACATCAGTAGTTTTCATCGGCACTAGGAACTTTTTTTTTCCATCCTTAACTTTCCATTTTAGAGCCAGATTTGTGCCCAAAAAAATCTTTTTAATTTTTTGAAGTCCGCCATTTTGTTATTTTCTTATAAAAATTTAATAATCCTAGTTCAACGAGAACGACAATTCTATAGATTACAGACCTATCACTGGCGATTAAAAAGGCTACTAAAGCGACTATTTTCGTGGTCAGGTGATTATGATAACTATTTTAATGAAAAAAGGTCCCAAAACAACTATTTTACCAAAACCTTCAACTATTTTTGGACTAAAGCGACTATTTTCTTAAGAAAAAAAATTAGATACTTGTCTTATAACAAGGTGAAAAAAATCGGTGTTTGATTAGTGACGCAACTTTACAGTTTTGTTGAAATAGTGGTTTATATAAGGGAGCGGGAGAAGTGAGCAATGCCAAAATAGATGTCAATTTTCTTTTACGTTCGCAGACGTCATTGTAAATTATTTTTCTCCTGTTAAAAAAGTCGCCTAACTTTTCCAAAATAGTTGCATAGGTGCTCAAGTATTAAAAAAATCTTATCCTGGTTCCTTCCAAATCAATCACAGGTACCGATCATCAAGAATTTTTTTAGTGCCTGTTCTGTGTGAAAGAACTCTGTTGTGAAAAGGAAGCTTTTATTTCTAGCAGGAAAGGAAATTCCCCTTAAAGATCACTGATAGTACAGTTCCGCTAAAATGCTGATTTCAGCTTTTTTGGTCGACATTTTCTGATCAATACAAATCCACGTTAAAATTTCAAGGTGTTGTATGTGTGTCATGAGCACTTTTATCACGATTTCCTCTAATGTTAGTCTCTATCACCATTATTTGTGTAGTTGTGGGATGATTCTTTTCATTGAGTGTTATGCTGATATGATCGTTATTACCAAGATTCAGGCCCATTTTTTGCGGTTGCTATCGCTGAGATTTACGTTAATGTGATGGTAATTTTAACACTGTTGTAATAGACTGTTGCTGAGGAACATTTTACTTTGGAGTGATAGTCATTCTTGCCAAAGGTTACGCTGATATAAGGATTTGACAGTTGCTTTTGCCGATTCTGGATTTAACGATTAACAGTTGCTTTTGTCACCATTTTGGTGCTGATGTTATAACCACAATCTTCGAGATTTGTGTTGTTTTAATGGGTACTTTCACCCAGACTTTCGTTTATGTTATAAACGTTATGTCAAGCATTTTTGCCTGTGTGAAGATTGATTTCACCTTCAGGTCAATCGATGCAGAATAACTAAAATTTTAATATTTTAGTTAAGTCTATAAATAGTACAAATTTAGATATTACAGCAATTTGTTTAATTACTTCTGATGTAGTTTAAAAAAATTAGAAAACTGGTTTTAAATTGCAACCTGTTATTTGCAATATGGTAAAATTGTTTAAACATTAAACTTTTTTTTTCAAAAAGTTTGAATTTATAAATTTTCTTACAATTTTACTTTTTTTGTCGGTTGATATTTATTGTTGATTTTCCATGAAGTTCAGCTTTTTTTGTTTTGTTTGTTTCAGTGCTGTACCATGTATGTGTTCTTTTACCATATGGGATATAGTGTTTATTTAGTAATTGACACTTTAAATATTTTGAAGTGAAAATCACAATGATCTTTAAATATAAAGAATGCCTTAGTGTTCTTTTTTTATATAAATCCAGTTTTATTATAATCTTGATGAAATTTTGCACACTTAAAACCTTCGACACAAGAGGAAGATCGCTGTCGACGAATGAATAAATCGTACTAAGGCTACTATTTTCAACATCTGAGCCTACTATTTTTAATGTTTGAATCTACTAAAGCAACTATTTTTCAAGTTTATAGTCAGTGGCAGCCCTGTGATTAATAATCAATTTGATTTTTTTATTTCAGATGTCTTTAAGAGCCCAAATCACCGGGGCCAGCCACATACCTTTTTTTTTTAGGTGTCTTCTTTGATCAATAATAATAATAAAACATTGTAAAATTAAGGCAAATAAATAAATATATATATATATATATATATATTGTATCCATTAGATGTCAATAATAACATACTAAAAAAACAAAATCAATGAATTTTATTTTCTCATAAAAAAAAATTCCATATAAAGACGTAATAAAACGTGCGAGTTACTACCTTAAGGATGTGTTAATTAGAGAAATATAATTAGAGAAATATGTGTTTTTAAATTAAATTTAAGTTGACATAAACTGAAGTTTTACTTTTAAGATTTATGAGTTATAACTGTTAGATAAATTAATTTATTATTTTAAACATTCAACTTTTTTAATATTTTTATCAATTTCTCCATCAATCATATTGGTCAAAAACCAAATTGGATTTTGGGAAAAACCAAATTCTTTCTGTTCCCGAAAACTGACTTGTGGTGGATATCACTTTTTATAATTTTGCTTGTGATAAATTTTCTTTCTGTATTTTAAATGGTCTATGACAGTGTAAAAAATGTCCAAGCTCCAAAATTTCACTAAAACCAAAATACAATTTTTTCACCCAAATTTCCTAATTTTATGTGTTTGCTATCATTTGGTTTTACTCTGTTTTTATTATTATTTTACCATTCGGATGATAGATATTTCAGTTTTCCCCCCTTTTTTTCCCCCCTTTATTTTTTTTCTCCCTTGTGTTTTTTCCCCTTTCCATATTTAAAATTTTCTTAAATTTCATAGTATTCTTAGTAATCTAAATGCTGTCATTATGTGTGGACTCAATAAGGCTCTATTGTAGAAATCCAATAATTAATTAATCAACCAATTTTTGATGGGATATATTTTCTCTGAACCTTGGTTAGGCATATCTGCACCTCTGGTCAATGAAAATTGTAAATTAAAAACTGTTTAATGTAAGAAACTTCTTTTTCAGGGTAAGCGAGGAGGTGACTACATTAGTGATAGCAGTTCTGAAGGAGTTGATGGGGCTCCCAAAGAGAAAAAGAAACGGAAAGATGGAGAAGAGAGAAAAAAAAGAAGAAGAAGAAGTAAGTGTTGTATATTTATTTTAGTCTAGCATAGTACTTTAATATCTTTAATTTCTTAAATTAGAAAACTTTTATAAAATTTGCAATGTTATGACTTAGAACTAATGTTTGGAGAAAATGGCATCAAAGTGCTACCCTGTAAAATTTGAAAGACCTAGAATCATCACTGAATTTTAAATTACCTTTGAAATAATTTGTCAAATTTTAAATATCACTAATCTTATGGAAAAAGTTTAATTTTTTTTACAATTGAATTTTCAGTATACTCTAAGCCTGCAAAATAATTTATATCTCTGTACTTTTACTAATAGAGAAAAATACTCAATCTCAGTTCTTCAATTGGTTATTGTATTTCCATACTCTTTTTATTGATTAGTTGAAGAGAATAGGTAATCGGAATAATAACAAGAGAATATCCCTTTAAGTTACACCAAATGAAATTACAAGCTGCTTCACATCAACTTAGGGCTTATATCTTGACTACTTTGTTATCAGGCGCATTCCCCGTGATGATGGCGAGACAGATGACGAAGGTGGCGAGGGGCGTCCCCGCAAACGAAAGAAGGATCGTGGATCCAGAAAGGAAAAGAAGGCACCAAAAGACGATGGCCTCAGTGCCAAGCAAAGAAGTAGGGTGGTCTCCAAAGCAACCATCTCTTCCAGTGACGACTCGGACAGCGGGAAGGATAAATCGAGAAAGCAGAGGTGGGTCATTTTCTCTTTAGAAAGAAATACACGGTTTTTCATCTGATGTTGTCTCTCAGGATTGCTCATTTTATTCAATCAAGTTTTGTAGTTCTAAGTATACTACAAGGATGTTGCACCTTTTATGATAGCTCACATTCTTAATTTCTGCGCCAAAACCTTCTTAAACTGCTACATATGACAAACTATTGAATCTAAAGATATTAAATTTGTGTCATTCCATCATTCTAAATTTTGTGTCATAAAAATTTAGAATGATTCCTATCTTAATTTTAAGGGATTTTAAATTGTTATTTTTATATAAATGAATTTTTAAGGACAATTTTCTAACTGCAGATGTTTTTTTTTGTTTTTGTTTTTTTAATTAATAATTTTCACAGTCCCATTCCAGTAGAAATAGCACTGCAGCAATTAATATGGATGTTTCAGTATTTTGATATTATTTGACTTTTGAGTAAGATTTCTGAGCAAGTTTTTGATTCGTGGTCGTTGATCATTGTTAATTTTTTTAGAGTATCCATCATAGTAGATAATAAAATTAAAAAAAATATGGCTGAAATCTGGTTAAAAATTTCTACACTTTGTTAGAAAACTGCCCTTGGAAACAGAAGTTGCCTTTTTTTGGGGAAAATAGCACCCTGCCCTTATTCATTTCTAGGATAAATATTTTTATTTAATATAATCTGGTACAGCATCACAAAGTCAGTTTAACATCATTGCTATGTTGCCGTATTGAAATAGAAATTAGGTACAGTTTATTAAATTATTTTTTAGCTTTATGCTTTCATTTAATCAAAAATCGAGTTTGAAATTAACCGAAATCAAAGCAAAAGTCACGTGACCAAAAACGCATTAAAAAACCGGGACATGATTACGCAGAGATAAAGTCGGGGAAAAAAGGAGAAACCTCAATCATTCCTCGTCTAAAACAAGTTTTAGACTGGTTCATTATCTGCGCGTTGACGTTTCACACAAAAGTGGCTTTTTCCCTCCAAATCTCAAAGTGAAAAACTAAATATTTTATTTTTTTAACTATCTATCTGAGCTCAAATTTTTGAAAGAATGGTATTGCTTTTCATGATTTTAAAATAAAACCAAAAAAACGTGAAAGTTCCTCATTCTTACCTAATCACTACATATAATTAAAATTTTCAGAACAGTACACAAGCATTTTGTTAGGTAGGGTACTCTTTTGAAGAATATTTAATCTGGAAAAGAATAATGAAATGTTTTAATAATTTGCTATCTATATTGTAGTTTAAACAGTACAAAATTTTTTCAATTAGTCCTTTTTCAAAGATCTATAGTTTAAACTTATTTATTTTTTTAGTTTTTATTAACTTTACTAATAAATATGCTAGTGATCCAAAAAAATTAGTAATTTTTAATTGTGTCAATGTTAAGACCATTAGATGATTTGATATGGAATGTTCCTATTAATCCTTGTTGCTCCCTTCAAATTGGCTTTTTATTACCTGTTCTGAAAGACTTTGGGCTAGGCAACCTTCTGAATGTGTTAAAAAAATTATCTATGGTTTGAATTTGCAAAAATTGGCACATTTATTGAGATTTTTTTTAATATAATTTTTTTCTAAGCCATTTTGGAGGGGAAAAAATGCATGATATGTGATAAGTAAAAACATCAGTTCAAATTTTTGTCATCAGATGAAATCTTGTTCTGTTGTGGTCTATACTTTCTTGAGAAGATTGTAAATTAAGTTTTTGACCAAAAAAGAATCCAATTCGATGAAGGTTTGAACGTAGGTTATGGAAATATAGTTGTTGCCCTTGAAGTTATTTTTATTTAACTAACAACCTTGTATGTCATAATTAGGTTTTTTTTATTATTATATTTGAAACTGCTATAATTATTTATGATGCAATCTCTACACTAGTGGCAGCGAAAAAAGTAATAGTGAAGAAGAGGGTCCAAAACGAAGGAGAATCGCTTCTGAGAGTGGGAGCGATTCTGATGGTGGGCCTGCTAAGAAACGAAAGGTTGTCTCAGACAGTGGCAGCCAATCTGGAGGAAGTCCTAGAGCGAAACGTACTGTCGCATCTGATAGTGGCAGCGACTCTGGTGGATCTTCAAAGCCACGGAGAAGTCGAGCTGTTGTTTCGGATAGTGGCAGTGAGTCAGGTGGTAGTGTTAAAAAACGGAAGAGTCGTAAAGTCATGTCAGATAGTGGTAGTGAGTCAGGGGGTAGTGCAAAGAGACAAAAGAGTCGCAAAGTTGCTTCAGACAGTGGCAGTGAGTCAGATGACAATACTAAAAGACAAAAGAATCGCAAAGTTGTGTCGGATAGTGGCAGTGAATCAGGTGGTAGCGGCAAGGAATTGAAGAAGCGTAGGGTGGAATCTGACAGTGACAGCCAATCGGGTGGAAGCATTAAGAAAAGGCAAAAAGTAGCTGCTTCCGATTCTGATAGTAAGTATTATATAGTTAATTTTATTGCTTTGTAGATGTCTTTTTGAGTACCAAAGGCTTAGAACTGTTTTTACTTTTGCTTGCTATTAATACATTAATCTTAAATACTGGAATTTTTACTAATTTAATTTTTACATATTGTTTTATTTTATTAATTTCTAATTGATTTTTTGCCTAGTTCTTTTGCACAGTAACTAATAAATTTTTTTTGGGTTAAGCTTGTAATATGAAGGGTTCAATTTCCTCTTTAAGTATTAAGTACATTATATTTATTTCTGTTAACTAATTTTAAAGCACATATTTTTTTTATAATTTACATATTATACAGAAAATAAATTTATAATAGTACTTGGTTTCGTAAATAATGTTATTGGCTAACCTTAAAACTCTTTCAACTTCCTTCCCAAACTTATAAATATTGGATTATAAAATTGTCTTTGGATTATTCTGTTAAAATTTTTTTACTTAATGGAATTTGATATTGACACATAATGTTTATTTAAATTTTAAGTGTTTTATATTTCATTTGTAAACTCACATGAAACGTTTAGTTTTCGAAACCCAGTATGTAATCATAATTCACAGAATGTTTATAACCTCATGAGTGTGTCCATCTTTCTACACAAAATGTAGATTTGTTGCCAAAACATTTGCTACTTCCTTGGAATGATAATGTTTTTAAAATAGGATGTAAATTTCATTTTAAAAATTGACAATTAGCAGGTTTACTGCAAAGTAAAATATTAATTTGAGTTATTAAAGTTAGAAAAACCATTATTGCAGTCTCTAAAAAAAAAAAAAAAATTAGTTTATATTGGTAAGAATATTACAGGGTTCCCACGGTCATTTAAAGTGCTTAATATTTGTTAACTTGTTTTCAAGGCCTTGAAAATGCTTAGAGGTGCTTAAAAGTCCTTGAAAATACTTAGAGGTCCTTAAAAGTCTCTGAATTTTGCTGATGTGAGTGCCCAACTACAAAATTTAGACATAACTTGCTATCCCCGCTTGACCTCCACTTATCCACACCGTATCCGAATTCTCTGTCATAATACTATGCATGCACCAACTTGTATCTTTTTGGTTGAATATACTTTATAAAAAATGTATGTATAGACATGATGCCTGAAAACAAGTGTTCAAATGTCTTTAAAAAACGTTATTTAGGTCCTTAAAAGTCATTGATTTTCATTCTGTGATTTGAGCGGGAACTCTTTAAGAAATTATGTTTTATTTTTATATTATTTTATTATTATATTATTTTTTATTATATAGTTATGCTTACAAATGAATATTTTAATTAATACCCATGAAATTACTTTTATATTTAGACAATGCATCAAACAAAGGCTCAGATTCAGAAAAAGATGCCCATTCAGGTGAGCAGAATACAAAATTATTTGTTGATATTGAGTACTATTATAACATTTATTTAACCTTCAAATTTTACTGCAATTTACCAACTCATTATTTTCTAAGCTGCAAATAATCCTATTCTTCTAATGGAATTGACTCAAATACCTTCATAACCTGCATCATTATTGCTTGCACATTACTATTTGTATCTATTTTAGCCTGCATTGTTTTGTTAATTTAATTGTGTAACTATGCTAGGGTGATTAGTTTTTTTAAACTTTCGATTTTTTACCAGGGCACCCCTTCAAGAGTTGCTATGTTAATAAAATATTCTAGTGTTTCAATCGAAAAGTTTCTTTCTCAAATTCGGTATCTCAGAGAGGTACTTGTTTTTCTCACTTTTTTATAGGAATACCAGTACAAAAACCAAATCCAAAATTATTGCATCATTTTATAATGAAAGCCCATATTTAGAGCACATTACAAAAAAAATTAACTCTCACTGCTAACGCTTTCCCCGAAGAAAGTTCGGAACAATTTTTTCCTTCAAACTCGCTGAGTTTTTGTGATATAATGGACATTAAAAAAAGATTTTCTTCTCACCGACGCAGAGAAATGGCAAAACAAAGAGTATCTAACTGAAGGAAACATTGTTAGGGGTATTAGGGTGTGTGAACAATGTGGAAAGAAAGTCTCCAGACCTCAGAAAAAGTATTTTATGAGGAAAGTGATGTGAACGATTACTGATGAACTTCTAGCGTAAACAGATATACTAGCAGTACCATTAATCTTTAATATCAAAATATATGCCATCAAATATTTTATTTTACACCATCAAAGATTATTTTCCTTGCAAAATATAAAAACGTTTATATTGTATAGTGTATGTTATATTACATTAAGTTCTGTAAGGATATTGCATGAAATTTATAAAATTCAAGTTGATTGCTCCACCATTAAATATTGTCAAATTTTCATCAAATTCAGCATTACTTTGATGGGAGAATTTTTGGTGGGATAACAAAATTAGCATGTGCCCCAGTGAAATTTTAAAGTTTCAAAATTTTGCCCCTATTTTTTAATCATTCTAAACTATGCATTGTGTAACTTGGAAGACTGAATTGTGACTGTTATTTCCAATCAAAGATTGAATTCGCGCACTCACAGGTAACCATTTTCAAATTCTTTATATTAATTCTGAATTTATGTGTTTGCAAATCTGCGAGGTGCTAATTAACCGACTTGCTGTCATCCAATCGAACTGATACTTGACGGGCAGACTTGTTGTGGAGGACAATTGGAAAGTTGAGGGGCTCTCACTAAAAAGCCCCTTTTACTCATGTTACTATTCCTGCTTTGGAGAACAAATTAACTAACTTACATTCCAGCTGATTGTTGATGATAATACTTTCTATTTTTCGGAGCTGTCACTATGGCTTCCACTGCTGCTTTGACGCACATTTTTTTTACCTCTTCTAATTCACTTGTGATCACACCAATACTAAGCTATGTAACTATACTAGGCTACCAACTATGATAGTGATGCCTGATATCAAAATATTAACCAAAAATCCTGCTTGCAAATGAGTTCTTAGCCAAGCAGGCTATTTATTAAAATTGTTGACTTGTTTGGCTTTATCAAAAAAAAAAAACTACACTTCTCAACTAAAATTAATTTTTGTCTCATTGGTATAATTGTGAATGATTTGATTTATTTTTTCAGACAATGAAAAGGGAAGCGTAGCATCAGGATCTGAAAGGGCACAATCTGGTAAGATTTGCTTTTATGAAGTAGTAGTGTTTACAAGTTATTATGTCTCACAAAAAGTTTTAAAATACATTAATTAATTAATAATAATCTCTCAATGTCTCTTAAAATCCACATGCTTAATCTAAATTTAAATAATCTCTTTTGTTACATTTGCATGCCATGCTTTATTCCAAAATAAATAGTAAGTAACTCATCAATAATTTGGTTGATTTCTTTTTTATTCTTTTAGATAATGATGAAAGAGGAAGTGTTGCTTCAGGATCTGAAAAGGCACATTCTGGTGAGTTATTGTCTACATTTTATTAACAATTGCTTAGTTCTGATATAAATGTAAGACAGCAGTTGACAAATTTCTTGTATAAACTTTGCTTACATAGCAAGACCAAAAGCTGTCCTCATCAAAATTGTATATATCTTTAAAACTATGTATCATAGGATAATAATGTTTCTATATTTGAAAAGAGAATTAATTCCAAATACAGTGTGACTCATAATAATAAGGATAGTCTTAATTTCCCCGTGATAACGAAGACAGAACTTCGAATGAGCTATATGCAAACAATATAACTTTTTGTTACAACACACTTTCAGCAAAATACGTGAATAAATTATGCTAATTTTTTAACTAGCTATACATTTTTGCAAAATTTTATTGGTTTAAATTATAAGGACACCTGATATATTTTACCATAGCTACCTTGCATGCGCATAAACGCAGGTCGATATTCAAATATTTTAACTGTGGGTCTAAGCTTGTGGTTATTTTTTTTTTTAGTACCATTTTTGACCTGTAGGGATTTAGAATGCCTCATGGAAAATAACTTATTGAAATTCGAGATGAGTGAAACTTGCATGGAAGTTGCAAGTATATATGTGGTAATAGTAACGTTATTCAAAGAATAAAAAGTGCTGTAGAAAATGTTATCAAGAGAGGAACAAATGGTTCAGCACAGAATGGATCAGGGGCGAAACCAAAGTTGTGTCAAACAGATCGGAGACCAATTGTTTGCATGGCTGTCAAAAAAATATATGCATTCTCGATGAATTGCAGATGCTTTAAGTAAGAAGATTTCAATGTCAACTGTTTCTTGTGTTTTGAATAAATGCAATACAGTTAAATACATAAAAATGAATAAAAACCGTTCTTGATGAAAAGACATCAGCTTTTGCAAAGAAAGGCAGCACTAAAATAGATAAAAGATAGTGTGAACTGGAAAAGTGTCATATTTTCTTAAAACATTTTCATTTGGATGGTCCCGACAATTTAAAATGTTATTGACATGATTTAAGGTCGGAGAAAAGTATCAGATGGAGCAGGCTACTCTAAAGTAAAATGATAAAAATAGTTGTTAAAAATTTCTGATTGTCAATTTAAATAATATATATGTTGTTAAGTTCATGTCTTGTATTTAGTTTTAGGATGAGAATAAAATATATGCTGTGCGAATTATGAGTCGCACTGTACCTAAATATTGCTAGTGTATTACACAAATGTGTTAAGTATATATATATATATATATATATATATATATATATATATATATATATATATATATATATATATATATGTCACTTAAAACACGTTTTTGCACTTAGCCATTGCTATTTTCTGTCTCTGCCTATGCATAAAAGAATCTTAAAAATTCTTACCAATTTACTACTTTTAACGAATGTTAATATGGTATTGTTGTAAAGCAGTTGATAAGAAATATTCTAATGCATAAAGAACATATTGCAGTTGTTCAAATTGAACTTTAAAAAAGCTGTTTTCTTATGAACTGCTGAGCATGTACAGGAGTATGATGGTTTAGTCGAAAAATCAAGTGTATAAAGAATTATGTCATTCTTTTACCATAGGATTATTTGTGGTTACGTTTTATTTTATTAATTGTTAGAATCAACTGAGTTGGATTTAGGATATAAATTTAAATATGCCATTATAGTTTCTGCAATTGTACAAAGAGAGTTCATACAGACCTTAACAATTCCTTATTTTTACTTCATGTTTCTAAGAACTTTTATAAAGTACTTCAAAACTACTTATTTTTGCTCAAAAGGCCTTTAAAAATTCTTAGATTTTAGGGTTATTTGCATACTTAAAACAGATATAAAATTTTGTTCTTAAAAAAAATTCCATTGAAAGTTTTGAAAAAAGTAGACGATAAAAAAAAAAAAGTGGATCTCTCCAGGAACAAAGAAAAATTGACTCATACCAACATTCATATTTTATTTTAAGAATTTTGAAAAGTATGAAAAAGTAATTAAAAGACTGTCAGTCTATGAATCAGCAAGGAATCATCAAATAATAAATTTACTCTGTCAGCTTAATGTCAACTAAAATCCATTTCTCATAAGCCGGTTTCATCAGTCCATATACAGTGTGTTACGAGATAATGAGCCCACCTTATGCTTACTTATTTACTCTCATAAAAGAGAAGGATATTTCATAATCATTTTAATCATACATAAACTGAACAAAATTTATTTTATACAAAAATTTCATCTTAAAAATATTATTTGAATGAAAAAGAAGAAAAAAAAGGAAGAGAAAAATCACCGTTTTGAAATGATAGGTCCATTGATAGAAAAAAAAATGTACGTAGCATGAGTAAGAAGCTTTTCTACCTTCTTTCACAATTACTTCTTAAAATTTCTTTGGCATACTTTCTACAAGCTTTTACATGTAATTTTTGCAATTTTTTTTTCCATTTTAACAATATATTAGTCTTTAGATCATCAATGTAGTCATACTGCTTACCTCCTGCTCATGGGCGCCCCAGGAGGGTGCAATTAGGTGCACTTGCACCCCCCTGGCTCTTGAAAATTTAAAAAAAAAGAAGAGAGAAAAGGTGAAAAGAGCAATAAGCATTTTTTCCCTATTAATTTAGTCTTTTGTTTCTTTCCTATGTCGTTTTTTATAGCTACTTGCTTGACGATTTTCTGGAGCTTGTTCTCTTTGATTATTAGAGGCTGATGAGTAGAAGTATTTATTCCTTTTATTGTATAATCATTTCATGTGCAGTTCTCAAATGTTTGCTATTTAAGCCATCAAATATACAATCTTGAAATCTATTTTTAGAATTCAATTGAACATATTCCAATACTGCCTTCGTGTTTAATTTTTAATTTTTTTTCATTAAATCCGAAACTTGGAAGAAATAAAAAAAAAAGTTTACTCTTCTGTATTTAATTTTTTTTTTTTTTAAATATATATTTTAATAATTTTACTTTTTTTTCTTCTCTTTAACGGGGTTGTGCTTTCAAAAATTTGTAACATGAATTTTTACTATTCTCAAAGAGTATAATTTATAATGCATAATTATTAATTAACATTTCTTTAAATTAATGATTTTGAAAAAAATCTAGTCTTGCACCACCTTGCAAATAATCTTGGGGCGCCCATGCTCCTACTTAAACGGCTCTTCCCAAAATGCCCTACATGTTTTCCACTGGATTGAGGTCTGAACTGTAAGGTGACCAATTGAAAATTTGTATACCATTATCCAAAAAACATTTCAAAAGTTGAATATGCTGCATTTATAGGTTCGTTATCCTGCTGAAACATGAATAACGGTCCGTCAATGTTTACGTGGTATTGGGTAACAAATTTATTCTGCCAAAAAAACTTAATTTGGAAGTGAAAGAAAATTGTTGTTTTAGGAATGAAAAAATGTAAGTAATTATTAATTTTGCCAAAATAATTTTATTCCAAAAATAATCTATTTTGAATAAAAAAAAAGAAGTTTGCTTTTATGAACGAGCCTGAACCTGAAATGTTGTGTTGATTATAAAGTTGCTAGTTGGTTGTCCTCCCATCCAAAATGTCCCCCCCCCCCTCCCATCTTTCAATTCGGAATCATGTTGTAATTCTTCTGATAAGAAAAATCTAGTGCAGCCAGTTCAATAATGAGACTCTGTGGACTTCCAAGTTAGACGCGCATGCGTGTGTGTGTCAATTGGACTTCATTAAAAATGTTTAACATTCAAATTGACAAGAATGCCAATAAGTACATTTTCTCTGTAGCTTGGACCATACATCGTCATCAAGGATAGATAAATCTATTGTAAAAATTAGTAGCATATTTAATGTTCTCTACATGGCCAGTCGCATATGTGTTGAAAAATTTGTTTTTTAAACAGAAGATTTTTAAACTTATCAGGAAAAATTGATTTGCTGTGAGGATCATCAAATAGTAGACAATACTTATTTTTTCACAAAAAAAAGTTTGGAGCCGAGCACATAGTCAATAAATGAACAACTATCCAATGCCGATCATGCCAACAGTAATGGATTCAATTGAAAATTATCTGCTTAAATTTATAATTCAAATATCATATATTCAATTATAATAACATTATAATTCAGTATCAATTATATTTCAAATATCAGGGTTCCCACGGTCCTGGAAAGTCCTTGAATTTTTTTTAATGAAATTTGGTCCTTGAAAGTCCTTGAAAAAAGGATAAGGTCCTTGAAAGTCCTTGAATTTTTAAGTGACCAACAACAGTGATGTAGTGTAAAATAAAAAGGTGTGGGAATGCTATGCTGCGTCGTTACAAACAAATATATATATTTTTCTGAGTGTGGGGAAGGGGGGGGGGGGGGAGAGAGTGAAAATGACAACTTTAAATAATTTTGTTAATATTACTTTAATAATCTCAAAATAGCTCACGAGCACCTCCAAAAATTAAAAAAAGTGAATAAATAATAATTGTGTGTTTCGACTTATTCTTTTATACAAATATTTTTTTTAGACTATTAAGTTATATGGATTTTAAATAATTTGCTTTGCACAACCCATTTTAAAAGATTGTTTAACACTTTATAAAGGATTATAACACATTTTCAAACATATTATTGACACAAATTTTTAAAAATATCCGAAATATCAGAGATGCCTTGCATGCAATGGGTTCGGATAAATTCCCAGATTCTGTAGCTCCTCGAAATCTGTTTTCAAAATGAATGAAAAAGATTGTGATTGTTGCAGAAGTTGATTAAAAGTTTTATGGCTTTTCTCCTTTTCAAAAAGAAAATGTAGAGAAGTTCCTCTTTCTTGATAGATCCTTCCTTTCCAAATTTGCTACATTAATAAAATAATTGAAAAATTCAAATCCATCAGTCGATTTAAAATTTCTTGATAAAATATTAATTTGTGTACCATCTCAATCATCTCTAATTTTAAGCGGGATATTTCAATGTAGACTCATTACTTGCCTGATTTGTTTGGGACATTCCTGTTTTTTATCTTATCCAGTTCGATTTTGTCATCTTGACAGTGGTGACGGTTGGGTGACAATAATAGTCAAAAATGGGTATAAATCGGAGGAGGAAACAAACTCTAAAATATATATGATATTGCCATCAAAATCACTAGATTTTAAAAAAGATCGGGGAAATTTCCTCCCCTTATTGCCGCCACTGTATAATTTTTTTTTAAGAACTGCTGCTACATTTTTGGAATAAATTTTGAAATAACTGTAAAACTTTCCCATTCTCAAACCGAAAAGAAATTTAATTTTGCATTTTAAAGTACATTGTTTACAATTGTTTTCCTACTTCTTCGCAGCCCAATTTCAATGTATTATACCCATTTGCAAAACCATTAGCACTTTTATATTAAGGAAAATCAAATATACAGGACCAGCCTAGGAGTAAAATGCTATGTGTGCAAAAATGAGTTTTGGAGCCCCTTACAGTGAAAATGGGTACAGAAAACACTTAAAAAATGGTAAAGAGTGCTCTATATGGTATGGGTGCAAATTATTAAAATCGTAGCGTTTTCTGCACTAATCAACATTATTTTAAGTCAGCTTTTATTAATGAACCCATGGATTAAATTATTTTTTTTTTTTTAATAAAAAATTGTAATAACATTATTTTCATAGGAATTTAATAAAATACATGTTATTAAAATTACTGATTTTTGCTACGTATTACTTTTTTTAGTAGTCCTCTACTCTTAGCGCAAGCCTTGGAACTCCTTTGCAACCCTGGGTTGTGAAGGGCTGCAATTCGGCTAATGTAGCATTATCAGTACTGCCAAGTTAAAGTGAAACAAAGTTAACAACTGTTCAGTTCTGTCACAACAACATAGCGGAGCGCTTGAAGCCAGTCTCTTTACTGTACACTCAAGCAACATTTTATGTGTTGAACTAAACATATTCAAATTCACAAACATTCAAAGGCGAAGTTAATATAAAGGATTTAAAAATCAATACTATTTTGAACATATTTTTTCCATGTTCAAACAAGTTATCAGTTTGATTTTCCCAATATCTGGGAATAAAATAAATATTTCCCAACATCTGACAAAATATAAATACATAATTCCGTGATCTCAAAACACCTTAAAAGCTAATACAAAATATGAACATTCTGCTCTTGCCTATCTGGATTTTTAGCACTAACCAGTTTATTCCGTCAGAACCGCAGATTTGCTTAACTTTTTTGGATTGTAAAAACCCCCATCTTTTACTGTCATTTGTATTTTAATCTTGAACGAATTCATTTCTTAGGTACGTTTAGAGGTTAACAAATAATTTATTAAATCCGTGATATAAAATTTTTTAAATAAAAGTTACGTTGACTTTTGTTGATAAATCGGTTAGCGTTCTCGTTAAAATTAGAGGAGGCGAAATATTTTTCAAGGAAAGGGCGCAAAAAACTGAATGTGCTAGGTCACAGTTTTGTTCTTTAAAAATGTAGATATTTGGCGTGAATTTGTGTATGGAAGTTTTAGACTGTATATACGAAGAACCATACAAATTTGACGTCTGGAATTCTTCCACAAATACAGATCATTCGTTGAAGAGGATAATTGCTATTGAATGAATCGTAGCTAAATGTAAACATATATCAGTTCATATCTAATGAAAGAGAAATGGCCATGTGTGGGTTGCCGTGCCTTTTTCAAGTGTTTTACAAAAACTTGGACTTGCCTGCTCAGCTCTGAAGTTGTGGATCCCAGACGAAAACAAGTTCTCACGAAATGACTTTTTTGTTTGCTTACTTGTCTTTGAGTTCAGTATTACGTAAAGAGAAAAAAAAAATTTTAGATGAGGGAATGTCGTTCCGCCTTCTAAAAAGGTAAAGGATCGCCGTTGCCTCATATTCCCACTCTACTATACCCCTGACCACCGATAAACTCCGTTTTGTAATTTTACGTCTGATGTATTTAAAATTATGGTCCTTAAATTTTTCTAAAAAGGTCCTTGAATTTTCTTAAAAAGGTCCTTGAAAGTCCTTGAATTTTTTTCTTCAATAAGAGTGGGAACCCTGAATATATACATTTTTGGCTTGGATACCTATTATTTTACTAGTACGTCTAACAGTTTTTTTTTATATTTCAAAATACTAATTTAATTGTTATTATATTATCTTTTTTTTATATCAAGAATTGTTTCAATATACCTAAACTCTCCTATTCTCTGCAGATGAAGAAAGAGCAAAAGACTCTGAATCTGAAAAAGAAGCACAATCTGGTAAGTTGCTTATTTTTTTGATTCAGAAATCTGAAATAATCTTTATCCTTTTAAATACTTTAATAATATAAATTTCTCATTTTTACAGATGATGAAAAAGCTAAAGACTCAGGATCTGAAAGGGAAGTACAATCTGGTAAGTTTATTATTGTTTTAAGACTATGCACCTACCTTTAATTTTATTATATAAATTAATTGAATTGCTATTTTAGTATTATAATGTTGATTTTGAATGGAAGAAAAGGGAACAGTTGGAAGGATCAAAAGCTTATTACACGTCTAGATTAACTTCTTTAATATCCATTGACATCAAACTTAATTACTGATCAAGGCATTTTATTAATCCCATGCTTTGTTGTAAAATGTAGGTAGTTTTTAAAAATTTGATGTTTGCCAGGTACTTTTATTTTCACCTAAAAGCACATTCTATGAATAGATAAGTCTTTATGTATTTCTTTACTATAAGGTGACATTTAATATTGGTAAACATTGTGGGATTGGCTGTAGAAATGTTATTATTAAATTACTAAATGATTATCAAGTTATTAGTTGTCCACCTCTTAAGTGATAAAGCGATGTGATTTATATTTTCTTGTACCGTTTGCGAGATTGCCCATAAATATGCAGCCTATCACTATAGTTTTACAACCAATTGTATTATATAAGCATAACTTTCTCAGTAGTATTTGAATTCCAAAATTCTTATGAAGTATTGCCTTAGTGGAAAATTGCTTGAAATAAGTTGTTTTTTTTCCCCCTTTTTTTTTCCTTCTTCTTTCCCATTTTATTTTAAAATAATAAATATTATTATAATTTTATATGTTTAACCTTCTTATATTTCTAAGACTCTTTCATGGTATTGCTTTTATGGCTATTTTTTGCATTTAATTTTAAATAGAAAACATACAAACTTGGGGAAAATGAATGGTTTTATTTTTATCAGATGCTGAAAAGTCAACTAGGGATTCAGATTCAGAAAAAGAGGGACCTCGCTCTGGTAAATGTATTTCAATACTTAACCTTGTACTTTTACATAATATATATTTTTAACTTTCCTTTAAAGTGCTAATATATTCATGAACATTAGTCACTACTAAATAATATTCTTAAAATATTGACATCCATTTTTGTATGAAGAAAGGACACAACATTTATTTTCCATTTTAAATATGCTGCAAATGCTCACACGTAAATCTATTTTTAGGTAGAGCATTCTGTTCAACTCCTTAATCTCATTTTTATTTTCAAAGACAGATTAAGCCAATTTGAGTTGTTAAAAAGATGATATCATTATTGAAATTTATAAATAATTGTGTACTGCTAAAAAATTTTAATACTTAATTCTTAAAAACGGATGGATTTTTCAATAATTTGCTTATAGTATGTGAATTGTGCCAGTTTCTGGATTATAAGTACTATTATACTTTCATTATTTATGCCAGATATTAAGTACTCTTCTTTGATTAGAATGTTAAAAAAAAGTACAATAACCTGTGGATAGTTTACAACAAATTATGGCAATTTCCTGAAAGACAAGGTAAGGTTCTTGGAGAATATAGTTTTAGATGCCAAACCGGAAAGAGTGAAGTGCATTAAGAAACCTATTTATCAACAACTAGATTGGTAATAATTAAATTATTGATCCACACTTGAGATACAAATTTGCAGATATTCTTGTCATCGAGATGCTTTAATTCCATGCTAAGCAACAAAAAAAAATCTGTTGGAATTTTTGAACCACTGAACTATCAGATCAGCAATGATTCTGCAATCTTTATGCAGCCAAATATAAAGTCTAAATTAAGTAGTCAAATTTCCTCAGCATAGCACAGATCCAGTAAGTAATACTATATTTTCTTTTTAAGATGATAGCAGGGCTTCTAGATCAGACCAGGAAGCTGAACAATCAGGTGGGGTTCAATATTTTTCAAAAATAATTTTTCCACAATTTTTTTAACCAAAAATAATTCATTCTAAAAACTTTGAAATAAGATGCATCACATATTTTGATCCATCGCTTCATTTTAGATGACAATCGAGGTTCAGGATCGGAAAAAGAGCAGAGTGCACATTCAGGTAAGGCAAGCCTACAAACTTTTTATGTTAATACAGGGCATCTTGTAAATTACCGGACAATCATATATATATATATATATATATTTTTTTTTTTTAAGTTTAAAAAGAATCAATGTAACAAGCATAAAATTATGCAGGTAAACAACCACAAAATATTTATTCTATAATATTTAACTAAGTTTTATTATTTACAAATTAAAAAAATAAAAATATGCTGTCTAATAAATATTCTGACAACCGATAAAACCTTTTCAAACGCTGAGATAAAAAAAAAATGTGTATTCCAGCTCCGAGTATGATACAATGCTTTTTTTTTGATAAATGAGAAACAGGCTTTCTCTATTTTTTCTTTTCTACTAAAATGTGCAATATGCAGTATTTTCAAGAGAAGGTTATCCAAGTATGATGTTTAAATGCCTACAGAATCAAAGTTGTGGACAATGCAAAAAAGAATAATAATAATTTATGCTGTGATTTTTCAATAAAATATACACACTATGTATATTTTGTATTTAACTTCGAAAAATTTATTTCACTTATTTTTCCATATATATTATTATTTTTTCAGGGAATGACAATGCCAGTGGAGGATCTGATTCAGACTAAAGTTCTATAAATTTGGTAATTTTTTTCACTGAATGCCTCTATTTAAGAAATAGATTTTAATCTACTTATTCTGAATAGATGGTTTTTATCATTTAAAGTTAGCTTCCAATATTTCTTTGATGTGCAATATAATAATTACTGGGTATGAATTTAAATAATTAAGGTCGATAGTTCACTTTTTTTTAATTCAGAAACCAAAATAATAAAAAGCAACTATAGGTTGAAAATAAATAAGTTTTGCTTAACTGTAGCAGTGTAAATATTGGGGTATGGTGAGATAAAGTAGTAGATATTTTTTTTTTAATTGTACGTGATTAATATTTGTACATGTCTTAACCAGCTATTACCCAACATTTATTTATAACAAATAAGCTTTTTATAAAAATTTGAGCAGAATTCTATCACTCTTTTTAATAAAGACCAATTCTTTCGGAAACACAAATGTTTTGTATGTTTCTGTTTACAAGTGGTTTCTGTGTGAAATCACTATGCTTCAAAAGATTAATATAAAATAATTGATTACTTATAATAAAATAATTTTGTTGCAAAAATAAAACATTTTACAACTAACTATTGTGTTAGTCTTTGGATATAGATACAAATGCGTGCTATTTTTATAAAAAAAATTTATTGCCATAGCAAAATTATTTCTTGTAAATAATCAACATCTAAGTATTAATTTAATAATAAAGAAATAATTTTATTAAAATTCACACATAAACTGTCTCACATTTAAGTCTGTATAATAAAATTGCTGAAAATAGTTCCCTGTGTCTGCTAAATTATCCATATGGAAGTAATCCTTATGATAAAAATATATATGTTCACATGAATCAAATAATAAATAGATTTCACATATATTGTATTATCTCTTACAGGTATACAATTTTCACAAAAATGAAAAACATCTTTCATTGGAATACATCTTGTAAGAACTCTCAAATTGTTGTTACTCATTTAAAAAAAAGCTGTTCATTTGTAAATAAAACACTTTTCTTGACAATATATTTATTGTAGTGTTTTTTACGTAACTAGTTAATAGATCTTTTAAACAATTATCTCTTCGAAGTTTTTTGGTAGAAGTTGCCAAAAAAACTTTATTTTAATTACAATTAATAATTCAGTTATTAGTATTTGTATACTATGCTTCTTGTTGACCTAGAATTGTCAGGGAACTTTTTTTCCTGATTTTTGAGGCCACCCTAAGTAAGGAGAAGTGACAAGACAATGTTTCACTTTTCTTACTATGTTCGAAACAAAAATTCTTATAAAAGTTCTTTGTCAAAGTAGAAAGAAAAGAAAAAATATCTATCTTCATGGACGATATGGGAGGTGTAAACGTTTTGTTTTATGATACATCTCTAAGGCATTATATAAAACTAGGAGGAAATGAATATGCATGGGTTTATATAAAAAAAAATTACGGGATCCTATTTTTATGAATTAATATTTAAATTCAATTTAAAACAAAATTTTGCCTGTCGCTAGACAAGAACGTAGCCAGGGGTTGGGATAAGCATGAGCGCCAGCTGAATTATTTTCATAGGCGTGGCAAGTAGTTAAATTTTGCTCAAATTGATTTTTTGATTGAATTTGCTATTGAAATATTAAAACATAGTTGTGTAATAAATTTCTGTTTGATTGAAAATTTTGAAACCTCTTTCATAGCCATGTTGTCCATTGATTCATAGCACTTTTCCCCACTTTGCATTTAATTTTCAAATTCCAGGGAGATGCAAACTCTTCCTTGTACCTTTCTGGCAGCGTCCATGGAGATAAGGGGATACTCTCCGAAATTATAAACAGCATCCGTTACCGCTTGAAACTAGAGGTGTGAAACATTGCACAACTTTCAATTAAACTATAATACTGGTCACTGTATTAAAACTTTTTGTGGGGTGATATTTACCATTTTCATATTTTCACTTAGGTTTTACGAAATTTTTGGCAATAATTTTTACACTGACAAAAAACATATTGACGATGTTATTCGATAGACATTACATTGTCTTTTCTTGTTCGTGAAACAGTTAAAAATTAATCGTTGATGAGTAATGCTCAAGAGCAGAGAACTTTGTGTTAAAGGCACTCGTTTTTCAACTTTTTATCGCATTTCTATGGGAATTTCAGTGGTGGGGATGTTTAGAACACCTTAAGAGGTATTAGCAGAGAGATTTTAATCAAAATCGTTAGAGTCGTTTTTAGCAATTGCTGAAAAACATGATTTTTCACAATTTTCTATGCGCATACGCGATTTTGACGAAAACCTTATTGGTGGGTCCCATGACCACCACCAACCCGCACACCAAATTTGAACATCATAGGTCAATTTGTTCTGGAGTTATGCTGACCACGTACACACAGATACCAGATCGACATTTTTTCTTGACCACATTTTTGAAATCAGGATGTTCCAAAACGTAGAGGAATGCAAGAAAAAAAAATAGGAAGGGTTTTTTTTTCCGACTGAACGCTATACTTTCATTACCCAATGTAAACATATGAATAATTAAAAGTAAAAAACAAATTTAATAAAAGCAAATCATTTTCGCCTACAAACATAGGTTACGTCCTCGACTATGTTTTTACGGAAGAACTAAATTTTTGATTGATTCATTGACATATTCCATGCTATGTATGAGCCGGGTTCGTAAGCCTCTTGAAATTCCTGAAAAACTGAAATTTATATATATATATGTATGAGCCCTTATAAACACTGAAAATTGTGTTTCTACTTCTTATAATTATTTTTATCTCCTTAAAACTAATCATCGAAGGGTAAAAAGGTTAGTAAAATGTAGAGTTTTTTTTACTCGATAAAACGTCTCTGAAATCCGAAATTCTTAGTGTATTTCAGAGTCTACTGCACATGCACTTCGTCGCTACAGCCGCAAAGAAAAACCTTCGTACAGTGCGAGAATGAGACGATTCTCGTCAACCAGGCACGTAGAGAGAAAACTATATTATTAGGCATGTCGTTTATCCATTGTTGACTCCTGAATTTTACTATCATAGATTGAGTATGAACCCTGTATGAGGTATTTTTATGCCGTCGTTGAAAGACTTTACCACCAAGTCAGTGCTGTACTTGCAATCGTTCACTTACGTTAGCAAAGAAATAAAATATCTATGTTTTGACCAATGGCGGATCCAGCCAGGGGGCGCCCCCCCCCCCCCCTCAGGTGGAGTCTTTTTTTTTTTTACAATTTATAGAAATAAATAATAATAATAAAAATAATTTTTTCCCCAAGTTTTTTTCAAAATGTTCACGGAACAATTATATTTTAACCTTCATCTAATTTCCGAAAAAAGCAACAAAAAAAGCTTATTTTTGTACCAAGGTTCTATTTATAGCCTTCTCTCTTCCCATTCAAACGGATGTAAGTTTGGAACAAATGCCCGCGAGTGAGAAAAAGAATTTCACCTACGGGATGACATGTTCTGCAGAACAAAACGACTTTATTGTCCACCCTTCTCCTCCCCCTCAGTTTTCTCGGAACAATATACTGGAAATTTTGAAAAAATGTCTGCAGAACATTTGTAACTGTCAAAAGTCCCGTTGCAGAACATTATATATTATTCTGCTTCTGGGTCCGATCCCTTTTCTGTCGAGTGGGAGGAAGAGATTTTGACTCACATACGTAATGTCCAACGCCAACCAGGGGAAAAAAAGAATAACGAGAAGTTGACTATTTGGTTTAACCCTGGAAATGGCCACCCCCATTCAACTGGACGTGGTAATAGGCTAAACTTAAAACTTTTGAAAGAAAGGAAGAGGAAGGTTATTTATTAACTGCATAAGAACTCGTCCAGCTCTAATTTCTGCTTCGGCTTGTAAATAAGCGTCATATTTGAATTTCGATTAACAATCCTCTCTTGCACCATACTGAAAAGGTATGTCAATTGTTTTTTGTTTTTTTACATAAAATAGACTTATAAACAATTTTGTAAAAAGTATTATCTATGTAAAGTAGCACTACAGCAGCAGAATTAATTATTTAAAAAAATATCGTTTTCAAACCCTGTATGAAATTAAACGAATGAATTAACAATATAAATGTGTGTTTTTTATGATAATTTTAAAAGTTTTGTACAAATATTTACCTAGACATGCTTTCAAATTTTTATTTTTATTGCAGAAGTAATGCAAGAAATATTGCACTTTATAAATAATTATAACGCTTATGGCGTTAATATATATACATACTTTTAGAGAAGACTAAGATTACTCTAATTTTATTCTGAGCCTGTTCTTCTAAAACATATTTTTTACGAAACTCCTGATTCTTGTTCAAAAGTTTCGTGAAAGGAGTAAAATGATACTGCAACTCAAAATGAAGTTCTTAAAATTTTTTGAATACAATGATCCTTCTAGAATCTCTCTCTTCCAGTTATAATTGAAGAATTGGAACAAAATATTTCAGTATGCGATGTTTTTTTAATTTGTCACGGATTGATATAATTTACCTATTTTGTTTTCATTATTTAAAAAAATTCCCAGTTTGGCGATTATTCTAAAAAAACGCCGCTGAAACGGTGAAAATTGAGATATATTTTTCAATAAACACTGCATTATCCTTTCTTTTAAGTGCAACAGAGCAGAAACAGTCGTTGATGGGCGTTCGCCATTATCTCATTTCTACGGAGGTGGGAATGATTAAAACACCTTTAGAGGCATTTTTATAGCGATTTTAATCAAAATCGTTAAAACTATTTTTTGGCAGTCGCTGAAAAACGTAATTTTTTCAATATCAGCTACTTAATGCACATATGCAATTTTGACGAAAACCTTAATGCCAGGTCTCATGGCCATCAATAACCTGTATAAAACATAAAAATTGAACATCGCAGGTCAATCCGTTTTGGGCGTTATGCTGATAACTAACAGGTACAAACATTTTTTTTAACTCATCACGTTCCAAAACGTGTAAAAATGCAATAAAATCGATTTCTTTTTTTACCGAATTCAATACCTTTATACCATACGGGTAATTGAAAATAAAAAATAAAAAAATGTATGGATGTATAAAATCCCACCAAATATATATATTAGTACTGGCAAAATAGTACCCAAGACCATAAGAAAAACAAAAAATTTGGTTCGTTGATCAAACTTGGCAAAAATGTTCTATATTTGTCATGAAAATGAATTTTCAAATTATTCCATAAAAATATCTAGCAAAGAAGGGGGGTCAGGGAGTTTTGTGACTGAAAAATTAATTTTGGAGCAATCTAGGCATGTGACATATGTTTTTAGAGTACTTTTTTTATGCTGAATCGAATGAAAAAAAGCAAAACGATATAACTAATCTAAAAAAAGTTAGTTCTTTTTTATAAACGAAAACACATGTAAAATCAAAGGAAAGGTAAAATACGAAATTAAAAAATAAAAAATTGGTCCATTCATGAAACTTTGTAAAAACGTTTTATTTGTCACGAGTGTAAAGAAACAAATGAGTTCATAAAAATATCTAGCATAGAAGGGTGTTTTTTTGAGGAATGGGAGGGGGGGGGGGGTTTAAACTGAAAAGTAATTTTGGTATAACCTGGTCGTTTCACCTTACTCTAAGATAGCAAGTCAGAAATGTGACGGGAAAAAAAAAAGGGGGGGGGGCAATGAATGGATACGGATTATCTTGAAGTTTACCTTGAAGTTTACCTTTTTTTAAATATTCAATTTCATCATGGCTAAGGCACAGGTTTTGCGCCCCCCCCCCCTCAGGAAAATCCTAGATCCGCCACTGGTTCTGACCTATGCTTTTTAACTATTTTGATCCCGATTCCCAGAAGACCTGCTCTCAATTTTGAAAATGATCTGACATGACGACGATTATGATTCATGGTCTCTTCGATTATCGGTTTATGAGCGGGAATTCTCTCATTCTTTGTAGTCTCCGATAGTGCTCCTTATCATGGGCGCCCCCAGGAGGGTGCACTTGCACCCCCTGGCTTTTGAAAATTAAATTAAAACTGGCGAAAAAAGTGTAAATTCCAAATGGGGAAAAGCACACATGTAATTTTGAAACTTTAGTTCAGTCTTACAATGAATTTTTTCAACTTTATTTTATGACTCCTGTTTTGTTTTTTATTGCTGAGTATTGCTATTGCAAGCATCGATCATTGCGAGGAGGTTTTGTGGCGCCAGTTGTTTAGAAATATTGAGGATTGGAAATTGGGGGGTATAACAGATATAAGACATAGTAAGTTTTTAGATTTCAATTGAGCATTTCCTTTATGTTTCATTCTTGTTTTTTTTGTTTGTTTTTTTAAACTTGGAAGAAACAACATATTACACTTCTGTATTTTTAAATCTTTGACATTAATCTCAGGGTGGAGATTATGGTAAAACCTATGGGTAAATTACGTCATTCTGACAGCTAATTACAAATTATTACTCTTTTTCAAACAAAATGATTGAGCTCCAGAGATGCATAAATAAGATGCATAATTTCAACATCAAACAGGTTTTTTCCCCTCCTTTAAAAAAAAAAAAAAAAAAAATCATTTTAGAGGTTTGTTTTATGAACACAAGATTGGGCTTTTCTGGCTCCGTAATTTCTATTTAGTTTGTAGGAATTTAGATAAATCTGGTTATTTATCACTCTGCGCTACATTATAATACTTCTGTCAAAGTCAATAGCAATTAGCACAGGAACTGATAACAATCGTTTCAGGATTTATTGCTTATAAATGATTGGGTTTCTTTTCCATTTTCGTTGAATGATTTTGTGTGACCAATTATACATTTTATGTATAATTGGTCACACAAAATCATTCAACGAAAATGGAAAAGAAACCCAATCATAAAATGTATAATTGGTTTTAGTTATTTAGTACAATTTGAGTAAAGTTTATTTTCTCCCTAAGTTGCATTACACAATTCAACATTTGATTTCCTATTTTTAGTATTCCTTAGGTGCTAAGCATAAAAGTACTCTTTTTTTCTTATTTTGACGAAAAAGTTGACTTGGCAGAAGGCTCGAAAAATAATTAGTGTGAGGACCCCAGCCAACTACGTTATGCCACCGACTTTGGTACGTCCGGTCCGAACACAAATTCAACTTGGTGGAATTGTTTTTACTCGAGGACAGGCGACAGGACAATTACACAAGAAAGAGAGGTTTTCACTGAAAGCAGCTATACATACAATTAACTATTAATACAAATATATTTTTCTGAGAGAGATTGCTGTTTGGTGATATATTTCCCATTCGAAAATTTTCTGGTGATTTTCTTGAACTTTAGATTTGATGATTGTTTTATTTATGTGTGGCCTGCTAATCTGCGCAGGGCTAATTAACCAAATTACCGTAATTCAATCGGTCTGAAACTTGGCACATAGATTCGATGTGGTCGATGAAAATGTATTCCATCACGTTTTTTGGGTTTCTCACAAAAAGGCTGCTTTTGCACACATTACTATATTATCACTTCGTAGGCCTAATTAACTTGATTGCTGACATCCAATCGAGTTCAAACTCAGTAAAGAATCTCGTTGTGTATGACAATCTATTGAGTATTAGTAAATAGTCCGAAATGGATGCTTTCTTCGTAGTGGTCAAAAATAATGATTTCTCGATTTGAGCTCAATAACTTGCAATTGCACCTATAAATTGACACTGCATAAGTATAGAGGACTTATATTAAAAACTTTATTTTTATAAGTTATATTTTGTGTCTTCTGGTTCTGTACCAAACACTATCTTTTGAATATCACGATAACTACGTAGAAGATAAAACAATAATAATATTAAGATAAAACTTCATTCCCCCCCCCCCCCATCCTTTCACAAGATTTTTCTTTTTAACATGGTTGCGTTGGTTACCAAATGAAATTTGCAGTGGAAAGGATTTCAAAAATATATACCGTAATTTTTTATTAGCAAAGTGAAAATTATCGCATAATTGTTAATTGACAATTCATTAGGAATTGCAATCAATCCACATTTCTGAAAAATTAACGATTTAAACAAAATTCTATCAGTCTTGCACCCCCCCCCCCCCTGCAAATAACCCTGCGTGCGCCCATGCTCCTTCCTTATTGATTTTCAATGCAACCCTAACTAATTTTGATATGAAAAAACCGTCACTTAACAATATTGTGACAGCACGGTTTTTCGATAAAGATCCCATTGTTATTAATAAAAGTGTATTTAAGGATAAAGTAGCTAATAGGTGCACTCCCAATTTCTATGTAATCGATGCTTGGTATATATTCTTAAATTTTTACTTGTTTTAAAGGGATGCTGATTAAAAACTCCCACTCATAGTTTATTTTCATCGTTGAATTCATGAGCGAGTATGAATTTTAAAATCATCTGTTATATTATCACAAAGTAAAAATTTATATCCCTTCTCGAAATAAATTTCTGGCTACACGCCATTCTCATACTATAAAATGAGTTAAAGACGGTAAAAATTAATGAAACAAATGCAATCATGCATTTTCGACATTATTTACAGTTTTTACTCGTTTCAAAAGCTAAAAGTTATATCAAAATAAGAAAGAATTATAATTTACGAAATATTTACATTTTGCACAATTATTTACTAAATCCCTAACGTAACATTACGTAAAAAGATTCATTTTATAGTGACAGTGATTGTCAAATTCCAGTTTTTTATTCACTGAGAAAGTAAAAACCTTAAAAAGGTACAGGCGCGAGTCCATGACAAGTCTTTTTATTTTGTAAACACGTCATTTTAAGAACCTGATCAAGTTCCCTATTTACCCATAAATTGCTGTGTAATGGTTTCATAGGAGAAATTCTCTTATTTTAAAAATGTTGTAATTTTTAAAATGCACTCGAAGCATATTCTCCCGACATTCATACTTTATGCTTTATAATGCACTGTCGTCAGGCCCGGCCTGGGTCACCTAAGAGGGCGGTGGACAAACTTTCTAGAGGGCGCCAGGCTCCTCTGGCATCCATTAAACTATCCCATATTGGGATAGGCCACACTGTCGTACCTACAGGCAGTGGATTACATTTCTCTTCTTAGACGAATACAAATTAACAGAATTTATTGAAACCCATTGCATATAATTTGAAGGTACATTGTAAGTAAATGTGCAAGTACCAAAGTGACCAAAATAAATTTCACACAACGATGATTAAAAAAGACACCAAGACTGAATTCTATAGACTATTATGACCATCATTTTAAAAGCAAGAAGCCGCCACATTTCAGATCTGCATTCACTTGTCTTATTAATGATAACTTCGCTATCGATTGAGTTTAAAAACATTTCTCAGCGGGCATTACAAAATTCTAAATGTTCATTAATTAATCGGGTCCAAGGACAGGTTTTAATTATGTTCAGCTTCGAAAACATTATCTCGCAAGAAAGTTTAGTAAGAAGAGGCATTGCTAACAGGTGATTGTAAACTTTAAATATTTTTGAATATTTAAGAATACGTATTTTATTCTATCAGTATTGTTTAAAAAAAAAAAAAAAAAAACCTCAAATATAAAAATTACACTCCTTCCATTCAATACATTTAACAAATTCGCCCCCCCCCCTACCCTTCTCTCCCTTCCTCATTTTCGTCATCAATAATATAACTCAACATTTTTTTCTCATCATACAGCATTACCTAGAGTAGTCTTGACACCTGTTGCCTGTGGAATTAATGCTCTGGTCTCGCATTCCAAAGGTGTCGCATTCGAATACTGGGTTAGGCATGGATGATCGCTGTGGTTCGGAATCCTCGTTAAGCTGTAGGTCACAGACTGATTAGCCGTCATTGTGCATAAAAATAAGTCTGTGAGCATACAAACCAAAATATTTTATCAATTGCTAATCTTTAGCCCTCTATCTGTAAACGTGAGTAATTCTTCGTATAGTTTTTCCACTAAAGGAATAATTTCACGGATTCTGTCTAAAGCATTTAGTGATAGTGATTCCAGCACGAAAAATCGTTAGGAATCAAACCATGAAATATCCAAGTAAAATTCGTGGATAAATTAATTGTCCATTGCTTGAATTATCTTGCTTAAAATACGTAATAGAACATTGAAATGCGAGAGGTATATTCAGAAGTTGAAGCAACGTTTTCATGTCTTGCATCCTCGCCTGGCATTTTTAAAAACTTTACTCTTTTCTACTCTAGTTCAGTTTCAATTGTGATCTTTCAAGAGAGTAATAAAATTCTTTTCTGGGTTCTAGGCGGCTTGACGTATTTTAACAATTATATTGCAGCATTCAAAGTAGTGTATAGAGGGAAAACATTTTAACTTGAATGAAAAGTAATCTATTAACTTCCAAACTTGAATATTGTCAAGGTTATTTGTCTATAAGTATTCTGATAGAGCAGAGCAGTTACTTTTATGATCTGGAGAAATATCATGCCTTCCAAAATTGTTTTAAATTATAAAAAGTTGTTAAAAATGGGTGATGTTTCATTCGTGCTTCGAAATCAAAGTCTTGAGAATTTGAAATTTTGAATAATGCTAAAATAAAATCATCGCACATCTTTAGGTAGTTTTATAAATGAACTACATTACAGTCGATATTTTTTTCGTAGTGGTCAAATACTATGAAGATTTGATCAGAGCTCAAAATTGTTTCAATAATTACAATTGCTTATAAATTTGGCAATGAATATAAAAGTGTTACAGTAAAAACTTTGTTTTTACGGGTAAATTTATATATATATATATTTATAGAATATGGTTTGAATTTAAATGATGTATTGTTTAGTGCAGATATAATGGTTACTTTTCAAGTGTCATCCCAAAAGAAAAAACTGGAAGAACATTTTCCATTACGAAGCAATTAAGGCAGAACTATATGTTTTACCTCTTCTGTGATAATAGAAAATGGAGTATTAAAAAATGAAATTAAACGAATATTCATCGCTAGGCCACACCTACACTTTCATTTCGTAGGGAAAGAGGGGAAAAATTATTTTTATCTATCTGCAGAAAAAATTAGAGAAAATATGTAAAACCAACCAGTCAATTCCCATTGTTTTTATTAATAAGAAATATATGTACGAATAATTTAATGTTTAGCTGTTTAATGCATTTTGATTAACTTATAATATATAATGGGGAAGGGGGGGGGGGGGTGCGGTGGTCGAACCCTAAAAATATTTACCCTGGATATGGCAATGATTCATCAGAAGCGCGTTTTGTAACGCAACTCCTAAGAATTTAACAATATGAACGTTTTTTGTGTGCTCACTGTGGTATCGTGGTCGAGTAAAAATTTCATTTTGAACGAAAACAAAACACATTTATTTTAAGAACTTCACAAGGAGCAGGTGTTAGTGTTCCATTTTTGAATCGTCCGACCTCTCTCGTCTCTCATAGGAGACTAATCAAAAAAACAACATAAAAAATACAATCTTCAAATAACTGTTTTGTGGCGCCCTCTATATGTTACAACAGCAATTAACAGTTACAATACGTTACAGCTATTAATTCCTCCCCTCACAGAAAACTTTTCTCTAAGAGAAAAGGGAGAAAAGTTTGAAATATATTTACAACAAAGGAACATAATCATAATAACATAAAGAATATGTAAAAACATAAACATGATCAATAAACTAAACATACAAAAAATACTAATAAGGAATACGTTTAATTTAAAACTATTCTGCTTAGCCCATCAGCATTTTTGTTTAGCTTGCCTGCACGGTGATGGACATCAAAATTAAATGGTTGAAGTGCTAAGGCCCAACGCATTAAACGTGAATTTGAACTAGCATTTGTTCGTAACCATGTTAATGGGTTATGGTCAGTTTGCACCACAAATTTCTGTCCATCCAAATAATAATGCAATTTTTTTACCGCAAATACTATACTAGCGCACTCCTTTTCGGTGGTACCATAGCGTTTCTCTACGTCTGAAAATTTCTTACTCATGTACAGAATAGGGTGTTCCTCACCTTCATAGAATGTAGTAGGTGTTCCTCACCTTCACACCGAGTAGAATAAACTCTCGATCGAATTTTGGAGCATATAAAACTGGTTGGCAAGTAAGTTTTTGTTTTAGAGTCTCGAAGGCTTTGTCACATTCAGGAGTCCAGATGATCTCTCCTTTTCTTACTTTTCCCTTTAGTGCATCAGTCAAAGGTGCAGCTATAACTGAAAACATAGGAATATAGCGGCTATAGTAACCAGCAAGTCCCAGGAAGGCTCTGACAGCTGTTTTCGTTTTAGGTACAGGGAAATTCGTAACTGCTTCGATTTTAATATCCGAGGGCTTTCTGCATCCTTGTCCCACAATATGACCTAAATACAGGACTTGATGTTGAGCAAATTTACATTTTGATGGTTTGATAGTCAAGTGTGCTTCTTTTATTTTCTGAAGAACTGCACTAAGATGTTTAAGATGTTCAGGAAAAGTATTTGAAAAAATAGCGATATCATCTAAATAGGGTACAGAAAAATCTTCACATCCTTCCAATAAACGTGTGACCATATTACTAAATTCATAAGGAGCATTTTTCAATCCAAAAGGCATCCTGAGAGGTAGGTAGGTCCCGAAGTTAGTAACAAAGGCTGCTAGCCGTTGAGCTTCTAAACTTAAAGGTATTTGCCAGTATCCTTTGGAAAGATCCAAAACCGTGATGAAGTTGGCTGATGATACCTTTTCAATTCGCTCTTCTATATTTGGCAACGGAAAATATTTTGTCTTGGTTATTTCATTTAATCGCCTGTAATCAATACAGGGTCTTGGATCTCTCCCTGGAGATTCCACTAATATCATTGGAGATGTATAATCCGAATATCCGACTTCAATGATCTTCATAGATAACATCTTCTGTATTTCAGATTTTAAAATATCATTTTGCCTAGGAGAAGTCTTATAAGGTTTTGATAAAACAGGGTTGTTATTAATCAGTTCGATGTCATGAATGACAAGGTCAGTTTTTCCAGGTATATAGGAAAAGCAGATATGGTATTGACATATTAAATTCCTCAGCTGACTTATCTGTTCTGTATTCAATCTATTCTCCAATTTGTTTTCTTGTATCATTTCATCGACATCTAAGACATTCGGATTTGCGCCTACGTAAGGAATTTCTAGCTCATCTTCATTTCGTGTTGATTCATCTCCTTCATTCATCAAAAAGTTGATTTGTTCCGGTCGCTTGTAGTAGGGCTTTAACATGTTTACATGATAAATTTGAGTTTTATCTTTCTTTCCAGGTAATTCTACAAGGTAGTTTGTTTCAGAAATTTTTCCTGAAATAGTTCCTGGACCAAGCCAATGAGGAGCCATCTTGCTAGCCTTGGAAGTGGCCATTACGAGAACCAAATCCCCTTCTTGAAATTCCCTCTTGATTGCTCTTTTATCATACCATGTCTTGTTCTTGAGCTGTGCAGCTTCCATGTTTTCTACTGCTACTTCTTGACATCGCTTCAATCTGTTGATTAAAGAAAATACATATTCAGTCACAGGGCTCTCTTCCTCATCAGGATCCATCCAGTGTTCGAACAGTAAGGTCAACGGTGTTCGTAAGTTCTTCCCATGAACGAGTTCAGCAGGAGTAAATCCTGTAGCTGCATGTGTTACAGTTCGAAGAGCAAAGAGTGCAGGACAGATCACCTGTTCCCAATCTGCTTCGGCTTCAAGGCACAAAACTCTTAGAATTCGTTTGATTGTTCTATGGAATCTTTCGACAGGATTGCTCTGTGGGTGATACACTGAACTGTGTACTACTTTAATCCCAGTGTTTTCTAGAAAGGTTGTGGTAAGTTCACTCATAAATGAAGTCCCTTGATCACATTGAAGTTGTTTAGGAAACCCCATTTTACTGAAAATTGGCATCAAAGCATCAATTACTGATGTAGAAGTGATATCGGCCACAGGAATGGCATCAGGGTACTTTGATGATAGGCACATAGCAGTGATTAGGTAACGTTTTCCACCTGTGGATACTGGAAGGGGTCCAACCGCATCAACATTAATTTTGGAGAAAACTTCTTGTATAACTGGAACTAATTTCATAGGAGCCTTCTTTCTGTCATTTGGCTTCCCTACACGCTGGCACTTATCACAGCTGCGAACGTAGTCTTCAATTTCTTTATAACAGTTAGGCCAAAAAAAATATCTGGAAAGAATATCTTTGGTCTTTGTAACTCCTAAATGACCTGATGTACCCTCATGGCATAGAGCCTTTAAACGTTCTTTAAATTTTTCTGGAACAAGCAGCAAAAACCTCTCATTTCCTGTTTTATCAATCCTCCTTTTTATCAAAAGATTATTCTTACTGATGAGTATATCACTTGACGATCCTTCTTTATTGGTTTTAGAAGCTTCTTCCCAAAACGGCTGTAACTCTGGGCTTTCTCTTTGAGCCATAGCAAAATCAGAAGGTTTCACTTCCAGGAGTGAAAGTGCAGGTTCCTGTTGAACTTGAACTGGGGGTAACATGATCTCGTTATCCTTACTAAGATTTAGCACTGAACTTTCCGGTGTAGAAACTTCATCTGCTTCGGCGTCTTCTCCTTTTCCTAGATCAGCTTCAGCTTCTTTCTCTCTGTTGGCGATTTCCTTCAACCTTCGCTGAGCTCTGGTTTGGATGGCGTTAACTTCTTCAGGATTAATTCCAATTTCTTTCCTTCTACCTTCAAGCAATGCAGCAGTTCGATTTCCTAACAGATATCTGCCTTGATCCAATGGGTTCTGAATCACAGCTGCTTTTGTGAGAATATTCCCCAACTCACATTCTATCTCTACTTCAGCAATTGGTAGACAGGACATACTTTCATCCAGAAGATGCCGCACCCAAACTTGTTCTCCAGTCATCATATCTGAAGTAACATACTTCTGGCAGATCACATCAATAGTTGAACCAGTGTCTCTGAGAATAGACATATCTGTCCCATTCACTTTTCCAGACAGGATAAAAGGATTCAATAACTTGTCCTCTGAACTGAAAGTTATTCTATTTATAGAAGCAGTTGTGGTTGATTTCTTCTTTAATTCAGGACAATTTGGTCTCAAATGCTGAGTTGAGTCGCATTCATAACAACGTAATTGCCTTCGTGTTTCCATATTTTGTTCATTCCTGGAATTTCTTTTAATCTCTGGACTACCTTGAACTTGATTTCTGAAGGGAGTAGAGTTTTCTATTCTGGCTTTAGAATCAACCGAAAGTTTTGTTCGCCACTTAGGAATATTCTTTTCCCCATTTCTCTCGGGAATTTTTCTCTTAAAGTTCCCATGAACGTTGTCATAAGCATCAAGTTTTGAAGCTAATTCTATAGGAGAAGTTATGTTTCCCCATTCTTCCACGAAATGATCCTTCACTTCGTTAGGCACCCGACGCTTCAACTGGTCCACCACCATAAGACCCAAAAGTTGTTCGTAAGTAGTTATTTCTAAGCCAGTCACCCATTCTTGACAGTAATTGTGGAGTTCATATGCAAAGTCACTCCATGTAGATTCTGCATTTTTTTGGTGTCGAACAAACATCTGCCTAAATCTCTCTGGACTTAACTTAAATCTCTTAAGAAGCAGCTTTTTAACATGGTCATAGTCTTTTGCCAATTCAGATGGCTCACGGGCAATCAATTGGGTTATGTCAGATGGTAACAGTTCTATCAGATGAGATACCCAATCCGTCGATGGGATTCCAGCCCATTCTGCTTGCCTTTCGAAGAGTAACAAATACAGACTGATGTCGGTTTGTTTATCATCAAACTTTTGCATGAGGTGTCGAAGCTCAACTCTTGATCTTTGTGGATCATTTTGCATAACTATATTTCCTCTATCCGATTCCAACTGGAGTTTTTGCAACTCGTATTCTTGTTGTAGTTTTAATCTTTCCTGTTCTTGTTCAAACTTTTCTTTTTCAAGTTCACGTTGCAATTTCAGTCTCTCTTGTTCTTGTTTGACTCTTTCTTTTTCAAGTTCACGTTGCAATTTCAGTCTTTCTTGTTCTTGTTCGAATCTTTCTTTTTGTAGTTTAGCATTTTCTTCCGCTTGTTTGTTCGCATGTTCTGCTTCCTCACGTTCCTTCCTACTCTCCATTATTACAATTATCTGTTCCTTAACGTAATCTTCGTCATAATTAACACTTGTAGTGATTAATTTCTTAAGATCTACCAGTTTAAGACCAGGTGTTACTCTTTCACCTAACTCTTCTGCTAACACCCTCAAATCTTCTTTCTTAGCACGACCCAAAAAAGACATTTTTAAATGTAATAATTTACTGGAGAGTTTATATTCTTCACCCAACACAGAACACCCTCAAATTTATAATTATTCTTGTAAATATAATATAAATTTTATACCACTTAACCACTACAAAATATTCAAGTATGAACATTTATCATAGAACAGGAACATAAAGAATTCCACATTTTTACCACTTAATTTCAGCAATTGCAATTTTTTAAAACTCAAATCAAATTAATTGCATCTAATTTAAGTATATAGCAATCACATTTTTTAAAAGAGAACATGAAATAGAATATTCAGAAATAAACTTCAGATCAAGAACAAAATATATCTAGAACTAGACTTCACTTAAAACCAACTTTTTTACAACTTTAACTAAAATTAGATTCAAATTACTTTTGTTTTTAGTAATTTCCAATTCTTTGAAATGTTAGCACAAACCCAAAGCATTTGTTATAACTGGTACCTAAATAAGTGTTCTTGTTATAAGAATCTTACCAGATATTATATTATGGTATATATATAATTATAGTAGCACAAATAATCAAATATAGCATTAAATTCATATCATATTAAAAGAATACCTTCAAAAGATATAAATTCAAATACTGTCATTATTTAAATGCATGTACCAGATACTAAACAAAACTAGTTTTAAATAAATTTCAAAGAACTTAAAAATCAACTATGAAGCTGAAAATCATAAAATACAATTATTTTCACTTTAATTGTAATTATATCCGAGGGCCGGATAATTCCTTTTATTTTCTTCACCAGAAAATGGACTTGCTCCACCACCAGTTTTAAAATCACTCTTGATCTACGACGAGTAAATAATTATAACTCACGTCAGATGAGGCAAATTAATCACTTGAATACTGCACACAAATGATATATGTACACACTCCACAAGTAATCATTACATTATTTTCATTTGAAATATTGCACACAAACGAAACTAGAACCTTTCTCGGAACCGAAACTAAACACTTCTTGAATAACTCAAGCACTAAATACCAACCACAAATTAGCACTTTCGATAAATTACACTTGAATTACAAACATTGAAACTCGCAACGTATCACCAATCTTGAAGTATTGCACTCCATTTGACCACTTGAAAACAGAACTTATGATTCACGAAGCACTAAACACGAACCCCACTCTTGAATCAAAACACAACAAAATCTTCAAAATGAAGTATTCTTTTCTCTTCTCCGGACAGGATGTCACTGGCGATCTTCAGGACGAAGAAAACTTATCCATCTGGACGGATGTCCACCAAAATCTGTAGAAACAGAACTTGTAATTCACTAATGCTTACAGCGAAACACAAACACCACTCTTAAAAGAAAAAACACAATATCTTCAGGTTGAAGAGGGTTCTTCTTTTCTCAGGACAGGATGTCACTGGTGATCTTCAGGACGAAGAAAAATTATCGATCTGGACGGATGTCCATCAAAATCTGTAGACACAGAACTTGTCATTCACTAATGCTGACAGCGAAACACAAACACCACTCTTAAAAGAAAAAACACAATATCTTCAGGTTGAAGTGGTTATTCTTTTCTCAGGACAGGATGTCACTGGTGATCTTCAGGACGAAGAAAAATTATCGATCTGGACGGATGTCCATCAAAATCTGTAGACAGGATGTCCACACTGAATCGAGGCTTTTCAGTTAATTTAATAAGCAAATTGCAATGCTTACCATTCTACACGACGAGTGTCCATACTCGGACATTTATAGGTTTCAGCAAACACAAGAAATATATAAGCAAGGCTTGCTTAATATTCCACACGATGGATGTCCATCAGGTACTCTTCGCGCCAAAAATAACGGTCGTTATTCATTTCGTCGTTAAAATAAAACTTACAGTTCTTTTTCAAAACAACGGTTGTTTCAGGTTCAAAAATCGCACCGCTGGAACCAAACTTAAGCTGTGGTATCGTGGTCGAGTAAAAATTTCATTTTGAACGAAAACAAAACACATTTATTTTAAGAACTTCACAAGGAGCAGGTGTTAGTGTTCCATTTTTGAATCGTCCGACCTCTCTCGTCTCTCATAGGAGACTAATAAAAAAAAAAAACATAAAAAATACAATCTTCAAATAACTGTTTTGTGGCGCCCTCTATATGTTACAACAGCAATTAACAGTTACAATACGTTACATCACTATAGAACTTGAAGAGGATGTAAGGATATGTTTACTAAAATCCAGAGAAGATCTAATTTCGATATATTTTCACCACATTATTATCATTTTACTCCAACTGTATTGTGGAAAACATTTAATTCTTCGTTTAAGTAACAATTTGAAATTTTTAATTTACAATTTTGCGTTTTTTTTTTTTTTTTTTTTTTTTGTCATCTGAGGACGCCGAGTGAAGTTTCTAAGGAGGGCGCACCGGAATATAAGTCCCCTGTGGGCCAGGCCGAGCCTGATTGTCGTCAAAAGTAAAAAGGCCCTAAATCTAAAAAAAATTCCACACATATTACCACTTTCCAATTAGCCCTTAGAAAATACATATTTTTATACTATTATTTATATGACATATGAATTTAGGGCATTTAGTGGGAAAAGCTTTTTCTCTTAAGGCTAATCAGAAAATGTCAAAATAAGTTAAAGTGCCTTATGACTTGTGACGGGAGTGTTGGCCGACTTAAAAAAGCAAACCAACACACATTTTAAGTCAATTGGTTGATAGATTTAATCTAAAGTTTGTCAGTATTTCTGGTTGTTAACTGACTGGCTGTTTTGATGGGTGGTGGAGTTCCTAGGTCCGCAGGACCTTCGAACTATGGGATTCTACTTCCTTCCGCTTACATAAGTGTATGGGGAGAAGTGGGGGGGGGGGGGAATCATCGTCCAACTTTCAGGTTACGGATTTGAAATTGGATATGGATTGGCATGAATTATCGGTTGTGTTTTCATATTTTCACTTAAATTCAAAATAAAAACTCGCGACATTTTTGACGATAATAATTTTTGACAAAATTAGATTCCAATTTCAAGTTTTTAGCCTCGAAAATGAATCTCGGAATAGTCAGTCATATTTGGTTTAAGCTTATATCTGGAACGTTAGAGGCTAAAATTTAATGTTTTACAACAATTCTAGTTTTTACCTGTAGATTTGTTTGTTTATAAACTTGTTTACGCATTAGCACTTTTTTTTTAATTCATGACAAAAGGAAAAGAATGGCTCACGGCGTTTTGAGAAAATAGAGCTGAATCATGTATCGCCTCAAAACGTGTTATTAATTATTGTGTTAAAAACAATGGTTAGGTGCCAAGGAGGTGGAACTATATAGCTCTGGAGATAAAAAAGACTAAACCTCTTAACGTGCTTCTAAACTCTTTTAAACCTTTAAATCTTGTTTTTTCAAAATCACTTCCATCTTACTTAAATCGTCATTATGGCACGGGTATTCAGCCTGCGGTTTTTACTTTCAATTGCCCATATATTAACATCGGATAATGAAGGTATTGAATTCAGTCTACTTTTTTTTAAGATTCTCCACGTTTTAAAACATCCCGAGTTAAAACAAAAAAGTTATCTGGAAAAAATGTGAAAACGACTCTAAAAGTTTTGACCAAAATCACTGTAGTAATGCCATTTAACGATAATATGTTATTCAGGCGCGGATTTAGGGGGGGTGCGACCGCACCCCCCATGAAGTATCTCGTCTAAATTATTTTTAAATGGCAGTTTCACCGAGTTCAAAGTAAAAAAAAAAAAAAAAAAAAAAACTTACATTTCATTAATATTTGTAACATCTATTTTTTACTTAATATCAATATCGATGGAAATCAGCAAACAAAATTAAGCTTTTTATGACATTCTTCATGCCTCATTAATACAGATTTTTAAGCCACTTAACCGAACTCCTTATTTCGTTACCCGTAGAAGGAATGGGCTTGAGAAGGGACAAGTAGATCGGGATTGTGTTGACCTGCAATGTACAGCTCAAAGAATCTTCACCCCTTGTGTGATTCTCAAATTAAAAAATGAATTTTGAAGGACCATTTAAAAATATCTCAATTTCAGCATGATTTTCTCTTTGATCAGAGGCCAATTAATTATAAAGGTTTAATATCGGGGTGTCATCGCACCCCCTAAACTTCATTCGATGTACAAAAAATCATGCACTAAAATAGCTTTAAAAAAAAATCCTTTAATTGTAATTGGAAAATAAAATGCCTAATTCATAATTAAGAAAAAGCTTTGATCAAATCGGCACTATAGCATTATTGCAATTCTACAAAATATTGCAAGAACTTACAGTTCCGATCAAGATGCTATGGCTAAATTAGGACCAAGAAGTTTCTCTTCATTCTTTCCTAAAGATCTTAAAACAGCCCAGGGAAGGGAACAAAATGACCCCTTCTTTGTGTGACCTTGAATTTGAAGGACACAAACAAAGTAATAAAATTTGAGGGGTCATACTATCCCCTCCCTTGCACGTGACATTGCCCCATATCCCATATGAGTTGCAAAATTACTAACATGCCTCTACTCTGGGGAAGAAGTAAATGGAATGGTCATTCTTGCTTGAGTTGGAGGGTGCATGCTATGTCTAGATTGTTTGTTTCTTCAATTGGTATGGCAGTGCAAGATAATTAACAGTAATAAATAACCATGATAAGATTTTTTTAATATTACTATTTATTTTACAAAATGTAATATAACATTAACAATTTGTTTTAGTTTAGACATTTTCTTTTTCAAAATATGTTTGAATATTTCATTTTTGACCGAATCATCAGTAGTAGCGATTTATCCTACACACTCATATTTGATATTTTATGTAATTATCAACGTAACTCTCAATTCAATACCATCAGTATATGAATAGATTGTAATAAAATATTTAATTCTTATAAAAATGAACTGATTTTATTGGATTAACCCATTGTATCTGCACCCTTTCATATGCAAAATCATTAAAGCCCTTTGATAAAGTCAAACAAAATTACTTTTTAAATTATAAAAATGTAATTTATCCTTAACAGTTTAAAGTGAGTTCCATATAGTTTTTAACTTCTTTTCAAAATATTGAGGATCATAGCCTAGCACGTTTTTAAATGTTGCTATGCTCCAATCTCACGCACAAAAGAGGTATACTCCCCTACCATACGAAAAGTCACCGGGTCGAGCAATATTTAGCGCTCTGTAGTCTGTTTTCAAATTGAGTAAAGACTTTAAAAATTTTGACTAGTTATCGATTGGTGAGCTAATTCCTGATAGTTTTCCGAGGTTTCTCTTATTTAAGATGTATATGAAGTCCATTTTCCCCTTGAAAGACCATCTGGTAGATGTTCCCTGCTTGATAAATAAACTAATCAGAATCTAACTTTGTCCCGGTGCAGTATCATGTAGCACTTGTGCCTGGAAATATCCCATACAACGACATTTATTGCTACTAGAAGAATATCAAGTAATTTAACATAATTGTAAAACTGGTCAGCTTAGATTGCAAATTTGTAAATATTGCTCATTCGCAGCTTTTGGCAGTTTTCATTTGTTCTGTTAAATAAAAGTCAAAATTGTTTTGTATGAATTTATTATTTAAATATGAATGACTGAAATATTGGGACAATACCGATGACTTAAAAATAATTTAAATCAGTTAATGTTAAAAAAAAATTAAATGTTTTTTTTTTTTTTTTTTTTTTCTCTTTCTAATTCTAATTTCAAATGTGCTTTTGTAAGAGTGACTCAAACTTGATGGTAATATGACTGATAATATGTCTAATATGAGACACAATATGTAACCGATTCGAGATGCTACTTGCGATGAAAAAGAAGGTTCTATTGTTATATGAACATTATTATTATTATTATTATTACAATTTTACCTGCTGTAACTAATTTAGTTTGGAATTTTATTTGAATATAATGCAGAAATTTAAACTAATTTTCAGATGACATAAAGCTGTCAAAAATCTGCTCTTTTTTTTTAAATTTTTTTTTTTAAATATGAGGATTTGTGTATTGACGGTTTAAGATGGTCTTTGAGTACATTTTTCTAATTTAAGTTCCCTTAAATCATATTTATAAAAGAAAATATAGTGTTATGTTAAAGCAATCTCAAAATTTATATTAAAGTACAGGTTGGATATAATTAAAATCTATCTATTTAGAGAATTTTTGCAACTAAAGGAAAATATAAAACTTTAAGATGAAAAGGGCTTATATGGCTGTTAGTTTTACATGTTATTCCTTATAAATGAAATAATAAATCAAAATGAAATCAATCCAATGAAGTTTTAAATATATTGTTGTTCTTGAAGCGTAATTAGCAAAAATCCAAATAGTTATATCTTAAAGTTTTCATTTCAAAAATTTTATGATAATATTTAAACAGCATTACCAGATTTTCCCACCAGTACTAATACAAAATTTCAAAAAGATTTATTAATTTCTACAGACTCCGGACTGATCTAAACATTACCAGTTTAATTATGGCCCTCATGCACCTTAAAAACTTTCGCGGATGTCAGAAATAAAGCATACGTACCCATTGGTATTAGTAACCCCCTAACCAAATCAGAATTATATTAAAGTTTTAAAAGAAATTTATACTGGATTAATACAGAAAATCTTTATAGAATTAGATAATATTGTTGATGCGTATTTAACCAATTAAAAAAAAAAAAAGTTTACATAATAAATAAATAAAAAATTTGAGAGCGCCATAGTAAAAACTATCTTATTTTCAGCGATAATTTTTTTTTTTTACTAAAAAACTGTACACACACGCACATTGAGGTCAACGCACTCACTCTTTTTTTATTATAAAGTTCGAATATATGTTAATTTAGTTAGAGCAGTCTTTGTAGTGCAACAATATGTAGAGTTAAGGTTAAGGTGACCTAACATTGGTAAGATTTTTTTTTTTTTTTTAATTTTACTTATTTCACAAAATGTAATATTTCATCAACAATATTTGTTTAGATCTTTGTTTTTTCCGAAAAATGTTTAAATATTTTATTTTTGTCCGAATGATCCGAAGAAGGGACTTATCGTGCACACTGATATTCGATATTGTGTGCAATTATCAAAGTAATATTTGAATAGATTGTAATAAATATTTCATTCTTATAAAAATAAACTGATTTTACTGAAATAAGCATTGTATCTACACCCTTTCATATGCAAAATCCTTAAAACCATTTGACAATGTAAAACGAAATTATTTTCATAAATTATAAAAATGTAATTTATCCTTAACAGTTTAAAGTGAGTTCCATGTTGTTTTGTACTTCTTTTCAAAATATTGAGAATCATAGCCAAACACGTTTTTACTTTCAGTTACCCATATGTTTACATAGGGCAATGAAAGTGTATAGCATTTTGTAAAAAAAAATCGATTTTTTTTTCTTTTTCCCCTGGTTTTAAAACATCCTGATTTCAAAAAAGTGGTCTAGATAAAATGTCTATTTGTACGTGGTCAGCATAACTCCTAAAAGAATTGACGTACGATAGTCAAATTTGGTGTGCGGGTTAGTGGTAGCCATGGCACCTACAATTAAGGTTGCGCAATCGTCCCCACCGAAATTCCCATAGAAATCTGATAAAAGCGGAAAAAGCTGAAAAACGAGTGCCTTTAACACTCGCTTTTCAACCTTGAGCATCGCCCATCAACGATTGATATTTTTCTGTTTTTTGTACAAGGAATGACAGTGTAATGTCTATTGAATATCATCACCAATTTTCGCGTTTCGGCATTTTTTTTCCCCAGGTTTTTTTTTCCTTTTTTTTTTTCCCCCCTCTCTCTTCCCACATAAAAATATCGCCAAACCTTCGATTTTCATTTAAATAAAGGAAAATATGGAAACAGTAAATAATGCCGTATGAAATTTGAATGCAAAGATCAATATTATAGTGTATAGTCTCAAGTTTATGTAACTTATATTTTAATTTGCTAATGTGATGTCAAACACAGTTGAAAAGCATTGTTTAACTTTGGAAATTATTAAAACTTTATGAGTATAGAGTTTAATGTACCTGCAGTGTTGTCTAAAGTCGTTAAAAGATCTGCCGCCTCTTTTCTGCATTAAATTATTTATGATGTTGAATATATTGGTTAATTAACTTGCATAAAAAAAGTTGAATTTTCAGGGTTGTTGAACTTTTTACACTTCACCTGATCTGCATGAGATATTTTTTTGAGCTCTTAACTATTCTTTTTCTAATAAAAAAATACTAAATATTTATAATGTAATTTTTTATTACATTTTCGAGGTAATTTGCTATATGGGACGCAAAAGAGGATAATCAAACCCTCTAATTTTTTTTTCTCCATTGAACCCTGGTAGTATCATACTAATTGATGATACCCCTCCCCTCCCCCTCTCTTCCAAGTTGAAAAATTATTACCGCGACTGTAACCACTCACGGTCATAATCGCACCCCCCGTGATTGACCTCTAAATCCGCCCCTGATGTTATTCGTAACGAGTTTTGAATATGTTCCTGTACTCACATTCTGTAAAAATACAAACTCGAATTACAAAAGACAAAAGTTTTTCAAAACTCGTTTATTATTTCAAAAGGCACGCTAGTCTGTGAAAGAACTGTCAAAATAAAATTATGCTCTTTTTTATTTAGAAGTTCCTTCATCAAATTAAAAAAAGTAATATACATAATAAAAAATGTTTAACTCCCAAAATATTTTCCTCTTTAAAGATCTTTTACCAGCATATTCCGCAGATATATACCAAAATCTTTACTACTTTGGGTCTCTATTTTTTCCCTCCCCCTCTCTCTCTTTTATAAGAACTCTGTGAACCATTCAAAATCCATTCCATAGAAATGTTCTGGTTATGAATTTAGTCTGGCAATACACTAAACGCAAGGAATTGAAGACATAAAAAAAAAATACTAAGTACTATCATTAGTACATATTTACTCTTATCTGAAACGAAGTTTTTAAACAAAACTGGTTTCAGGGTCGACATCAGACAGACGGGAGAAATTCTTCCTTATTGTTCAGAAAATTTAATTTGTCTCCTGCTGATTACATCAAAACTGGAGGTTGCGAAAGATTGTAAAGATCTCTAAGGATTGAAAATTAAATGACAATAAGAATAATGAAAGAAGAAAAAAAGGGGAGAAAAAAACGTTGGGCTCGTTCCAGTTGTGTGGAAAATCAGTTGCGCAGTTTTCCTTCGTAATAGTTCTCTTTTAGATAACGTGTAAGTAGACACAAGCACGCAAGAGACAATAATGGAATTGTATCTTACTAAGTGAAACCTACATATGCATAGTGCTACCTTCGTTTGGCTCAAACTTATTTTCAGATCAACTAGGTTAGATGCAATCTAAGTCTAATGATTTAAATTAGATTGCGTAATTAAAGGATACAATTGTTACATTATGTAGTAATTTCATAAGTATTGGAGTAATATAAGTCTCTACAATTCATACACCTTTCTCGTATGTGAGCTGAGTGTAAACTACAGCCGTGGCATATCATGTTAGATTTAGTGATTCTCAAAACGTGGTTCGTTAAGGGGTCAAAAGTGTATCGTGGAGTTCAGTTTTTCATGAACCTTAAACAAACAGCAAAAAATAAAGTTGCAAAAAATAATAGGCTAACTATTTAATTGGCATTTTTTTATTTCTGAAAAATCACATTTTATTGCAAAATACTTGCTCCATTACTTGCTTTATTCTTCATGTCAATGACAGACGACTTGTATAAATATTACTCTATGAATTAGTTAAAATACACGACATTGTATGTTGAGAGAATAACTTGAATTATCTTTCTCAATGTGTCTTAAAATTCAAATAGTTGAATTACAAGGAAAACTAGAGGTGTGGAACATCGCACAACTTTCAATTATAATACTGACGTGAATTTGTGCCATTTACCGTTTTCATATTTTCATAATTCATTTAGGGAAAATAGCCAGTATGGTAATATTTTTTGCGATAATTTATGTATGAGTCTTTTTTTAATAAAAAAAAAAAGAGAAAAGAAAAACCCCGCCAAAATGGTGATTTTGGCGGTATACTTTTTGATAATCCTTATATTACCCTTTATTATAAATGAAACTGCTTAGTGAAAAAAAAAATTGATGATGAGCTATGTTCAAAGAAAGGTAACTCTGTGTGGAGGGCATTCGTTTTTCAACTTTTTAAGCCATTAAAGTATTTTTACGGGAATTTCGGAGGTGGGGATACTTCGAAAACCTTAAGAGGCATTGCCACAGCGATTTTGATCAAAATCATTAGAGCCTTTTTTTAGCAGTATTCATTCAAAAATATGATTTTAATAGCAGCTACCATATGCGAATGCGCAATTTTGACGAAAACCCTAATGGTAGATCCCATGACCACCACCAACCCGCACACCGAATTTGAACATCGTAGGTAAATTTGTTCAGGAGTCATGGTGACCACCGACACACAGACTGACATTTTTTCTAGATCACTTTTTTCTTAAATCAGAATGTTCCAAAACTTAGAGAAGTGCAATTTCCCCCCCCCCCCTTTTTTTTCCGAATGCTATATTTTCATTATCCTATGTATACATATGGGTAATTGAAAGTAAAAAGACATCCTACAAATAAAAATGTTGAGCTTTCATTTTGGTATTCCAGTGTTTATATTCGTGCTTCGATTCTTTCAATTCAGATTGCTATTACATACAAAAAGATTAATTTTTTTTTTTTTTTTTTAAATGAATAGGAGAAAAGTGTGTGTAGGGGGGGGGGGGGGGCAGCGAAGATAAGTAGAAAAGTGGTGGTCAGTGCTAAATGTACCTTTTAAGGTCAGTAATTTCAGATCTAAGGTTGATTCCAAAGCAAACCTGTCGAACTATTTTCAATAACGTAATTGGATAATTATAATCAGTCGCATGAAAATCGTTAAATTGAAGGTTTATTCCTACTCTATTTAGTTTATCTACTGGTCTACTGTACGTGTTGCGGAGCTAAAATTTTAAGTATGCTCAGACAGAATATAATTCTATTGATTCAGCTTTCCACTGTTTTAGAAAAATAGATGTCGTAATTTTTCTTCCCTCAACAGAAGGCTTGTATTTGGATGTGTTTCAACTTATCTTAATGAGAAGGGGAACAGTGAACACAGACAGTATAATTAAATAATGACATATTTCATGCAAAAAATCAAATCCTCCACTTTTTGTGTTTGCTTCTATACCTCACCTTAGCGTTTATTTTTCAGGTAAAGTAAATTTGTCTGGATTACTATTACTCCGGCTTTGGCTTCGTGAATCATTTTAAATTAAGTTGGTTGTTTTCAGATTATCTGGCCGTCAGCAACACGAGGGCTATAATGAGCCGAAACATTTGTCATTTGACAAGCCAACATACATTTACAAACACCCAAGCCTTACACGGGACTCGAACACGCAACCGCGCGGTCTAGAAGCTAGCACGCTAACCACTATACCGTTTGGTCGGCTATTTTAAATTGAGACACACATAAAAGTTTAGCTAGCCCATAAAACTACGAAGAAAACTATAGATTCCGTGTCATTGACTAATTTTTTTGTCCTCTTAAACAACTTAATATAATGAACCGTCATAAACCACGAGTCTACCTGCCAAGTTTCAGATCGGTTGGAATGACGGCAAGAGGGTTTAATTAACCCACCGCAAACAAAATCGAAATTAACATCATAAGATGGCATCATCAAAATGACATCATGACATCATCAAAATTGCAGGTTTTTATCATAAGTCGTCTATCTTAGCAAGGGAAATTTTCATTAATTAAAAATTGGCAAATTGTACAGTACACCCTTAAATATGGCTTCGGTTTGGTGTCTGATGGATTTAACTTACGGAAATTGAAACTTGTGAAAATGCGGATGTTTAGTGACAGCCAAAAACTTTATACATTGTCATCATTCATTCATTAAAGTTTCAACTCGATTGGATGACGACAAGTACTTTAATTAGCAATCCGAAGACTTTGCCCGACATGCACAAACAAAATCGAAGTTAATTTAAAGAGATTTAAAATAATATAACCCATAAAAACTAAGTTTTTAATATCAATCCTTTATATGTATTGCCAATTTTTATGTGCAATTGCAACTTCTTGAGCTCAGATCGAGTTTTCATAGTGTTTCACCACTAAGAACAAAAGATCCATTCTATTACTTATTCTTATACTATTATTCTTATATTATCATTGTTATACTATTCTATTACTTATTCTTATACTATTTACTAACTTCTTCTTTTTTGCCCCCAAAACTTAATTAAATACATTCTCCTTTACAACGAGTCTATTTGACAAGATTCAGCTGAAATGGGAAGTTGGTTAATTATCCCTCCGAAGATTTTGTATCGATATCCTTAAGGGTAAGGTTTCAGTCATTATATATCGTCAAACTGAACATGTTGGAATTAATCTTGATATCTGGATAAAAGAACGTAAGTAAAAGCTGATAAGTCTGTAGGGCAATAGAAACACATATCTTTTTATTTATTTTGCATAAAACAATTTTGGCAACAAGAAAGAGTTTCAACAATGATCGGTTAGAATCAGCGAGGTTTGAATTGTTTCACTTATAGCTTTGCTACGCAACGCAAAGTTGAATTGACTGGACTTCACTCCATAAGGAATTTATGCATTCACGTTCAATTATCTTTTATTTCTTTTGGTTAAAACAATTTTGGCAACAGGAAAGAGTTTCAACAATAATCGGTTAAATGGGATTTATTAGTATTCCGAAGCTATTATAGAAGTTGAGTAACAGCGAACTTTTAGTGAGAGTGACAGCCCCAAAATTTGATAGAATACATTGCCATTGAATCTATCTGCCAAGTTTCAGCCAGATTGGATTACGGCAAGTAGGTTAATTAGACTTCCGCAGATTTGCCCGCAGCGACAAACATATACAAACACCTATTCAGCCACACACACAAAATCGAAGTTAATATAAAGGATTTAGAAAAAGAGCCGGTTTTTTAACATTTATTTTGGAAAACTATGTTATAAGAACAATGAACACATTCTGTCTTAACATTCTGTGTGTCAAAAGCACAATTATAAGGGCAAAACTACTTTTATTGAAAATTTCAAAGTCTTATCCATATTATAAGTCACTTTCTATAAAGCCACAAACATAGAGGCATACACAGACTCTTTTTTGTTTTATTATCTACCAGCTGCGCGACCCCGTGTTATGGAGACCAGTCATTCGTGTGTAGGTTCAGATTTATCGTTTTGCAAACAGGCTCGTTTCGCTCACCGAAAATATTTATTGCTACGTAAATCGAAGCTCGCTTCGCTCACTGAAAAGTTCAGTGACGCATAAGCACAGGCTCGCTTCGCTCTCTGAAAGGTTCATTGCCTTAATACTAGAACCCCCTCCCCCGTCGGGAAAAAAAATTCCCGTTAATGCAATAATACGAACTCCTCACTACTCTGAGAATATTTTAACTAAGTGTTTGCGAAAAGCAAAATCAGAAGGCCAAAACTACTTATGTTGAAACTTTCAGAGCTCTAGGCCTATTAGAAGTCGCTTTTTGTGAAAATATTAATTAAAAAACAAATTAACATTTTAGCATTCTTTTCGTCAAAAGCTCAATCAGAAGGCCAAAACTACTAATATTGAAAAATTTCAGAACTGTAGCCCAATTAGAAATCGTTTTGTAAAATACTTATTATTTAATAAAAAAATAATTAAATAAAAATTTAAAATTCTGTGTTTCAAAAGTACAATTAGAAGGCTAAAACTACTTTTGTTTAAAATTTCTGAGCTGTAGCCCTTTTAGAAATCGTTTTGTAAAATATTTTTTAATTAAAAAAATTAATTAAAGAAAAAAAAAAAAAACTAATCAAAATTTTGAAATTCTGTTTTTCAAAATGACAATTAGAAGGCTAAAACTACTTATGTTAAAAATTTCAAAGCCATATCTCTTTTTGAAGTCACTTTATAAAAAAATAAAAATATAATTAAAAAAGAGCCTTGAAAATATTTTAGCATTCTGTTTGTCATAGGTACAATTAAAAGGCCAAAATTATTTATTTTGAAAATTTCAGAGCTCTACTCCAATTTTAAGTAGCTTTCTATCTATCAACAGACAGACAGATAGCTTGTTTTATTATTATAGATTGTTTGGAAAAATATATCATAACCATCTCATTTATTCAATTCTGATTATGATATCAGAAGAAAAATAAAATTATCAAGGTTATCTTTTAAAGATTGAAAATATTACAAATCTTCTCCTTTTTGCTAATTTCAACTCCAAAGAAGAATGACTTTCCTATTAATGCAAAAGGTCGCAAGTGTACGTGTCTCTTAGTTTTTGCTAATGTTCATTCTAGAGAACGCTTCATCATGTACGCAACAGGCAACAACCAGTATTTACGCAAGGGCCGAGTGCCACTGTATAACATGTACGAAAGTGTCACGTAATCCTCTAAAGCTGAATAGCTTTTCCCGTCTGACACACAATCCCTTTTCTGGGCTTGATTCTGATTATCATTCTTTGGTTAGATTTTTGTTTCCTATTTCCATTGACCCATAAATAAACGTTTTTTCAAACTATAATCTTGTAATAGAAAAAAATCTCAGAAAAAGATACGCCTCGCTACTGTTAAAAGTTTGTGTGTTAAAAGTTTTTTTTCTTTTTCTTTCTTCTTTTTTTCTTTCTTTTATAGAAGAGACTTGTCCATTATTGTGGGTTATTTAAGAGGAAATCCTAGTAAGGATCATTTCTTTTATACTCGCTATGTTACAATCTTCTAGCCTAGTTCATTTAGAAACTACTTTCTATAAAACTTTGAAATTTGGTACGTAGGTGCGAAAAAGATGACCTAATGAAATGACATACATTTTTTTCATTTAATGTCTTATCTATTATAAATGAAAATTAAAATAGCGAAAGACAAAACTAGATGGAGTCACCGCATATGCATTGACGTAAGGATTTCAAATATAAAATAAAATATGTTGGAAGCAATTTTTGAGTTTTTAATTTATGTCATTTCGGTGAAGTGACTATTTTTGTACCTACTCACCAAATGTCAAGGTTTTATACAAAGTTAGTTTCTAAATGCACTGTGGGCTTGAAAATTGTAACATAGTGAGTATAGGCAGGGACGTACTGGTCATAGGGTTGTTCGGTGCAATCACCGGGCCGGTCAGTCTCTGTAAAATATAGGCCGGTCAGGAAGTTTTTTTTTTTTTTTTTTTTTTTTTTTTTTATCAATGTGAATAGTTGCCTTCGTTAAGTTTTTTTTTTAAAGGCTTAATGCATTCAAATCCCAACCACTCCCACCAAATTTCCTCCTTCCTTCACTCCCTGTGATACCTTTCGTTTGGTTGGGAGGATACGTGGTTCTAAAAGAAAAGTAAGGGTATAATGTGGACGATAGGTGTTTGAGCAGAACCACTTGCAATACTCAGGATATCGATGGCCAATAAACCCATGACTATTGTTAAGTGTCATAATAATTTAATTCAGCTTTTTAGTTTCTATCTTGTGGCAATGGTTTTTGTAAATAAACGAAATCGAAAATGAGAAACGCAACGGTTGTTATGGCGTCCGTGTTTTTTTATTTTAATTAGAAGCAGAAAACAGGTAATTATCTACTGCAAATTCTAATATTTAAGTTATCGTTGAGTTACTTTACATTTTTTGGCGTCCGTGACAGGACAAGATAAATAGGAATATGTTTAGTCAAGTTAAAGGTTTCAAAAAAGAAGATCTGAAAGCCGTTGCGGAAGAAATCGGCGAAAATGTTTCGCCCAGTGCTAAAATGGCTGAGATAAAGAACATTATTCTTAGCAGCGAAGAGTATAAAAAGGATCCTGGTTTCACCAAGGACATTTTGAGAGTATTTTTCTGAAAGAAAAATTCGAGAAGAACAAGAACGAGAAAGAATTAATCGTGAACAAGAAAGAAATTACGATTTAGAGAAAGCCAGAATGGAACATGAACTGGAATTGGCGAGAGTTCGTGCCCAAGGACCTTTCCAAAGTGAAATTCAACCGGAAATCGGGAATTCTAAGAGAAAATTCACTTTAACTAAATTGGAATTTCGTCGATTTGGAGATGATATTAAGGAGTGGCTTCCGTTTTGGAGTCAGTTTGAACGTATTGATAAAGATGAAGATATTGCGCCAGAAGACAAGTTTCAATACCTAATACAAGCTACCGTTCCGGGGACCAGGGCAAGAGAAGTCGTAGAGAGTTTCCCGCCAACAAGCGCCAATTACTCGCAAGCGATTGAAAGTTTAAAATCACGATTCGGCAGGGAAGAGCTTCTTGTTGAGGTATACGTCCGAGAGCTTTTAAAGCTTATTATATTTGTCCAGAGCAAACAGAAGTTTTCGCCAACTTCATTATACGATAAGCTTGAGTCATATTTGCGTGCATTGGATTCATTATGAGTTACAACCGAAAAATGTGCCTCGATTTTGTATCCTATGGTGGAATCATGTTTCCCTGAGACTTTCTAAAAGCATGGAATAGGAGCTCAATTTCTTCAGGAAAGGAAGCCAAAGAGCGTCTCACTGACCTGATGTCATTTCTAAAGTCAGAAGTAGAGGGCGAAGAAAGAATCGGTCTTGCGATGGCGGGTTTTGGATTGGCAAAAAATGAACTCCCTCAAGTTAACAAAAATAAAAAGTATGTGTTTGATATGTCTGTTTATTAATAATGTTTTGTATCTGGCATCAATAATTTTAAAGAAATATTTACTAAGGCCATCTGGCAACAACAACAACTGAAATTCAAGATTCTCAATAAACATGTAACTTGCAGCCATGTCTGTCTCCATCGTCAATTTCTTTACAAATAATGTTACCAGACCAGGAATATAACATTGGCGACGAGGATAAAAGTTATGAAATTTAAAATTGAATATTAAAACGAATGTGGTGGATCGGTATCTTCTTAAAAATAGACACTGCCGTTACAGCATCGTAATCCTACTGTTTTCGAACTGAAACCGATAGTATTCAAGATGCAAGATTCTGAATCTTCTCAGAGAATGGGCAAAATGCCAGTATTTCAAAGTACTGATTCTTTTGAAGAGTATCTGCTACAAGTAGAATTTTATTTTGAAGCTAATAAAATCAAAACTGATGCAGACAAAAGGGCTACTCTAATGACGAACATTGGAAAGGATGTTTTCTCAACGTTAAGAAGCCTATTACAACCTAGAAATATGAAGGAGGTACCTTATGACGAAATTGTTGAGGAGTTAAAGAAACATTTTTCTCCGCAAAGTTCGATCATCATGGAACGCTACCGCTTTCATAAGTTGAAACAAACTTCAGAGGATGTATCCAGCTTCATAGTCAACATCAAAGAACAAGCCAGTAAGTGTGCTTTTAATAATTTCCTGGATGAAGCCATTCGTGATAAGCTAGTTTGCGGCCTTGCAGATCAAAACATTCAAAATAAATTATTGAGTGAAAGAGACTTGGATTTCAAAAAGGCTGGTGAAATTGCTTTGGCCATGGAAACAGCCAATAAAGAAGCCAAATCTTTGAAATTTGAATCCAGTAATGATGTCTTGAAAATTACAAATGCAAACAAAAATAAAAGAACCTTTAATAAGAAGACTGCACCTCAAAACAATGTTGATAGCAAGAAAAATTCCCCAAGCTTCAAAACCAAACCAAAATGTAAACATTGCGGTAAGACACACAGAGGTGAATGTGCATTTAAAAATGCCAATTGCTATAAGTGCAATAAAAAGGGACACATTTCTTCTATCTGCAGATCCTCGACAACAAATTTTGTGAAAGAAAACCTGGAAGATGTCAACACCTCTCTTGGCGAGTTCAGCATCAACACAGTTTCTGATTTTAAAGATGCCCCTGAACCATACTCCATAAACGTTGATATTGGTAATTCTTCTGTTCAAATGCAAATTGACTCTGGAAGTGCTCATTCCATTATGTCTTTAAACAAGTTCAAAAAGTTGCATTTGGGTCGTCTGGAATCGCTAGAAGCTCCTACATTGCGTTCCTATTCTGGTGAACTGTTGGAGGTAGTGGGACGATTCATGGTTCCTGTGAAACGTGGTAACGAGAAAATCTCACTGCCACTTGTTGTCATTAAGACTCAAAATAGACCTACCTTAATGGGTCGTTCTTGGATCGAACTGCTTAATGTAGACATTAAGACAGGTAACTTTGAAAAAGTAAATAATGTGTGCAGCTCTCCAAACACTATACTACCTGTTCTTACTGATGATACTAATATAATTGAGTATTGTAAAACAAATTTTCCCAATTGTTTTGATTTAAATAATTGTATTGGTATTTTGGGGGATCCAGTAAATATTGCTATGAAGAATGATACTGTTCCTATATTCTGTAAATCTAGATCAATCCCTTATGCTGTTCGACAATTAGTTGATAATGAGTTAGAGGTATTGATTCAGAAGGGTGTGCTAAAACCTGTTACTCATTCAAAATGGGCAACCCCTATAGTAGCTGTACCTAAAATTGATAGTGAAGGTAAAAAGACTGTATATGTGGGGATTTTTCAGTAACAGTAAACAAATTTTGTGAAACACAATTTTACCCTCTTCCGTCACAGGAAGATATTCTTACTAATGTGGGTTCCGGGAGGTATTTATCTAAAATTGACCTTTCTATGGCCTTTCATCAACTGCCTATAGGTTCTGAATCTCAAGAATTGTTAACTCTTAATACTCCTAAAGGTTTGCTACGATATACCAAATTACCTTTTGGCATAAAATCAGCATCATTTCTATTTCAACAAAAAATGGATAGTATACTGAAAGAATTTCCTTTTACTGACTGTTATATTGACGATTTGTTTGTGCGTGCTGCCACAAAGAAAGAATGCATACAAAGAACTCTCATGGTTTTACAGAAACTTAATATGTTCAATGTAAAAATAAACATTTCTAAATGTGAATTTTTTAAAGAGAAAATTCAAATGTTGGGTCATGTAAAAGATTCTGAAGGTATACATCCTGTCAAAGATAAGTGCAATGATATTGTAAATGCTCCACTGCCTAGTAATATGACTGAGTTGAAAAGTTATTTAGGTTTGCTTTCATATTATCAACATTTTATTCCCAATTTGTCTACTAAGTTAAAACTTTTGTATAGATTATTAGAAAAGAGTGTTAAATGGGAATTTGATGAAAAATGTATTAAGGTATTTGAAGAAAGTAAAACTTGGTTAAATGAATATAATGTACTTGTGCACTATGACATGTCAAAACCCATTGTGTTATAATGTGATGCTTCAGATTATGGACTAGGAGCAGTCTTGTGTCATGAACTTTCTCCTGGTGTTTTGAGACCAATTTTCTTTGCATCCAAAACTCTTTCTAAGGCTGAGCGAAACTATGCTCAAGTTCATAAAGAAGCTCTAGCTATTATTTTTGGCATTAAACGTTTCAATAAATATTTACAAGGTCAAAAGTTTATAATTGAAACTGATGCAAAACCATTGTTAACACTATTGGGTCATGACAAACCTGTACCTGAAATGGCAAATCCTAGAATGCAAAGATGGTCTTTAATATTGTCTAACTATGATTATGTTATGAAATACAAAAAGGGTTCAGATCTTTTGCTTGCTGATGCTATGTCTAGACTTCCTTTTAAAGACTGTGAACCTGTAGATCAACTTGCTGAACAATTTGTTTATTATTTCTCTGACTTTGAGGACTTAACAAACAAAGAGATTGAAAAAGAGAGTGCAATCGATAATGAAGTAAGTCAGGCAATCACATTCACAAGATTTGGTTGGCCACATAAAGTACCAGATCATTTAAACGAATTTTTTAAGGTTCGTAACGAATTAAGCTTAGAGAATAATTGTTTGTTAAGAGCCAACAGATTAGTAATTCCTAAGAGTTTGCAAAACAAAGTACTTCAACTTTTGCATGTTGAACATCCTGGAATTGTACGTATGAAGTATCTTGCTCGCAGTTATTTTTGGTTTCCTAAAATGGACAGAGAAATCGAAAATTTTGTAAACAAATGTGTTCCATGTCAAATAACAAGACCAAACGCAATTAAGGTACTGTCAAATAATTGGCCATTGACTGGTAAGCCTTTTGATCGAATACATATTGATTATGCTGAGTTGGAAAATCAAAATCTTTTGATAGTGAAAGATTCCTACTCCAAGTGGATTGATGTATCGCTTGTCAAGAGCACAACTTCAAAATCCACTATTTCAAAACTCAGAACATTGTTTTCAATCTTTGGACTACCAACTCAAGTAGTTTCTGACAATGCTGCCCAATTCAAATCAGAAGAATTTCTGAGATTTTTCAAATCTAATGGAATTGAGGTTAAAAATTCACCACCATATCACCCAAATTCAAACGGAGCAGCAGAAAAATCGGTCAATATTGTTAAAAACATGTTAAAGAAACACAAATTCTGCAATCGACAATATGATAGTTTCCAACATAGGCTAGATAGTGCTCTATTTGCTTATAGAAATACGCCATCTTCTGTCACTCTGAAGACTCCTGCTGAACTGTTATTCAAGTTTACACCTCAAACAAAGCTCACACAGCTCCGAAGTGATCACCTTACTCGAGAGAAAAAGTATAGAGAATCTCAAGAGTCTCATTCTCAAGAATATGCTTCGAGATATTTTGATTTATATGAAAAAGTATGGGTTCGTTCTACTCGTAATATGGAAATTAAATGGTTTCCGGGTGAAATCATAAAAATTGTTAGTGCGAACACCGAACTATCTTGCTAAAGTTCATAATCAAGTACGATTTGTTCATGCAGATCATTTAAGAAAACGAGTACCAAGTGACACATTGGAAATACCAATTAGTGAAGTACCAATTCCAATAAGCTCTCCCATTGGTTCAGCTCCACTTACAACAATTGCTGACAATTCTTCGACTTCTCAACCTGTACCAAGCGTTAAGTTAAACCAAGAAAAACTTGAAGAAAAACCTGAGTGTGAAGCAGATGTTCAAACACCGCTTACCCCTGCTAAGACTGTTGAGTGTTCCCCAGCTTTAAATTCAAGCCCCCTGGTGAGAACTCGACCAAAGCGAACTCGACCAAAGCGAAACATAAAACCACCTAAAAGACTGAATTTATAAACTCTTAAGAACTTAACAAGTCATTACTTTTATAATTTTTGTATGATTATGTAGTTAATAACTATACAATGTTATTCTGTAACTCTGATTTTTTTTTTAGGAGGAGAGTGTTTGATATGTCTGTTTATTAATAATGTTTTGTATCTGGCATCAATAATTTTAAAGAAATATTTACTAAGGCCATCTGGCAACAACAACAACTGAAATTCAAGATTCTCAATAAACATGTAACTTGCAGCATGTCTGTCTCCATCGTCAATTTCTTTACAAATAATGTTACCAGACCAGGAATATAACAGTATGAATCTGACTTGTTTAGAAATAAAACACCAACTGCAGCTGGTTTACTGTCAACAACCTCTGAAGTAAGAAATAAATGCATTTTTTGTGAGGGAAAACACAGGAGCTCCGAATGCTTTTCTGCTCAAAAAATGAGCATTATCGCCAAGCAGAACGTTTTAAAGGCCAAGCGCTGCTGTTTTGCCTGTCTTACGCCTGGTCATAACACTAAGAATTGTAGAGCATTTTTTAAGTGTTTGATATGTGGGAAGAAACACGTTCCACTAATGTGTGAAAAGCTGGAGGTACAAAATACGCCAAAGACGGAAGAAAATGTGACCGAGAATGAAGTCAACCTTTCAAATATGAGCACGAATCCAAAGGTGTTTTTGCAAACTCTGAAATCCCAACTTATTTCTAATGGCCAAGAAAAGAGTGTTCGTCTTTTATTGGACAGCGGATCACAAAGGTCATACATTTTGAAAGATGTAGCAAAGAAGATGCAATACTCACCGATTAGGCAAGAAAGTGTGACACATGTGTTATTTGGAGGTGTTGCAACGAAGGAATATAAACACGACTGTTTTAAAATAAAATTGAAGAATTTGAACAGTCAGTTCAAGTGAAATTTTGAAGTTTTAGACCAAGATGTCATATGCAATGATATCCCTCCTGTTGGAAAAGGTTCGAGGCTTAAAGAGCTGCAAGATAAAAACATTGTTTTGACAGATGTTGGTAACACCAGCGATCCAATCGAAATTCTCATCGGAGCTGACATAATGGGCAAATTGTTTACTGGTCGCCAAGAAGTGTTGTCTTCTGGATTGGTAGCAATAGAAACTTATCTGGGATGGACTTTGATGGGAAAAGTACCCCGAAGCGACTTAAGAGCTGATAGTTTGGCCATGACGGTGACAAATCTATTTGTGAAGGAGGCAGATTTAGCTGATCTATGGAGATTGGATTTAATTGGAATTAAAGATCCCATTGAAAAGAAATCTCAGAGGGAACAGGATTTTATTACAAAGAAGCATTTTCGAGAAACTGTTCGTTTCAATGAGAGAGGTCGATATGAAGTTCAGTTGCCATGGAGTGAAGACTGTTCTCCGTTACCTAACAATTTCGACTTAGCTAAAAAACGGTTGGAAATTACAACTTCTAAACTTGTTTCCAATCACCTGTATAAAGATTACGAAAACGTTTTGCAAGGATGGTCGAAAGAAGGAATAATAGAAGTCCCTGCAGCTGAGGTAGATTCTTATGGTAATTACTTGCCTCATCGACCCGTACTAAAAGAAAGCAGTAGTACAACGCCCATTCGCCCTGTTTTTGATGCATCAGCAAGAATGCATAATCACCCTTCTCTAAACCAGTGCTTAGAACGTGGGCCTAATTTTATAGAGTTAATTCCAGATATTCTGCTGAGATTCAGGGAGTGAAAGATTGGTGTAACAGCTGACATTAAGAAGGCCTTTTTACAGATCAGCGTGTTTCAAGCCGATAGAGACTTCCTGAGATTCCTATGGTGGGAGAGCAGAGAAGAAAAGAAACTCCAAGTATTTCGTCATACCAGAGTAGTGTTTGGAGTAAAATGTAGTCCTTTTCTTTTGGGAGCAGTCATAGAACATCATGTGAACTGTTCAGAAGACTTAGAATCTGATTTTAAGGAGAAGCTTCTTAAAAGTTTTTACGTCGATAATGTGGTGGCTAGTGTTAATAGTGAAGAAGAATTAAAGAATTTTGTGGCGAAATCCAAAGAAGTAATGCGTAAAGGAGGATTTGATCTCAGAGGCTGGGAAAACTCTGGAGAAAAATGCAAAGCAGGTGAATCCCCTGAAACTCCCATAGTTGGACTGATTTGGAATCGTCAAGAGGACTCATTGAAAATTAATATGAATTGCTTAAAGGAAGTAAATCTTCATTGTCTCACCAAACGAATAATTTTGTCAGTCGCCCATAAAGTTTGTGATCCTGTTGGTTATTCTTCACCTGTGATGCTTTGTTCTAAATTAATGTTGCGAGAAGCTTGTAGAAAAGGAATCGGTTGGGATGAAGAAATCGCAGGAGACATAAGAAATAAGTTCTTTCAGTGGTTTGAAGAATTAAAGTTCTTAGAAGAAATACATATACCCAGGTATATTAAAAGCGATCACGAGAAATTGGAAAATTGTGAAATACACTGTTTTTGTGATGCCAGTAAAGATGCCTTTGCCGCTGTAGTTTTCTTGAGAATTGAAACTGAAAATAAGACAGAGTTAGTACTTCTTGCATCAAAATCTCGCATTGCACCTCTCAAGGGTGGAACTATTCCTCGGTTAGAACTTTTAGCTGCTTTAGTGGGAGCTCGATTGACGAAGTCGGTGATAGATGCCCTGGGATGGGAAGGAGTAAAATGTCATTACTGGAGTGATTCGACGACAGTGCTCGCATGGATATCTCGAGAAGAAAACTGGTCGGTTTTTGTTAGAAATAGAGTGCAAGAAATAAAGAAACTGAGTAGTCCCTCCTCATGGCACCATGTACCTGGTGAAATGAATCCTGGAGATCTACCATCGAGAGGATGTAATGCAAAGCAACTATTGAACCTCGCATGGTGGGAGGGTCCACTCTGGCTGAAAGAATCCAAGAATAGTTAGAGTCATGTAGGGATAGAAGAAATTATCAATGAAGAAGAGATTCTCAAAGAGAAGTTAAAATCTACTACCCTCACAAATGTTGAGGAAAGTTCTGAAGCAAACTGGTATTATGAATACTTCTCAAAGTATCCGCACATTATCCGTCTGGTTTGTTGGATTTGCTGATTCATTCATAACTGTTCTTCAGTTAAAGAAGATAGAACATTTGGAGAAATTTCAGCCCTGGAGTATGGAAATGCGGAATTAAAAGTATTGAAGATGATACAGCAAGAATCTTTGGTGGCTTTGGAAAATAAAAAGCTGAAAAATCTCTCGACATATAGGGATAATGACGGCATTATTAGAGTAAAGACGCAAATTACTTACAGAAAGATGAAGAAGACTTTAGAAAACCTGTTCTTCTACCAGCTGATCATGAAGTGGTTAAGAGACTTATACGTTTTCATCACGAGAAAAACTTGCATTGTGGTGCTCAAATGTTGTTAAATATCTTACTGGATATTAAATGGCAAGAAAACTGTGAGGAAAATCATCTCGAGCTGTTCTATCTGTGCAAGATTCTCTTCACGGAAGGTCGAAAGTACAGTTTCCCCGCTTCCAGAAAATCGTGTACGGGATGCTGCAGTCTTCCAGATTTCAGGAGTGGATGCCGCTGGACCCTTATACCTGAAGGATAATACGAAAGCATGGGTACTCATCTTTACCTGCGCGATATATCGAGCTGTACATCTCGAGTTGGTCAGCAGTGTTTCTACAGAAGTTTTTTTGATGGCATTAAGGAGATTTGTGGCCAGAAGAGGTAGATGTTCTACAATTTATTGCGACAATGGTAGTAACTTCGTCGGTGCCGCGAACTGTCTACGTATGTTGGACTGGAATAAAATTATGAAACAATTCCATCAATAACATTGAATGGAAGTTCAATCCACCGACAGCTGCTTGGTGGGGTGGTTGGTGGGAGCGGCTCATTAGAATAATGAAAGACCTGCTCAAAAGAGTTTTAGGCCGAGCCCTTCTATCTCAAGAAGAGATTCTGACAGTGTTGTGCGACTGCGAATTACTGATGAACTCGCGTCCTCTTACATATATTTCGGAGAGTAATGCAGATCCAGTTCCCCTTTCACCATCCATGTTTCTACAAGACATACCGGAATGGAGAGTGCCAGACCTTGATGCAGTCGATCAGAAAAGCCTAAATCGAAGATTAAAGTATCGGCAGGCTCTACAAAAGGATCTCCAAAACAGATTTCGATCAGAGTATTTAGGTCTTCTTGTACAGAAGAATAAAAAGGCAGAGCCCCGTATCATATCAGTGGGAGATATTGTATTAGTTGGAACCGACAATAGCAAAAGAATAAATTGGCCTTTAGGACGGGTTGTCGAGCTACTACCTGGTAAGGATGGCAATGTGAGGTTGGTCAGAGTGCAAACCGCCCATTCTAATCTCCTCCGCCCTATCCAGAGATTATATCCTTTAGAAATTTCTGCAGACTCAGATATTTTAAACTCTGGTAGTAAATTAAACATGAAACTGAAATCATGGGTGCCTAAAGAAGATGTGGCTGTTGCTACAGCGAATCAACCTAGCCACATCACTAGAACTGGACGGGCTGTTAAGATTCCTGAAAGACTGAACTTGTAACCCTTTTGAACTGTCTTAAACTCAAATTGGTCTTTTAAGTTTTCTTTTTTTTTTAAGTTAATTTAAGCTGAAGTGTTGAGATACTTCCATCTCAAGGTGGGAGTATGTTAAGTGTCATAATAATTTAATTCAGCTTTTTAGTTTCTATCTTGTGACAATGGTTTTTGTAAATAAACGAAATCGAAAATGAGAAACGCAACGGTTGTTATGGCGTCCGTGTTTTTTTATTTTAATTAGAAGCAGAAAACAGGTAATTATCTACTGCAAATTCTAATATTTAAGTTATCGTTGAGTTACTTTATAACTATAAGTCTCAGCTAAGATTGTTGGCAACAGAGTATCTTGCAGCAGTGGCGTATATAGGTTACAATTTCGGGAGGGGCCAATACGACCAAACTTACTGTTATTTGCACTTGTTTTTTTATATTTTAAGTGAGCTTTCACTCAAGGATTAAGGATGGTTTTCAAAGGGTTTTAATTTTTTTATATATATTTTCAGTTTACTTTTACAACTGAAGTGAACTAATGCTTTATTATATTGTTACGAATTTTTGTATATTTGTAAATATTTCGTAGCGTTAATTTTGTAAATAGAGAAATTTCTGTACATTTCGCATAAGGCAATGCAATAGTTTGTTTCACGGCAATAGGCGCTTGATAACGGGTTTTACAGAGGTAACTCTGGGAAGCGAGTTTCAAGGGGCAGGGCATTTAACATTATGGTAATGGGAATCTCGCCAAATTGACGAGATAGAGCCAGGTTGGCGATGGTTTTGGCGACTAATTTTTGTCGCCAAATTTGGCGAGAAATCGCCAAATGTCGCCAAACTTGGCGACCATTTGGCGACATTTTCGGTACATGTATCCCATGTATGTACATGTGATAGGATTTTTCGACTACTGTCTGGAAAGTTCTCCAAATGTCTATCTCTGGAAGGTTCGTGAAGATTCGCAGCCTCCCCTATATAAACCCGGCCGTGAGTGAGTTAGTTAGTTGTTGTTGACTGATTTTGAGTCACGGAGCTAGTTGTTAGCTGAGTCCGGATTTTGAGTGACTGAATTAGTTGACTGGTGAGTCGACTGTAGTTACACACATAACCAGTGTTATCCACTGGATATCTATGTTTCGTCCACATGATCTATTAGATGTATAGGAGATGTAATAGACATCTAAAGCAACGTTATCCTTGACGTCCAATTTTGAAACATCTATTAGATGTTCACGAAAGCATGTCTTTTCGACTTTCCATTTCTAAGCATCTAATGGCTGTCTATCAAATCCCGCATTTCGACGAACTATTTCTAGAGATCTAATGGTGGTCTATCAAATCCAGTATATTCGACTTGTGGTATTGATGCATGGTAGCCACTCCCCACATGGCCAAAACTCGTCCAATAGATATCTAGTGGATATGCTCTTAAAAATGGGATATCTACTGGAGAATACGTTTACCGATAATAGAATGCAAATGGATGGTCAAATGTCCCAGAAATCGTTGTACTTTATCCATCCATTGTACTTCCACAATGTCTACCGATAAGATTTTCTCTGGACATTGCAGACGACCAAAAGACATTCAGTTATCATCTACAAAATCCAATGGACGACCAATAGATGTTTATAAGATATCCACAAAATCCGGGAAAAAAATCGGGAAAAATTAAAAAAAAATTAAATTAAAACTTTGCACTGGTAACCATATACATCAGGCATGAGTTTCATCCGCCATGTGGCGGAATTCCGCTTTTTTAATTTTTTAGGAAAATAATAATTCCGCTTTTTCAAAGAAAGATCCGCTTTTCTAATTCTTGAAAAAAAAACTTTTTTTCACGACTTTTCTATCCCACAGAAAAATAACCTTTTCTCTAAGGCTGAATCGCGAAGCAGCTTCCCTTCCGCCCGATCGGAAAACCTACGGCATTCCTGTTCCAAATACAAAAATCTACTGGAATGCATTTTTTTTAGTTAGGTTGGCGCTTAAACTCGCATTTTAGACTTTTTCAACTGCTCCAAAATTTGATCCTTTTGTGTAATTTCCTTCATACTAATTCACGCTATTAACGTATACGAATAATGTGCTTACTTTCAAGTCTGACATCCACGGAATTATCGTTTGAAGTACGTATAAACGTACGTTGGTATGTGAAGCTCGTTTTTGCTAATCGTTACGTTGATGTAATGTCCACTTTGCTGAGATTTGTGTGGCTATGACGTGCGTTATCGATGGGATTTAAGTTGTTGAGGTTTTCATTTTGGCGGAGTATTATGCCAATGCAACAACGCTATTGCTGAGAATTGTTCCCATATATTCAGCGCTAACACTGTTATTTACGTTTATTTGATAGTAATTTTTGCTGAGTGCTACCTTGTTGTATAATAAGTGTACCTTGTTGTTGCACCGATGTTACCGAAAGAATGTCGATATTACCGTGATGAATTGCGCTCTCGTTGATGTGCATTATTGATGATGTGCGATGAGATTTGTGCTGATATTGTGGACGCTATCGCCGATATGCACGTTGTTGTGATGTTCGTTTTTGCCGATCCCTAGATTTTACGCTGAGATTTTAGTTGTTGTGATTGTAATTTTCGTCAAGAGTTACGCCAATACATTAGCGCTATTTGTGAGAGTTGCCCCGGTATATTTGGTTCTAACTTTGATATTTCTGTTGACGTGAGAGTAATTTTCGTCGAAAGCCATACTGTAGTAACATCCGATATTACCGAAATTTGCACTAGTATTACCAAGAAAAAATCGATATTATCGAGATTTGTGCTGATATTGTGGACGCTATCGCCGATATGCACGTTGTTGTGATGTTCGATCTAGATTTTTGCCTGTATTGTAAGCGATATTGCTTATAGTACTTTTGTTAGATTGATGGTCATTTTCGCCGAGGTTTACGCTAATACCAGCTATTACCGAGATTTTCAACACCGAATTGTTGTCATTCATCTAGACTTCCCATTAATGCGATAGCTGCCATATTCGTGATTAGTGCCTGGTTAAGGTTAAATTTTGCCGTTTGATTCGAATCTATGCAGAATTACTGTAATTTTTATATAATTTTGTATAAAAATTATATAAAAATATTCTGAAAATTAGTCCCAATTGTAATTTTTCTAAATAATCTGTTTTTAAAATTGTTATTTTAACTGCAATTGTTTATTGCTTTTTATTTTATTGAACAAGCTTAATGATATGAATAAAAATCTAGATATTAAGATTTTTAATACTTGTAGCTTAAAAATTTAGAAAACTGGATTTAATTAAATTTGGCTTGTTTGTCAATATATTATAATTGCTTAAAGTAGTCTGACTTGTTGAAATTTTTGCCGTTTTTCATCGCTTTTACAGGAATTTCGTGTTTTTTTTCCCCTAAATCCTCTTTGGAGCTATACCATGCCTGATGACTGCACAAAGTGTATCCCTATATTAAGCCATTTTTGCTCACGGATGAACATAGATGGTGCAGTGTTTATAAATGCACATGGAAAAACACAATTTTTAAAAAAAAATATAACTTAAAATGTGTTTCACGCATAAAATTTTTGGATTTTTGTTTTCAGCTTTTTGTTTTTTACTAAACTCATCCCTGATACATTGGTTAAGTCAGGTCATCGCAGACAGCCATGGTCAACTGCAGTGATAAAGTACCTTTTCAAATGGTAAAAATTAATTTGATGAAAAAAAGTATGATAAATTATTTATAAAATAAATGTAGAAAACTGTGCACTTTTTTTTTTTTTTTTTAAATTTCATTTCGTGAATCCGAAATAATTTACTAAATGAGTTAATTTCAATATAGATTTTTTTATACTTTTAACGGGTATGCATATAATTTATTTAAAGTGCATTTTAACTTGGAGAATAGGTGTTGATAACGATTGTAAAAATAATATTCACTTTACTAAGTTTCTAGTTTCAAATTTGCAAAGCGAAATTCGTGTATAATTAATGCATATAATTGTAATAATTTTAATTAATAAAATATTTTAGCAAATTCCTAAAATGTTCTTTTTAAAATTATCTTTGACAATTAAAAATTGATTAACAGCAAGCATATAATTTTTGTTAAGTTATTTATTTTTAAACACCTACTAAAAAATTTGCATTACTATTTCTCCTCGAAAGATGGCGCCAACTATATATTACGTTCAAAAATATATTTACACTTAATTTCGCCAACTTTCGTAGCCAAAGAATCCCTCTCTCAGGGTTGTCATGTTGTGGGGTTCTTTTTCGAAGCCTTCGGTGTAGCTGACCACAGGAGAAAAAAAAAGGGGGAGGGTGGCTGGGTCGCAAGTAAAAGATTGTCCCAAGAAGGCTGTTTTTGGTTGTTTTTTCAACGGGGGAAATGAAGTCAATTGCGATAGAGGACAATATGATAAAGGATAACGAAAAGGGAAGGATTTCCAAGAATTTTGACCCTACGAAGACAACAAAGATGAATAAATGGTTCCTTAAGAAATTTATTTCGGTGGAAATTTATGTTTAAAGATATTTATAAGTTTTTCTAAATAACATTTAAGAATGGGTTTATCTCATCCCTGTAAACAAAATTTATCAGACCTTTTAGAGTAATACACTTTTCTCTTATTCAGATAGATTTAATGAATAGACATCTGAGTGGACGAATACCATCAAATTCAAATAATACAATAAATTTTTACATGAATTACATTTTTATACTAATGAATATTTATATGAAAATTTAAAAAAACATCCTATATTTAATTTTACTGTAGGAACTTTATAAAATTCCACTTTTAGTTTTACATAACTGGATATATATATATATATATATATATATATATATATATATATATATATATATATATATATATATATATATATATATATATATATATATATATATATACAGGGACGGAACTAGGTCACTTTTTACCCGGGGCAAGAATTCATTTTGGCGCCCCCACACAATAATTTTTTAGATTTGATTGGTTGTATTCAGATTATATGGCGCCGTCAGCAACTCGAGGGCTATAATGCGCCGAAACATTTCGTCATTTAACAAACCAACATACATTTACAAACACTCATGCCTACACGGGACTCGAACCCGCAACCTCGCGGTCTAGAAGCCAGCACGCTAACCACTATACCGTTTGGTCGGCTTTTAGATTTGAAGCTAACTATATATACACTAGCTGAATACCCGTGCTGCGCTACGAAATTTTACCATTAGCATTTTAGCGATCAAAAGACATTCATGTATTCTACAATTCAGACGTTTGCTCCCTTTTCGATCCCGACAAATTGATTTATCAAAATAGGAACTTTCCTTTGTTGACATTTTAAACGAAATTTATAATTGTGAATAGTAAACTGGAATAGTTTATTGTGTTTATGTTTGCTCTTAGTTCTAAATTTCAAAGTAGTAGCTGTATTGGAATTAAGTTAATTAGACATTAAGTTAATCATCGTATAGTTTCAATGTTGCGTCGTCTTTTCATCCCTTAAAAATTCGTTAATCGATATTGGAATGACTTATTTTTTTAACATTTGCAAAAAAATATCAGAAAAATGACTACATTGGAAGAGGAACATTCGGATATCCCTCGTTTGGAACATTTAACCCCTTTTCGACCACTTAAAGTGTGTTAATCGAGATCGGAATAGTTTACTTTTTCTATTTTTACCATTGTTGATATTTGTGCCGATTTTCAGAGTTGTGACTATGTGGGAAGTAGGATTTTCGAATGTCCCCCGTTTGGAACGTTTGACCCCTTTTCGACCCCTTAAAGTGTGTTAATCGAGATCGGAATAGTTTACTTTTTCTATTTTTACCATTGTTGATATTTGTGCCGATTTTCAGAGTTGTGACTATGTGGGAAGTAGGATTTTCGAATGTCCCCCGTTTGGAACGTTTGACCCCTTTTCGACCCCTTAAAGTGTGTTAATCGAGATCGGAATAGTTTACTTTTTCTATTTTTACCATTGTTGATATTTGTGCCGATTTTCAGAGTTGTGACTATGCGGGAAGTAGGATTTTCGAATGTCCCCCGTTTGGAACGTTTGACCCCTTTTCGACCCCTTAAAGTGTGTTAATCGAGATCGGAATAGTTTACTTTTTCTATTTTTACCATTGTTGATATTTGTGCCGATTTTCAGAGTTGTGACTATGTGGGAAGTAGGATTTTCGAATGTCCCCCGTTTGGAACGTTTGACCCCTTTTCGACCCCTTAAAGTGTGTTAATCGAGATCGGAATAGTTTACTTTTTCTATTTTTACCATTGTTGATATTTGTGCCGATTTTCAGAGTTGTGACTATGTGGGAAGTAGGATTTTCGAATGTCCCCCGTTTGGAACGTTTGACCCCTTTTTGACCCCTTAAAGTGTGTTAATCGAGATCGGAATAGTTTACTTTTTCTATTTTTACCATTGTTGATATTTGTGCCGATTTTCAGAGTTGTGACTATGTGGGAAGTAGGATTTTCGAATGTCCCCCGTTTGGAACGTTTGACCCCTTTTCGACCCCTTAAAGTGTGTTAATCGAGATCGGAATAGTTTACTTTTTCTATTTTTACCATTGTTGATATTTGTGCCGATTTTCAGAGTTGTGACTATGTGGGAAGTAGGATTTTCGAATGTCCCCCGTTTGGAACGTTTGACCCCTTTTCGACCCCTTAAAGTGTGTTAATCGAGATCGGAATAGTTTACTTTTTCTATTTTTACCATTGTTGATATTTGTGCCGATTTTCAGAGTTGTGACTATGCGGGAAGTAGGATTTTCGAATGTCCCCCGTTTGGAACGTTTGACCCCTTTTCGACCCCTTAAAGTGTGTTAATCGAGATCGGAATAGTTTACTTTTTCTATTTTTACCATTGTTGATATTTGTGCCGATTTTCAGAGTTGTGACTATGTGGGAAGTAGGATTTTCGAATGTCCCCCGTTTGGAACGTTTGACCCCTTTTCGACCCCTTAAAGTGTGTTAATCGAGATCGGAATAGTTTACTTTTTCTATTTTTACCATTGTTGATATTTGTGCCGATTTTCAGAGTTGTGACTATGCGGGAAGTAGGATTTTCGAATGTCCCCCGTTTGGAACGTTTGACCCCTTTTCGACCCCTTAAAGTGTGTTAATCGAGATCGGAATAGTTTACTTTTTCTATTTTTACCATTGTTGATATTTGTGCCGATTTTCAGAGTTGTGACTATGTGGGAAGTGGGAGAATTTTCAGAGTTGTGACTATGCGGGAAGTAGGATTTTCGAATGTCCCCCGTTTGGAACGTTTGACCCCTTTTTGACCCCTTAAAGTGTGTTAATCGAGATCGGAATAGTTTACTTTTTCTATTTTTACCATTGTTGATATTTGTGCCGATTTTCAGAGTTGTGACTATGTGGGAAGTAGGATTTTCGAATGTCCCCCGTTTGGAACGTTTGACCCCTTTTCGACCCCTTAAAGTGTGTTAATCGAGATCGGAATAGTTTACTTTTTCTATTTTTACCATTGTTGATATTTGTGCCGATTTTCAGAGTTGTGACTATGTGGGAAGTAGGATTTTCGAATGTCCCCCGTTTGGAACGTTTGACCCCTTTTCGACCCCTTAAAGTGTGTTAATCGAGATCGGAATAGTTTACTTTTTCTATTTTTACCATTGTTGATATTTGTGCCGATTTTCAGAGTTGTGACTATGCGGGAAGTAGGATTTTCGAATGTCCCCCGTTTGGAACGTTTGACCCCTTTTCGACCCCTTAAAGTGTGTTAATCGAGATCGGAATAGTTTACTTTTTCTATTTTTACCATTGTTGATATTTGTGCCGATTTTCAGAGTTGTGACTATGTGGGAAGTAGGATTTTCGAATGTCCCCCGTTTGGAACGTTTGACCCCTTTTCGACCCCTTAAAGTGTGTTAATCGAGATCGGAATAGTTTACTTTTTCTATTTTTACCATTGTTGATATTTGTGCCGATTTTCAGAGTTGTGACTATGCGGGAAGTAGGATTTTCGAATGTCCCCCGTTTGGAACGTTTGACCCCTTTTCGACCCCTTAAAGTGTGTTAATCGAGATCGGAATAGTTTACTTTTTCTATTTTTACCATTGTTGATATTTGTGCCGATTTTCAGAGTTGTGACTATGTGGGAAGTGGGAGAATTTTCAGAGTTGTGACTATGCGGGAAGTAGGATTTTCGAATGTCCCCCGTTTGGAACGTTTGACCCCTTTTCGACCCCTTAAAGTGTGTTAATCGAGATCGGAATAGTTTACTTTTTCTATTTTTACCATTGTTGATATTTGTGCCGATTTTCAGAGTTGTGACTATGTGGGAAGTGGGAGAATTAGTGATGAGTGAGTCAGTGAGTGAGTGAGTGAGTGAGTGAGGGCTTTGCCTTATATATATAGAGATTGAAAATTAACAAAGGTTTTTCCTTTGTAAAATTCTGTTTTGAAACAAACAATAAAAGAATTAATTAATTGAAATTTTAAATAAATATATTTGACAAGCCCTTATTAATGACCAGGGTTCATTCTGCTTGCATAAAGATTTGCATAAAGACAAAAAAAAACAACTAATGAATCAATACAAATAATGTCAGTTACAATGAAATAAAAGAACATAGTTGAATGATATGTAACACTTTTTAACACAAAATCTGGTTAACCTGGTTTCAAAACGTCTTAGATCATAAACAATTAAGCTGTTTTACATTTCAAGAAATATTTTCTTCTGTAAAATACTAATACAAAAATTTAAAAAGCTTCCGAATATTACCAGAACTCATTGAACACAAAAGCAAATTAATTTAATGACTTGTCTACAAAAATCATTGAATAGTTGGTAAACACATAAATGTTTATTTTAGAACAATTAATTTAAACTTATTGAAACTCATTTTAATAATAGAATGAATAATATATTACTTACTGTGCTATGTGTGAGTTCTCCATTTTCTTGGAGAATTTAAAATTCTCACCAATGCAATGGACAAAATTTGACGAACATGACATCTGTTTGGTGAAAAATAATGCCGTCAAAATGACAATATAACTCACGCTGAAAATTGGCGCCTTTTTCTCGTAGCATGGAGACTGGATTCTTTTTATTTTATTTATCACTTCCTGGAAAATACTTTCTTTTTCGTTATTTTTTATGAAAAATAAGGCCTTGAGATCTATTTTTAGAATTCATGCCTTGATGTTTTATTATTTTTTCATTATTTAGGAATAGACCAGCATCAGCAGATTTGTACGCCAGGCTCAAACGCACACTCAAACAAAAGTGAAGTTAATATAAGGGATTTAAAAATATATAGTAAAATATATTGTTAAAAATATATAGTCACATATTTAGTCAGTGCATTTAAATTGAGATTTGGATAGGATGTAATTTACTGTTTTCATTTTTATTTTTAAAAAATCGATATGTTTTGCGATAAATAGGAATTCTTGTGCTCAATAGGAATTCTTGTGTCAACTTTTTATCGCATAATTTTTTTGCATTTCTTCACGTCTCAGAACATTCTGAATCAAAAAAGTGTTATAGAAAAAAAGTTTGTGGTCCGTGTGTTGTCTGTGGTCAGCATTACTTTCAAACGGATTGACCTACTTTGGCCATTACACCTGGCGTTACGGTTTTTGTCAAAATCGTGCTTGCGCTGTCATTTTTACAGCCAAAATAATTGCTAAATTAAATGAAGGAAACAGTGGGAATTGAAAGTTGTTCAAAGTTCAACACCCCCAGTTTTTTTAAACTCGGCACGATTCAAAATGTGTAAAAATGAAAAAAAATCTGTTTTTAGCTGAAGAAATACTAAATTATTCTCTTAAAGAAAACGTTTCAATCGTTAATTATTTCAATTTTTAATTAACTTTTTGCTAATTAATTTTCATTAGGAATCGCAATGAACCTTTAAAGTTAATGATAATCAACCTCAAAAACAAAAGTAAACGATTTCTAAACAATTCAACATCTTGCAGCCCCCTGTAAAAATTCCTGCGGACTCCTAGAGAACAATAAATATATTTGGCAAGAGATATATCCCAAACGTAACCCTTGTCCTTAATACACATCTTCCGAAGTTTATTAGGTTACAAATTTAAAAAATTACTTCTTACCTTCATTGGTTTCAGTCTCGCGAACTAGCCAAGATGATAAAAGGTTGGGATATTCTTGCAGTTTCTTTTACTTTTCTGCGATTCTGCGCCCCAGATAATTTCTTCGACATATTTCAATTTACGAAAATTTCAACAGCATTAAATTGTTGTAATGCTAAATTTTATCTAACTACATTGCGACTATATTACCAATGCGATTTTAAATTAGCATTTCTGGCAGCCTGCCATGTAGCACAAACCTATTCTTCATCAGGGGGTAGGGAGAATTCGTTGTCATTCTTTTGTAAAAGGATAGATTATTACTTTCTTTGTACAGAAATGTATTATTTTTTTTTCTAGTGGATTTTTTCTTCTGTTGGATATCTTAAAGATCATCCAGAATTTTAAGAAAAAATGAAAATTTATTTATGAAAAATTATCCTTTCGTCCAAATATTAAAATTTATACAACAAATAGTGCTTTGTTGGCTTTTCGGCGCCCCCTCTGGTTAGCGCCCGGGGCAGCTGCCCCGCCTGCCCCCCCCCCTAGTTCCGGCACTGTATATATATACGTTAAGTCTAATCATTAAGAATCTAATTGTTGTTCCCAAGCGGGGCCGCATTTCATTTCTTTGTGGTAGTTTTACTCGTACACAATTAAATAAATTGGGATTATTTTTAGGAGCCTCATTTAGTAGGATAGCCTTTTATAGAATTAATCGCTATTCAATAGGATGGTACAAGTAGCACAAGCATATACAATAAGATTATTTCCAAAAAATGGCCTGCAAAGATTTCATAACTTTTTTCAGCTAACTATTTTACTTGACTTTTTTACTTTTAATTACATAGGTATACATAGGGTAATGAAAGTATAGCATTCTATAAAAAAAATATTAAAAAATCGATTTTTTTATTTTTTTTATTTTTTGCATTTCTCCACTTCTTGGAACATTCTGATTTCAAAAAAGTTCTACAAAAAATGTCTGTCTGTGGTTAGCATAACTCCCGAACAAATTGCCCTACTACGTTCAAATTTGGTATGAAGGTTACTTCACTTGTGGCCATGGGTCCTAACTTTACGGTCTTCGTCAAAATAGCGTATGCGCATAAGGTAGCTGCCATTTAAAAAATCATGTTCTTGAATGATTGCTAAGAAACGGCTCTAATGATTTTGTTCAAAATCACTGTGAAAATGCCTCTTAAGGTGTTCTAATCATCTCCACCTCCGAAATTCCCGTAAAAAGTTAAAAACGAATGCTTTTAACACAGAGTTCTCTTTCCTTAAGCATACCTCATCAACGATCGTTTTTTCTTCTCTCCGCAGTTTCACTTATCGAAAGGACTATATGTAAGAATTATCGAGAGGTATCGCTAAAATAATCAATTTGGCGGAGTGTTATAAGTGAAAAATATACAAACGGCAAATGACACAAATTCAGTATTATAAACAAATTCAGTATTATAGTATAATTGAAAGTTGTACGATGTTTCACACCCCTAGTTTTTTTAACGCTTAGTTGTTTTTGGTGAGATATCAGTTCTTTTTATTACGTTTTGGTAATATATTAACGATAGATATTTTAGCGGGAATAATGGTATTTTCGCTCTAGACGCGTGATGTAAGTAATGACCATAATCTCTTCACAGTCTACTCTTTGTCATCAATATAGATAAACAACTGGATAGACTGCTCCGGTGGCAACGCGAGGCGAAAAACGCGCCGGCAGTAATATTTGTTTTCCTGCCACTGGTGGGAAGATTTCCTGAATGATGGTTAACTCGTGTGTTGAATATAATTGCAACAACAGCGCAAATCGGAAAGATATCAACAAGAGTTTTCACCGGTAAGTAAAAAATAGTTATTCAAATATGTAAATATATATTTTTTTAATTATTTATTATTGAAAAATATCTAAAATGACCCTTTTAACATTGATCGTTCGTGGTTAATGGTTGATCTCTTACGTGACAATTCATATCATAAATAATCTATTTTAAATTCAGAACAAATAGCATTAGGATCTAGAATAAAACACGATTTATATTTATTTAATCCTTGTTTTTATGCGTTTTCAAGGGCATTTGGCAAAGAAATGGAAAATGAAAGCGAAACTAAAACTCCACTTGTTATTGTTCTGTTCTACACTCATTTAATAATTAAAATTATTACACTGTTTATTTATAACTGGATAATTTGTTTTCGATACGTTTTAATTAATCTATGTTTTTATACGTTTTCATGAACATATAGTAATTGTATTAATAAAATAAAAAAAGGGGGTTGGAATGAGAAACAATAATTCAAAATGCATTGTTCTGATGTAAATTTATTTAATATCAAAACTGCGGACTGCAAACGGAAAAGTTTATCAGTTTCTTTATTACTTACGTATTTATTTTAAAAACAAAGTCGTTTTTAACTGTTTGTTGGAATCCGAAGTCAAATCAAACTGTGGAAAGCAATTTGTATTTCAGTTTTATTTCTGTTTATAAATATAACCCTTGAATTTTAGAGATAAATTGTCTCTCCTCTTACAATCGTATACAAAAGCTAAATTAAAAATTGGTCAATGCAATAGCCATACTTATGATACGCAATACCATCAAAATGCCAAATCGTTTACATGCAATGTAAATAAAGGTGGATTAAAATTTGCTTCTGATGGAGTATTGTTTGTTGTGCAACAAACTAAAAAATTATTTCGTCATTATGTGTCAAATTTAAAAAAAAAAACAAATATGGAAAAACCTTTAGATTACATTGTTTATTCTGTTTCTAAGTATTTGTCACAGTGTAACACTGTTAAAAAATTGAATACATTGGGTTTTATGCATTCAACTGAAGGTGAATTTGTTGTGGAGGATCTCCACCAAACGCAACTAATAAAACTAATTGTCAGAACTTATGGCAATATTAGACTTTTTTCGAATGCCAAAAGAGTAACACTAGATCATCAAAGAAACAAAACTACCATCAGGCATAAACTGAATAAGTTGGTCCTTTTTAACAATGTTTAGATCTAGATTAACCACAAACCATTTTTTTTTCTTGGGAAAAACTCTCCGACTACTTTTAAAATTTTTCCTCCTTTTAAATTTGTGCTTATTAAACTATATAATTTATTTGATTTTTAAGTTGAAATCCTCAAAAACAATTTTCTGTAATATTATTATGAACAATGCCTGAAATTATTTAGTTTTGATAAAGTTATCTACATTTTTCTCATTTCAAAATTATAGGACCAAATACTTGCAATAAACAAGTTTCACAACTTATATATTTAAAATCATAAGTTATATAATAATATTGAGTATAAAAATTTAGTATTATAGTTGGCCTTTGAAACTTAAATTGTTCTTTGAATTGGTGTATTGAATGTATGAATTTGTATTTTGCAATCTAATTATTACATATTTTCAACTGGTTTAGAGTATTTCTTCAATTATTTTTAATTTCTACTTCTAAAATAAATCTAGTTTAAAAGTCTATTTTCATTTGTTTATTGTATTCTTATAACTTGTAGATAATAATTTATTTTTTAAACATGTGATTTATGTAATTTAAAATTTAAAGAATTAAATTCGATTCAATAAAGATCAAATATGTTTACAGATATCGACAGTAACTAATCTGAAATGTTTGTTCTAAATATACAAATTCTATACTTAGAATTATTTTGATTAGTTATATTTATTGGTTTAACTATTTTCTTCAAATATGTTTTATTCTTAATTTTTTTTTTTGCTTGCTAAATATCGAAAGTAACGCGAATATATCATAAAGATCGAAGAAAATCCACATCGGCAATACAATTTCCTCCATCCAAGCATCTCGCTTCCGCGGGAGAAAAGGCTCGTTTCTTCACCGTTAGGCAGTCTATCCAGTTGTTTATCTATATCGATGCTCTTTGTAGCGAAAGTGACAATTAATACCATGAGGAAATAATGTAGAGTTTAGGTTTGAAATTAAAATCTAGTTTATTTTCCGGTATCCTCCTTAACACCAAGCAAAAATGTTTACTCGTAATTAAAAATATGTTCTATTTTGTTTTAACTTGAGTTTAAATACGAAAATAAATACTTAAAAAATTAGCACTTTTATAAAAATAATTATGCCATACTAAAAAAAAAAAAATCTTGCTTTAATTATGGAACAATTAATGACTACAACTTTTACATTCAAATAAATATTTTAAAAAAGTGCTTCCAAAACCAAAAACGCTTAACAAACCAAACGCTTTAAGTTTGAAAAATAGCATTCAATATCCTTTTGAGGAAATTTTCAGAAATCTTCGATGGTGTAATCATTAAAGTGACAGGCTGGTAATCAGAAGATACATGGATCGAGATCAGGTGGTTTTATCTACAAAATCTTTTATTTAAAAATTTTAGTGATTTGGTGTACTCAAAAGTGAAACACGCGAGAATAAGCATGTCATTTACTTAATTAGAGATTTTTTTATATTTCTAATTACACTTTTTAGATATAGTTTAACTTAAAGTCAAATTCACTTTTTTACATTGAGCAAAAGAGGGATATTGAAATCAGTTGACCGGTTTTAGTCCGGCACAACTTCCAGGATCCTTTCCGGAGGGTACAGAACCATTGCCCTCACACTCATTAAAACATGCAAAAAGAGCTTTCTAAGTTAAAGGGAGAGTATTACCAGTAAAAAAAGCATACTATCGTATCTCCAACGTAATAATTTTCTGACAATACATCAGGCTTGAAATTATATGCTGAGAAATAAAATGGTCTCTTCACTGGTCACAACTCCTATACTATACATTGAGACAAGCTTCGTCTGTGTTTAAGAACCAATAGTCAAATAATAAAAATATAAGAATTAACAAATAAGTAAGCTAATCATTTATACCAATGTGCAAAGAATTAAACTTTTTAAATAAAAAAATTGTGGCGAAACTAGCATTTTATCGCAATGCTTGCAGTAAAATATTTAATCACATGAGTGCAATAAAGTACTCTTTATAACAACTTGCAAAAAAATTGAACTTTAGTTAATCAGAAATCGTGGTGAAAATAACACTTTAGTGCAGTAATGTTTATCGCACGCCTCGATCTTAATTTCTATATAATCTTGGAATAGAGATGTTATATTTTCAGGGGGCACTGGGATCGGACACCGAAAAAAAAGGGCATTGGGACCGGGTAAAGGGAGACAGCACTGATTACTGTCTAGGTGGGGATCTTTTGTCAATCTGCCCTATTCCTCAGGCAAATAAGAGGTCCCCCGTGTTTTTTCAGTTTAAGTAGCTTCTCCTCTTCTTCAAACCTATTAACAGTGCACTATAATGCGAAAAAGCGGGCACAGCAGGTGAAGGGGACGCTCTTCAGTTGAAAGAGATGTTCATACCTGCCAACTTGTACGAATTACCCGTACAATGTACGGATTTTTACTATTTTGTACGGGTGTACGAACAGCTAAAAAAATCGTACGGATTTCACGGTACTTTTCGTTTTTTCCCTAAAACCGTTTTTTTTTTTTTTTAATTTTATTTTTATATATAAATATTTTTTCAAGTCACCAACGAAACCGAAACGATTTTCCAAAGCTGCCGCGTCAGTCAAAATATTTATTCACACTCCAAGATTGCGCATATGTTCAGCACTAAAGCGCGATGGCGAGGATGCATTGTTTTCTTTTCTGTTGCCGACTTGATTTGGCAAACCAAACCACTTCTTCGATTTTTCGGGCTTTACAGGTTATTAAAGAAGCAGAAAACCGAAAGTGCATTAGTTTTTTAATTCTACCTTCTTTTGGACTGGACTCCAAAACGTAAATAATAGTACTGGACTTGCGCGTAAATAATAGCCCTAACCACGGCGCCGAGGATGCACTGTTTTGATTTGTGTTGCCGACGGGACCTGGCGAACCAAACAACTATTGCGTTGCCTCAGACTTAAGAGATTAACTAAGAATCTGAAAACCAAAAATGCTTTAGATTTTGGTTCTTCCTTCTGTTTGGAAAGTACAATAATGTTGCGCGTATATAATAAAAGCACTTAAGCGCGGCGCCGGAAATTCATTGTTTTCATCTGTGTTGCCGACGGGATTTGGCGAACCAAGCAACTGTTTCGTTATCTCGAACTTTAGAGATTAATAAAGTAGAAAACTGAAAGTGCTTTAGTTTTTTTTATTCTTTCTTCTTTTGGACCGTACTCTCCAACGCTGCGCACTAAATCGCGACACCGCCGTTTTCAATCGTTTTGGCGGCACTCATCGAACGACTGTTTCGTTTTCTCGGACTTTAGAGATTAAAGCACTTTCGGTTTTCAGCTTCTTTGTTAGTCTTAATTATTTATTTTAAAATATCCAAGTTAAACAATCCTGGTGTAAGACTCCAGAAAATATCAAGTTTTTTTGGAGTTTACTTCAAACCAAGCAGTTTACTTCTAATCATCAGAAATTCAAACAAAGAAACAAATTTTGCATTCTGCGCCATCTATGCATCTGATATTAAGATTTCTCATGGAGAATTTACTGATGTCGAAGTTCATATCAATTCTAAAAAGTACAGTGACAACATCAAATGTAATAATAAGAATTCAAAAGCCTGCATAATTGATATTTGTGCGTGTGATTAAACACTTTGAATACCACCAACTCATTGTATGTTTCACTAGAGTTTTTGTGTCATAAAGCATGTTTTATTTAGGTGTAATGTTGACTAAATCATAAACCTCATCAGAGATTTCATCGTAAAGTTTAAATTTGATTTATTTTTAAATCCGAGTTAGTGTTTTATTTTATAATTTTCATTTTGTGCTAAAATGTAACAATTTGTTATATGTGAGAGCAATTTAATATTATACAATTTTTTTTTTTTTTTTTTTGTGCATTTGTAATAGAATTACTATTATTTCTATATTACATTCATAAATATTGTCGCTATTTGACTTTCCATGAGTCACAGGAATGCAAATATTTGTTCCGTAAAAATTGTACTAATTTGAAAATGCCAATGTTGGCAGGTATGGATGTTTGATTAAGCGAAAATAGACCTGATATTCTATAATTCTTACATTATGGAATTAACTATTGTTATTTCATGATTTCGGAAAGCTGAACTCCAATTGTTTATTTTAATTTCGAGCTTAATTAATTTTAAAAAAGAAATTCCAAAAGAAAAAGCACGTATGCAATTTTGAAACTATAGTTCACAGTTAAAAGGCCAATTTTTTAAAAATTATCTGCTTTTATCCTATTTTTTTATAGCTGAGTATATTTTTGAGGTTGCGAGGTAGTTTTCAAAAGCCAGTTGTCAAATATTTTTGGAGATTGAGAAAAAGAACTATTCATTTTACTGTACAATCATTGTATTTTATTGTATAATCATTGTATTGTATAATCATGGTGTTCTCTCAATTCTTGGAAAATGTTTTGTTTTTATTTATTAATAATCAGCTATAAGACACCTTGATATCGACTTTTAGAATTCTAGTAAACATTTATTTCCTTTGGTGCCTTTGTAATTCATTTTTGATTTCTTTTTCATTAACCTATAGGTAGATTTTGTATTTTTAAATCCTTTATATTCACTTATATTTTGTGTGTGCGTGAGAGAGAGAGAGAGAGAGAGAGAGAGAGAGAGAGAGAGAGAGAGAGAGAGAGAGAGAGAGAGAGAGAGAGAGAGAGAGAGAGAGAGATTTCTTTATAGTGCGTTACTGTTGTCCCTTTGATTCCTGTATATTCTATTTTCTAAGGTAAGGCATTATCAGTTTTAAAAAAAACTATCCTATCGTATCTCCGTTGTAATAATTGTCCGGCAATACATCAGGCTTGAAATTAAAAACTGAGAAATAAGATAATATAACTAAAAAAATTAGTATGTTAAACAACATGTAATTCAACATGTTTGTTTGAACATATGCATTTAGGTGATATTCAATGACTGAAAACTTTTCTTGTTAAGGATAACGAGGCAAAATCTTCGGAGGGCCAAACGAGTTGAAACTTTGCAAATTGGCTCACTATGAAAGACAATATATTCAATTAAGTTTTTGGAGAAATAGAAAGTAGTAAATAGTTTGGAATGGTTGTTTCCTTAGTATTTGTCGAAGACTATGACAACTCGATCCGAGCTCAAAAACTGCGATAGCACATAAAAATTAGCAATGCAAATAAAGGATTTGAATTAAATTTAATAAATAAATTTATTAAATTTATACATTAACCGCAATTAATAATAAGAATCAAGATTATAATAATCGTATAGTGCAGATGTTTCCAAATGTTTAGTCCCTGTAACACAATTGAAAGGGAATCGGTACACAATTCCCTTTTGGTACACAATTGCAACCACTGCTCTATCTCTACCCAGTGCATACAATTTTTGAATGATAATTACATTAAAAAATAATTGTATAATGTTTTAGGGAATTTATTTTATTATATGTTACATCCAAACAAATGTATTGAAGAATTTAAAATTCGATTGTTCAACTTCTAAATTTTAGATACTAGATACTTATGAAGATAGTAAAAAAAATAAGAAAATAATTTTTTTGCTGTGGCAATAGTATTTACATTTATACTTTTGTTATTATACATACTCTTTAGATTTCAAGAAAGATTTTCTTCATGACTGAATAATCTTGTAAATAATTCTGTCTCAATTCAGATTTAAACATAAAATTAAAGTGAAGAGATAAGTTTAAAGTTAAATAATCCGGGATCCATTATTTTGTTTTGTATATTAATGCGATAATCATGATATGAGAAAATGCAAAAGTCAAAAATCTCGACGTAAGTTAAGAAAACATAATTTAATTATAGAAGAATGAATACGATACAAATAACTTCAGCAAACTCAATAATATGTTCCCGAATTTTTGTCATAACTATAAAAAAATCAAGTTTTCTTAGAAACATAACCCGTCTATACATCAATAAGTTAAATAAAATACAAATATTAGAAAAAGTTCAATATCATTTGACTTCACCATGCAGTGGCGGGGGAATGGGAGGAATCAATAAGTTTAAATAAAATACAAATATTAGAAAAAGTTCAATATCATTTGACTCCACCATGCAGTGGCGGGGAATGGGAGGAAAGCAATAATGTCGTTAAAATGTTGCAATGCGCCTGCCCCTCCTTATACTTTTAGTTCATTTTGGCACCCAATCACCATCACTGCTAGTCCGAGAGGCGACTGCAATTTTTTGACCCCATCGAACATCTCTCTGAATTTTTTATAGAAATCGGAGAAAAGTGAGTAGATTACGAATCCACTGGTCTGCCGTGGCAAAAATGGCCGAAACTGATCAAAAATCGCCTTAGAATGAGTTGATGAAATAAAATCCGATTGCCAAATATATCTGAACTTACCAAAAAGAGAACAAACTTTTTCGTCTGGCAACCCACTGCATTTTGATTTTCAATGAGAAAAATCGCAAACGATTTTTGATATCTGGCTCGGAAAACTTGTATCTTTTAAAAGTATGCCAAATTGGCGACAACAGTTGCGTCATCAGTGACGTAATGTTTATTGCCAATTTGGCTCATTTGGGAAAGATGCAAGTAAGCGACAGCCACACATCCAAATCGTTTGCAACCTTCTTAACTGAAAATTAAAGTGTGAGGGTTACCAAATAAAAAAAAAAAATGCTAATTATTTGTTAAGTTATGGCGCATTTGGCAATTGGATTTAGTTCAACTTATTAAAATTCGATTTTTGACCAGTTTCGGCCATTTTTGCCACGGCAGACCAGTGGATTCGTAATCTATTCCTTTTTCTTCAATTTCTATAAAAAATTCAGAATGATGTTCGATGGGGTCCAAAAATTGAAGTCGCCTCTCAGTCTATGCCTCCATTTTTTGTTTTAAGAATGTAGAGACAGACAACATTAAGTTTCAACGGCCATATATTTTCTTCTAAATTCTAAGCTCTTCAATTAAGCTGACCCAGAATTAAGTGCATTTATGAATTCAAAGATATTAAAATCGCAAATAAATGTATTACTTTAATTTAGCAATCAGTGTGAAAACCTGGAATTTTTTTTAATATTAAAAATAATAATAAAAGAAAAGTCAAATGGGTTTAATTCGCGTTGTTTATCTACTACAACAACACAAAGCTATCGTTGTGAACATGGCAGCCAGATCGAAAGAACTGACCATTGGATCTTCCAGTCTCCTCTCTGCATCTGATTTCCCGCTCTTCTGTAATAAAATTTACGACCTTAATAGCACTTCTAAAAGAAATGACCCTACACCCCACTGAGAAGAGTACTCAATGAAAAGGATGTTCTGATTCTAGCGTCTACAGAACAAGAAATCTGATATGGTGGGTTGATGGAATAAACAGACAATGGGTTTCTAAAGAAAGTCATCGCCTCTTATTACCTCGGGCATGCAAGGGACAGTTTAGTTTGAGGGGGGCTTCTGACCATACAAAGCATTCCCACCATGTAACTTTTTACCCCCCACCCGTACGCATATTCCTAATTGGGATTTTATGCCCCTTTGGAATCCTAGCCCTACAAGTACCTTTTGTGGGTTAGTTTGGGAAAATGATGCTTTTAAGATAAGATAATACTTGGAAAATCTAAGTTAAAAAAAAAACTTCTGTGCCGGTGTACCTCCATAAAGGCATGTACAGACAATCCTATGATCAGTACGTCTGCCTTCAATGAGTATTACTTTCACAGTCAAACTTGTTTTAAACCATGAAAATATCCTATATACTTAAGAATAATGAATGTATGTTCAAAATATATATGATATCAAATTTATGCTTTCAAAGATAATGCAGTTTTTTAATATGAACAATTTACTAAAGATTATTAATATTATAAATTAGATAAAATGCAGTTTTTAATATATGCAATTTAAAAATGTTTTACTTGCTAAACTCTAAAATGGAATTTTATAATTTGTCATTGGGATCATTTTAATAATCAATGAAATAAGTACAAACAGCCACAACGAAACTTACAAAATCTAACGAATTTATTTAATTGCGGTGTTTGTTTAACCATAAGTATACTCTATATTTTTTCTTTTTCTAACTTACCGCAAAGTCTTATTCAACAGACTCTTTTCCGATTTTAGTTACCAGGTTTCCAAAAGAAGTTCAAAAATGTATAAATGAATTAAAAATTTGAAGAGAAAATAGTATCTCTCTATATAAAACTGTGAAGACAGGGACGAAGAAAAAATTGGCACCTTCACCATACTTAACACACATTCTTTTGAAATTTAAAGCAAGTTTTTCAATTCGGATTTGTAATAAGTTAGTGCACTTAAATATTTCCTGGGCTCATCTGCAGTTCTTGATGGCAATTTGAGCTATAGAACAGATTTGAATTTTTTGTGTGCTCCAAGTGCTTGATCACTTCAATAACTAATTAGGATTAATTAATAAATTGGCGTAAAGTATTTATAAACTGTAAAAAAATTGAATTTTTTCACAAATTCAAAATTTTCAGGCTAAAAATGTTTAGATGAAGGGAGGGGCCTTACAAAATTTACTCCAACCTTGAAGATTATAGGCACAATTTTGAAATTTTAAGGCCCCGTCAATTGCCTAAACACTTTTATATCATTTGACAACTAGTTATAAATGATTCGCTACAGCTGAGTTTTTGAGTGTTTGTACCCCTAAATATGTTAATATAAGTCTCTGATGAGAAATCGTGTATATGGGAACCTCTCAACATATAAAGTGTCACTAAAATGCTTCGATTATCATCAAGCATCTAAATAACTCCATAATAAACAGCGAATTAAATTCTATTTTTTGATTAAAAAAAAGTAAGTTTGAGTGATTAATTACCGAAATTTCCTTTTCGTGCCTCACTTTTGAAAATTTTGAGGGGGTGAGAAGCTGCCTCCTCTCTTAAGCTGCATCGGCATTTTACAAATAACGGTGCTACTAGAAGAGTTAATTATTTTTTTTTAATAATTTCTTAAATTGTAAATTATGCCCCGATCTCGAAGAAATTTATAATTTCTGTTCTGTCTAATTCTGCAGATGAGGTGTTGATCTGAGGACGAAGTTAGCATAGGAATTATGAGAGGGAAACCACAAACTGTATAGCTTTCCTCTTTCAGCCGAAATTATAAAACAATAGAAGGGGCTCTTTTTTTTCGGTTTGGAGATGGGGAAGGGGGGGGGGGGGGCACATTTTTCATTTTGGGAAGCCAAGGGAGGGAGCATGTTAGGGAGACACATTTATTGATTTAATCCTGGTGCCCTTCCCAAATTTACGAAACTTTCCTAGAAATAAGCACATTTATTTTTTCTTTTCAAGACACAACACGATAGTAAAGACAGAAATGGAATTGAGGTAGACAGATTTCAAAGATGTATTTTTCTGGTATCACCAAATTGCCAGCTCTATTCGAGGGTGGTTCCATTTCGATAAGAAATGTGACAAAAATCATAGAAACCTGAAAAATTTACGAAATTTTCATAGAAAAAGTGCAGTGTTTTTTTGTTTTTTTTCAAGACACAACACGATGGTAAAGACAGAGATAAAATTGAGGTAGGCAGATTTCAAAAATGTATCTTTCTGGTATCACCTGATCACCAGTGATTTTCGAGGTGGTTAAAAAAATCGCATTTCTTACCGATGTCAGGCGGGGGGCTCCGTTTCGGAGAGGGGGGCGCAGTTTTCATTTTGGGAAGGGGCGAAGTACGTTTGGGAGACACATTTATTGATTTGATCCTGAAAATGTTTATTTTCAATTTGAAAAATGACCGAGTTAAAAAAAAAAATCACACAGAACTGTTTTTTTGGCGTCCCTCCCAAATTTACGAAATTTCCATAAAATATTTAATTTCTTTTCAAAACACAACACGATGGTTAGAGACAGAGATAGAATCGAGGTAGACTGATTTCAAAGATGTGATTTTCTGGTAGATCGCTAGCGATTTTCGAAGTGGTAAACAAAAATCGCATTTCTTACCGATGTACAGGGGCGCTTTTTTTCATTTTGAAGAGGGAGGGGGGGCATGCTCAAACTTGGCAGATAGACTCATGAGATCAGATAGATCTCATGTGTATGCAATCAAGTTTTGAAGCTAGAAAATAGTTCGGAATGGATGTTTTCTTCGTAGTGGTAAATCACTATGAAAACTTGATTGAGCTCAATATGTTGCAATTGCACATAAAAATTGGCAATGCATAAGAAAGATTTATAATAAAAACTTTTTTTTATCAGTTAACTATTTCTGAAGGACAAATACTATTTTTATGTACTCTTGCTTGCCATAGTATCTAATAGTTCAATATTGAATTTCCCATCCATTTGCCGTCTATTATATGTAAACGTATGTTCCAATAGATATCCCATTTTTTTAAAAGCATATCCAGTAGATATCTATTGGACGAGTTGTGGCTATGTGGGTAGTTAGTTGATTTTGAGTCACTGAATTAGTTGACTGATGAGTTGACTGGATACTGATTAGTTCTAAAACGAACTGTATTGCATTGTCTTTTGCGGCGATTTAGCAGTTGTTGTCAAGTTTTTAACTGCTGTTTTGTGCTCTATTGAGGTGAAAAGAGCTGTATTGTGCCTACTAGAACGAGAAGTTCTGGAGCTGTAAGAGAACTGTGAAGAGTTATTTTGGAATAAATTTCTGCAAGTTTTGTTCTGCTTTGGCGTCAAATCTTTCGAACCCGTACAACGCTACAACTGGTGTCAGAAGTGGGATTTGATGCCGATTACCAGAGCAATGGCAGAACAAGAGGACAAATTTCAACAGCTTTTTGCTTTCATGCAAGAAATGGAGAAGAAATTATCCAAAGGGCAAGAAGAGATAAAGAAGAGAATGTCCGAATGGTGTGAAGAAATGAAAGCGAGCCAAGAAGAAATGAAGAAGGGAATGTCCGAATGGTGTGAAGAAATGAAAGCTAGTCAAGAAGAAATGAAAGCGAGCCAAGAACAAATGAAAGCGAGCCAAGAACAAATGAAAGCGAGCCAAGAACAGATGAAGAAAGAAATATCCGAATGGCGAGAAAAAAATAAAGCTATCCAAGATGAGATTAAGAAAGAGATTTTCTCTGGTCAAGGTGAGATGAAGAAAGAGATTTTCTCTGGTCAAGGTGAGATGAAGAAAGAGATTTCCTCTGGCCAAGAAGAGATGAAGAAAGAGATTTTCTCTGATCAAGAAGAGATGAAGATAGAGATTTTCTCTGGTCAAGAACAGATGAAGAAAGAGATTTTCTCGGGCCAAGAGGAAATGCAGAAGAATATTCCTGCGATCTCTGCCGGACAGGAGGATTTAAAGAAGTCTTCGAATGCGACACCAACTTGGCAGGACATTTCCATCTGTAGTCCTACGACAAAGCAATATTGGGCCCTCTGGGACTCTGACCATATTCGAAACGACGTGTTGTACTGGAAGCTCGAATCTGATGATGGAAAGACATCCCGATGGCAGCTATTGCTTCCAAGATCCCGAATTGCAGACGTTCTTAAAGAACTACATACCAGTCCTATTGGAGGCCACTATGGAATAATGAAGAGATTACAAAGAGTTCGAGAGCGGTACTACTGGAGTAAGGCGAGGACTGACGTGGAGAAGTGGTGCCGATCATGTGATGCCTGTGCAGCCCGAAAAGGATCGAAGAAAAGCAGTCGAGGAAAACTGCAACGTTACAACGTGGGAGCTCCTTTTGAACGGATTGCGTGTGACATCTTGGGACCACTACCACGATCTCCTGACGGCACCAGATACCTCCTTGATGTCATGGGTTATTTTACGAAGTGGCCCGAAGCGTATCCTATCCCTGATCAGGAGGCTACCACTGTTGCAGAGGTAATGGTTCAGAGCTGGATTTCCAGATTTGGAGTGCCTTTACAGTTACACTCTGATCAAGGAAGAAATTTTACCTCTGCTGTAATGAAAGGACTTTGTGATCTACTTGGCATTGACAAAACACAGACGACGCCTTTACACCCACAGTCGGATGGCATGGTGGAGAGGTTTAACAGAACCATCCTCAATAACCTCTCACTGATGGTTTCTAGAAACCAACAGGACTGGGATCAGAAGTTACCTTTGTTTCTTCTGGCCTACCGCAGCGCTATCCACGAAACTACCGGCTATTCCCCATCCCAGATGCTCTTCGGTCGTAACCTTCGTCTGCCTTGCGATTTGTTGTTTGGCCGCCCTCCGGATGCACCTTCATCGCCAGAGGAGTACGTCGAGGATCTTCAGGCACGGTTTGAAGATGTGCACAATTTTGCCCGAGAGCGAATCCACTTGGCGACGGATAAGATGAAGACCAGATATGACACGAAGGCTACAGGACATCAATTCCACGAATGTGACAAGGTTTGGTTCTGGAACCCGAAACGACAAAAAGGACTTTCTCCCAAACTTCAGTCTCACTGGGATGGTCCTTACTCAGTCCTCAACCGGTTGAATGTTGTCGTGGTCCGAATACGTAAGTCACCCAATTCTAAACCTAGAGTCGTTCATTACGACAGGTTAGCCCCTTAATATGGCCATAGTTTGCAATCCCCATAGTTTGTAATCCCCACAATGTGTAATCCCCATAGTTTGTAATCCCCCTTATGTACAAAGTGTATATAGTTATTAAGTTATTAAGACCATGGTCACATGTGTATATGAATTTTTACGTTTATTTATTTATTTATTTATTTATTCAGTAATGTTTCTGTCTTTAAATTAGTAAGTTTAGTAAGTTTTATAGTTTAGTTATGAACACAGAGTGTTTGCTATTGCAGAGCTTGAGCCTTCTTTCCGGGAACTGTACTGCCCGGGACGTGCAGTCCTTGGGAGGGGGGCAATGTTACGAATTTTTGTATATTTGTAAATATTTCGTAGTGTTAATTTTGTAAATAGAGAAATTTCTGTACATTTCGCATAAGGCAATGCAATAGTTTGTTTCACGGCAATAGGGGTGTTATCGCTTGATAACGGGTTTTACAGAGGTAACTCTGGGAAGCAAGTTTCAAGGGGCAGGGCATTTAACATTATGGTAATGGAAATCTCGCCAAATTGGTGAGATAGAGCCAGGTTGGCGATGGTTTTGGCGACTAATTTTTGTCGCCAAATTTCGCCAAACTTGGCGACTATTTGGCGACATTTTCGGTACATGTATCCCATGTATGTACATGTAATAGGATTTTTCGACTACTGTCTGGAAAGTTCTCCAAATGTCTATCTCTGGAAGGTTCGTGAAGATTCGCAGCCTCCCCTATATAAACCCGGCCGTGAGTGAGTTAGTTAGTTGTTGTTGACTGATTTTGAGTCACGGAGCTAGTTGTTAGCTGAGTCCGGATTTTGAGTGACTGAATTAGTTGACTGGTGAGTCGACTGTAGTTAGTTAGTTGATTTTGAGTCACTGAATTAGTTGACTGATGAGTTAACTGGATACTGATTAGTTCTAAAACGAACTGTATTGCATTGTCTTTTGCGGCGATTTAGCAGTTGTTGTCAAGTTTTTAACTGCTGTTTTGTGCTCTATTGAAGTGAAAAGAGCTGTATTGTGCCTACTAGAACGAGAAGTTCTGGAGCTGTAAGAGAACTGTGAAGAGTTATTTTGGAATAAATTTCTGCAAGTTTTGTTCTGCTTTGGCGTCAAATCTTTCGAACCCGTACAACGCAACAATATGATAGCAGATTATTTTATAAAACACTTAATTGCATTCTCGTTAATATTATTTTCCTCATTCCCCCTACTTTTTTCCTTATATAACTTTTTTTTTTAATGAAAACCTCCTCTGTTCATTAATTAGTCTTTAAGGTCATTATCTCTACTATTGGTTCTTAATTTTCAGCACTGATCGAACATTTTCGTTCCTCTTATCAAATTACTGAAAACCTGTGTTACTAACTTCCTTGTTTCTTGGTGAACTCCTTTGAATATACTTTTGGAGTGCGAAAATATCACGCAATATTTACAAAAAGATCGGGATTTTCCTTCAGAATAAGCTAACCACTCAAATTCTTCTAGCCATTTAATTTAAAAAGTTGTAGTATGGTTTGAGCTAGAACTACTACACTGGTCTGCAAAATTTAAAGATATTTCTGTTTTTCTCTAATAACTTCTCAGTGGAACAGCATAGACACATGAAATTCACGTCAAAGAGGCATCTTTATGTAACAAAATGATAAGTAAAACAACTCAGTCGTAAATTTAAATGCAAAGTGCACAGTGGGGACACATGCAAAAGCATGAAGTACCATTAGAGAGCAGTTGCAAAAAGGCATTCACATTAAAAATCTCACAACTCATGGAGTTGACTTTTAGTGTGAGATATGATCTCCCCTGTCATCAGTGTTTACTTGGCTTTGTATTCTCACACTTAACATGAGTTTCTTGATGAATTCTAGTGACTAAATTGCTCAGTCAGATTACTTACCTAAAACTTACTCACCTATTTGTTGTACTATTATTTTTATTTATTTTCTGGTTGTAGTAGATACTCGTCGAATATTACATGTTTATTAAAATAAAATTGTCATACAAGTAGTCTTCACAAGTGGAAGTGTGTATTCTGCCATGGGCCCGTATAAAAAATAATAAAAGTTAAATTCGCATCATATGATGACTAAAAAATGACGGCATATTGTGACCCAAAATTATTTGAGTCATTTATTATTTATAAAAAAACGTCATTTCATGACTCAAAAAAATGTGCATCATATGATGACCAAAAAATTCACGTCATTTTAGGAACGTCAGTTTGTATGACCGTTAAATGCCGTCAAAACTGACGTGATTTTTTACTGAATAACGTCATTCGAGAAAAGATGCCCTAAAAATTACGTCATTTATCATGTCATGCTACTACTTGGGTTATACCCAAAGACCAAAACTTTTTTCCCACCAAATCGTTAACTTGATTTAGTATTTACCACGTAATATCGTTTTTCCTCCTTTCCATAGAACCTCTGACGTCCATTATTACTCATGAGATTGAAAAAATTATTTTCAGTAAAAAAGTATCTAATGTTAATTAATTTGTTCTTTAGATGCCATTTAAGAGCGCAAGAGATAATTGAATTCAACTTTTTCACTGTGATTATGTTAACTTGATCCAGGCAAATTTTTAAACGGTGAAATATTGGTTTTTAAATAGCATTTATTGTTACTTGGGGTAAATTTTGTTTCACTTTTGCTTTGAATAAATGATTAAAAAAAGTATGAATATCACCCCTATAAGTAAACCAGATCATTCCTCTAATCCGAATTTCATCAAATATGATTTGGTCTCTTCTAAGATAGGCATTTTGTAAAGATTTAATGTATTGGAAACTACATCACTTGCAAACAGTTCAAAAGACTGGACGAGTAATTTAGCCACTAGAATTAAATCAAGAAACTCATGTCAAGTATATGAGAATACAGTGCCGAGTAAACACTGATGACAGGGGAGATCATATCTTACACTAAAAGTCAACTGCACACTAATGCTACTCCATTTTTTAAAAATCCTGAATTAGTATACAACTATCAATATTATGTTCAACGCACTTGATCAATGCAATAAAATACAAGAATAAATTTTAATAATTCTTATCAGTTATTAAAATATTAATATCTCATCATTAATTTAATCATGACAGCAATAGACGGTATTCTAAATTGTCAATTAATATAGAAATAACCCCAACAATTGTCGATGGGAGGGGGGGGGGGAGGGCATCTGTTATGTTGTGCCTATAGTAATCAAATTTCTAAATCAGCCCCTGTCCATTGTACACTTTGCATTTCAATTTGCCACTGAGTTGTTTTACTTATCGTCATGTTACATAAAGATGCCTCTGTAATGTGAATTTCATGTATCTATGCTGCTCCAGTGAGAAGTTATTAGGGAAAAACTGAAATATCCATTAATTTTGTAGACTAGTGTAGAAGAAGAAAGATATTTGTAAAAAGTTTCCATTCATTTTATACGAGTTAAATTTTGCTTTATTTGTTTTTCTTTATTTAAATTTTTTTTCTTTATTTGTTTAAATCCTCCGCAACTGATGCTGGATCAACGGTACTAGAATTTGCGACGTCAAAAGGAACATTGCTACTGACACAGGCAACTTTATTAGGTCTCATATCGGCCTGAATCCTCTTCACTAAACATCTTAGAGCTTCCCGATACCCCAGTAAAAAATCTCAGGAAAACCAAAAATCAAATATATACAGTAAAACGCACTGACTTAAGCTTTGTATATTATACAAACTGTCTTATTAGACAATGATAAAAAGTATTCATCTTTCGGATGCCTCAGTGAACTAATGGTTGATCCATTTTTTCTTTAGTATTGGAAATTTTGTCAATGAATAAGCTTTGCTTCGGTATTGGGAGATTATTACTGGTATACCAGGTTTTTACTTTCAATTACCTATATGTGGTACCCCCACAGTAATGAAAGTATTGTTTTCTGTCAAAAAAAAAAAAAAATCGTTTTTTTTTTTTTTTTTTTTTTTTTTTTTTGGCATTTATGTAGGTTTTTGGAACATGTGGTCAATATAACTCCCAAACTAATTGACCTACGATGTTAAAATTTAGTGTACAGGTTAGTGTTGGCCATGGGATGTGTTATTATGATTTTCGTCAATATTGCGCTTGCTCAAATGATGAAAAAATCATGTTTTTCAACAATTGGTAAAAAATAGCTTTCAGCGATTTTGATCAAAATCTCTATGGTAATGCCTCTTAAGGTGTTCTAAACATCTCCACCTCCGAAATTCCCTTAAAAATGCCACGAAGGGGTAAAAAGTTGAAAAACGAATTCTTTAACACAGAGTTTCCTCCCCTTGACCATCGCTCATCAACGATCGTTTTTCATCTCTCTGCTTCACTTTCAAGAAAGGATAATGTAAGAATTATCAAAAAGTGCTTCGCCAAATTCGCCATTTTGGAGATGGATATATATATATGTTTTTGCCCATGTAAGAATTTTCGGCAAAAATATCGCAAAACTGGCCATTTTTTCAAATAAGTGAAATATGAAAATGGTAATAACAAGATTCCACGTTAAATTTAAATGTAGTGATTTAAATTATAGTGTAATTGAAAGTAGTGTAATGTTCCACACCTCTACTTTTAGTGGGAGGATTCGTGAACAGTTTTGTGTACTTCTTTTAAACTTTTAACTTTCGTTTTATCTTCCCGTCTAGAGGAGAAACTTCATTATATTATTAAAACTCTGGGATCTCTATTACACAAATCCATTAAAACATCAAAAACTAGGGGTGTGGAACATCGCACAACTTTCAATTACACTATAATACTGACGTGTATTTACCGTTTGCATATTTTCATCCTTCATTTAGTACAAATGGCCAGTTTGGCGATTTTTTTTGCGATAATTCTTGTATGGGTCTTAAATAATAATAATACTAATTCGCCAAAATGGGGATTTTGGCGATATATTTTTCGATAATTCTTATATTATCCTTTATTATAAGCGAAACTTATGTTAGAGGAGAGAAAAAAAAAAAAATACGATCGTTGATGAGGCATGATCGAGGAAAGAGAACTTCGAGTTGAAGGCATTCAATTTTCAACTTTTTAAGCCATTAAAACATTTTTACGGGAATTTTGGAGGTGGGGATGTTTCGAACACCTTGAGAGGCATTAGCATAGCGATTTTTATCAAAATCGTTAGAGCCATTTTTTAGCAGCAATTATTAAAAAACCGGATTTTAATAGCAGCTACCATATGCGAATGCGCGATTTTGACAAAAAACTTAATGGTAGGTCCCATGGCCGCCACTAATCCTTATACTAAATTTGAACATAGTAGGTCAATTTGTTCGGGAGTTATGGTGACCACCAAAACACAGACAGACATTTTTTCTAAATCACTTTTTTGAAATCAGGATGTAATTCAGGATCGAATTTTTTTTTTTTTGACCTAATGTTATACTTTCATTACCCTGTGTATATATATATACATATGGGTAATTGAAAATAAAAATGCACGATCCAATTTAACATAAAGCGATTCACTTATTTTATATAACTTTCAAGATTAAATATATATTATCATTTCGGATGTCAATTTCAAATGAACATACTAGTTATAAAGCTGGGCCTTCTTTGTTTTGCAATTTAAGTGTCTCTGTATTAGTTTTTGCAACAAACTATCAGTGGTTTATAGAAAACAAGTTTCCTTAAAGGAGATATAAATAGTAGACAAATTTCATTTAATTAAACTAATTATAAAACCAATTAAATTACTAAAATTAATCAATCAACAAAGCTATTTAATTATTAAAATGATTTATTTGATTAATTATTGGAATTGTTTTACTATTAATAATAATTGTTGAAATTTGATTAAAACTATATTCAAAATATGGGCCGGTCATAAACCTAAAATCACCGGGCCGATTTTATGCTCCTGATCAGTATGCCCCTGAGTATAGGGAATGATTCTAGCTAGGACTTCCTGTTAACCAAGGAACAAAGAAGAGCTTCATTGAAAAAATAATCTTAATTTTAAAACATTTTCCTTGTATTCATGTATCCAAAAATTTGCTAAACGACTGTTTTATCTATAAAAAAATTGAATTACTATTAACATCACTTTTGATACATTAATTTTTTTAAACGTAAGAGTAGTTAGAAAATGCCGATCCGAAGCCATGGCGCAGCGCGCAGAGGGATGAGGGATGATGACGTCACCGGAAGGGGGCGTGGTCGGATATGACGTCACCGGAAGGGGCGTGGTCGGATATGACGTCACCGGAAGTCACGTGACCGGAAGTGGAGTGGAGTTGTTTCCCTCCTGCTGCTGTTTTAGTTTCGGTTTCGTTATAAGCTGTTTGTGTATGACGTCACAGTGGGTATGACGTCATAATGTGTTTTATATCAAAGTTTTGAGCGGTGGCAACACTTTTTAGTTTTTGTTTATCTAGCAGACGGAGTTGAGTTGTTCTAGGACTACTTGTAAATGAATAAGTTATGGTGATAGGTTTTTATTGCGTGACGTCACAATAGGTATGAGGTCATAATTTGTTTTACAAAACTTACCTTTAAGACGATGGCAGCAATAGAAATATGCTAAGTTTTAGGCGGGATGGAGTTGAGTTGTTTTAGGGCTACTTTTAAGTGAATAACTTAGAGTGATAGGCTGTTTTACCAAGTGACGTCACAGTGTTAATGTAGTGGGGATGACGTCACGATTTGCTTTATATCAAAGTTTAAGGAATGGCAACATCTTGTATCCTGATATATAGCTAAGTCTCCTTTGATTGGTTGAAATAAAAGCTCACTTCTGATTGGTTAGAATATGTCACGTGATTTCAAATGCTCTTCTCATTGACTATACAGTTTAGTAAGACAGTTTTCTACTAAGTTTAATGTAATTGCGGCGCCATCTAGTGGTAGGAAGGAATATAAATTACATAGTTTATAACTTTTCATGCTTAACCATTAAAAACTTCAAATACATGCAAAGATAATATACTAACACAAATGCGTAAAGTTTCGGATTGAGTGGATTTTTTTTTCTATAAGTGCTTAACACATTTAAACTAATGTTGAGAGATATAATCGCAAGACACTTTTAAGGAATCAGGTTTAATCAATGTTAGACACATAAAGTCTCATTATTTTCTCAATAACAGTATGAAATGTAAATATAAATTAAAATTTATGAGAAAAAAAAATTAAACTTTGATATCTTAACGTGAAAATTTCTTTTACAGGGCTTAACATATCATTAAAAAGTTTTTTTCTCTTATTGTCATAGTTTTTGAGGGATTGAATACACAACAAAAGAACTTAGACTAGAATTAATTTTCAATATTCAGCAACTGAAACCCATTATGGAAGTTAAAGCAATGATTTTACAATTATTTTTAGGTTGAGTTAGTCTGACCCTGTTGAAGGAATTAGTAGTTGTAGTGTGTTCACACGTGAGTTTGCAATACAATATTAGTAATATACATTTCCAAAAAACGAAATATTTATCACTTTGAATAGAAAAATGACGATTTTTTTTTTTTATTTATGCAAGTATTATTCTCAATTTTGTAAATTTTAAATGTATTATCCATATTTTATTGAAGAATTTATATTTTTTTTTCTTCTTCTTTCAGAATGGTTTAGGAAAAACATTTCATTTTAGTCAGAACAATGTTTTCAAAGAGATGGAAATACGCAACTTTTCGATATATCAACCTTCAAATACTTTGAAATTGATTCTATTTGTTACAACCGGTTGTAATTTAAAGCTATACTGTACTATGCGAGCGATATTATATATCTTAGCTACTTACTGTCTATGTTAAAATTTATATTACCATTAAACTTGTTAGAAATTAATATGTCTATGTTAGTTATATTAATCAAGATAGTTTTTATTGTACAATGATACTTACTTAAGTTGATGAATGGCAACACAGAACTAGCTGCTAATGCTGAATAGATATGTGATAACTGATTTTGGATACTCTAATGTTTAAATAAGAGAGAAAAAGTAACATACTTGAACATCTTACAACTAAGAATTCAAAAGTGAACATGAAAATTTACTTTACGAATAAATATCATGTCTTTAAAATGTGTACGAATATCACTAAATAAGAGAAAAAAGTAACATACTTAAACTCTTTACGACAAATAACTTTAAAATTAACGAAAAAAACTTACTTTACACATAAAAATCACTTTAAAATGTGTAAAAATATCGCTAAATAAGAGAAAAAAAGTAACTTACTTAAAATTTCTAAGATAAATATTTAACCTTTACGCGAAAATTCCCTTCATGTATAAAAATCACGACTTTAAAATATAACATGCAAGAGAAAAGTAACGTACTTAAACTTTCTACGACAAATAACTTTAACATTAACGTAAAATTTTACTTTACACATAAAAATACCGATATTAAAATATGTAGAAATATCGCTAAATAAAAGAAAAAAAAAGTAACACACTTAAACTTTGTACGACAAATAACTTTGACATTAACGTAAAAAATGTTCTTCACATATAAAAATCACGACTTTAAATTTGAAATGTAGGATGAAAGTATAACATACCTATAATTTCTACGACAAAGAATTCAAACATTGCCGTTCATGTCTTTAAAATGTATAATGACAACTCTAACTTTTAGAAAAAAGAAACACTAAAAATTTACAAGGCAAAGAATTTAAAATTGAACGTTAAAATTAACTTTACATGTACTATCATACTCTCATATCAACGATAAATAAGATAAAAAAAAGAAACTCTAAAAATTTATAAGGCAAAGAATTCAAATAATACGCGAAAATTTACCTCACATATAAAAATTATGTCTTTCAAATGTGTAAGAATAACGCTAAATTAGAGAAAAAGAAATATTAAAAATTTATAAGGTAAGGAATTGAAACAATACGCGAAAATTTATTTCACACATAACATTTTTATCTTTAAAATGTGTAAGAATAATGCTAAATTAGAGAAGAAAAAAAAATAACATACTTAAACTTTCTTCGACAACAATTTAAACAATACGCGAAAATTTCAAACACAATTATTTTCTTAGGTTAATGTTAAATAATGGGAAATTTAACAGAATAAAAATTTCAAAGATAAAGAATTTTAACCTTTACACGAAAATTTACTTCACATATAAATATCATGTCTTTAAACTTTAACGTGACAATTTACTTCTCATATACAATTAAACTCTTAGGTTAATGTTAAATAAAAGAAAAAGTAACATACTCAAAAATTTCTAAGATAAGCATAACGTAAAAATTTCATATCATGTGTTTAAAATGTAACATATAAGAGAAAAAAATAACATACTTGAACTTTCTATAGCAAAGAATTTAAGCGTTAGCGTAAAAATTTACTTTACATATAAAATTCACGTCTTTAAACGAGGTGATAAGCATGTGACGGTAATTAGCCAATCAGGTTAGCGGTAGGTGATACGCCACTTGCCGGCATTTTTAGACCGGAGGATGAGTCACGCTAATACTTGTTCAAACAGGTCGGGAGACTTGTACAGCAAGAACAACAGCATCGACGCGCAAGCAGCGGGTGATGCTGCGGTGTGTCAGCAGGTCTTCGAGATTATCGTTTTCCTACTTTTCCTTTTTCATAATGAAATGTTTGTGAAAACTTGGAATGAATGAAGTGGATTTCAAAGACACATTAGTAAGTGAAGGTAGAATTCGCATGGACTTTCTTCCAAAAAGTATGATTCACTTGGAGAATTTAAGATCATTTCTACTTGAAAACTTTTCTATTGTCTAAAGCATTGAATATTGTTCAAACTCAGTGAGATTATATGCTACAATACGGGTAAAACTTAACAAAATTGTTACATAGAAGAAAAATAGTAAGAGATTTAAAATAAATACTAGTTATAGATACTCCAAGGAAAAAAATTCACCTCTACTTTTCAATCGGAAAATCAATGCAAGTTGGAAATTTATGTTACTTCAAGAAAGACTTAGACAATTTACTTTGTAATAATATACGTTAAGGTGTCGTATTAACTCGTGCAATACATGCTGACTAAGGTTTATTTTACTTATCTAAGAGGTGAATTGGGGGAAAATATTAAATAAATTGTAGATATTAAATACATTGTAGATATGCATTTAAGTTTTGAAAATCACCTGCAAGACTTTTAAAACATCTTAAGAAAAATTGAAAGAAACTTGCGAATTATATGTAAACTATATAACTTTTTATACTCTGAAAGGAAATCACAAGTAATTTAGTTAACTTTTTTCATGGTAACACTCATATTCAACGACATGTTTTTAAAATTTAACCTTCTTTACATGATAATAGTTATAAATTTTTTCAATCTCAGATGCGATATACTATTATTTCTAACATATATGTTACGAATTGTGTAAAGTTTTTAAAACTGTATATGCAAATCACCAATCAGAAACATAAAAATCTAACATCAATCAAACAAACTAAAATAATAAGATATTTTCCTTAGTGGAAATAGTTAACTACTCATGTGATGGAATATACTTAGAAAATTTAAATACTGAAAAAAGTTTGCTAGGCAAACTTAAAGAATATTTTTTTTTCTTGTGAAAAACTAGCATAAATTTGGAAAATGTAGAGTTTGTTACTACGTAAAATTGAACATCATCTGGACAAACTAAATTATACATGATTTTTTTTTTTTTATTTGAGAGGTGCTGACAATATATCATTAATATAGAGATTTTTAACTTCCACCCATAATTTCTAAATAACTTATACATAAATTTCAGAAAAACTGAAACGGAATGTGTTTTACAAGAGGCTTATTTTGTAAGATGAATATTCAATATTAATATAACTGAGCAAAGTTCATTCCGGAAAAAACTTGTAAAATATACTTATATTTTGAAAATAGTTTGAAATATCCTTTTAAATTTATGAATGCTCGCTTTCGAAAGACACAAATAAAACTGATATTACTCATGATAATTAACACATACATAGCATTAGTCAAACAAAGTGAAATTTTTATTGCTTGTGACCGATAACTTTTCAGTGAAGCAGAACTTACATAGGAAATTTGTGCAAACTTTTTCAACTTTTAAACCAAGTATCATGTAAAATTATAAATTACGATAGGAAATAGCATACTTCAGAATCGGAACAAGTCTTGTAGTTAAGCTAAATGTATTTCTCAAGGAATTGAAAGCATACCAGAGAAGTCCTTATCATTTCGCATCTTTTCTCATGTTGCAAGAAGACATACTTTGTAAAAGATCGTCTTAGCACTTAACAAAAATCAGTAAAAATAAATATATTTTCTATGGCAAAGATAAAACTTCATAACTTAATTACTTAAATTTAGCTAAGTTGCATATGGTTTATTCACATAACTCGCATGTGCTTTGAATGTTGAAATATATTTGTCAGTTGAAATCAAACTCATCAAAAATAAATGCTATCTACATTTTCAAGTCGGAAATTACTATTAAATAAACTTTACATGTAAGACATTATCATGTTAAAAAGAAAAATCTACAAAAATGTAAATGATAATTTTACTGTTGGTACATAAATGATGAATAATTTATGATTTTATTCTAGGCAAACGTTTTATTGTCTAACAGAGAACTTAAACTTTAGCAGAAAAACGAAAAAATACAATTTTTATATCCTATCATGCTTGTCGAAAATTGAATTTATTAGCTGTTGTAATAGATTTTTATTGTCCAAATTTCTATAGTTCTTCCCAGTGCAATAATATTAAGTTCATGTGTAATGAGTAGGTTTTTTTTTTTTTGTTGAATCTTATAAATTTAATGAAATTATTATGACCTAAGAGATTGAGTGAACTGAATAAATCAATGACGTACATTTAAACAGTGACTTGAACTGATACATACTATAACTGTAAAGAAGTATGACAAAGTGATAGATGAAGTGAAAATAGAAGTTGAGTGAAATGTGTTGAAAAAAGTTGAAGACGACAAGAAATTCATAAATGAGAATTATCATTGACTTATATTAACTTCGTTTTTCTTGCTTATGACAAGAAAATACACTCTTGTTTATTAAGAACCAACTTGATATCTTATCATAGAATGACAATGATGAAATATCTATACATTAAAAAAAAAATACCAAACTTAGACATAGCAAATTTCTTGAAATTCATGTATAATGTGAGAAGTTTTACTGGAAATATAGAAGATACACCATTGAAAAATGTGAATGTTTCGAAGTACTTTATCAGAAATAAAAAAAAAAAATGCGCTGAGGTCCGCTATAAAATTTTTTAGGAGAAAGTTTAAACAAAATTTAAAATCAAACATGCTTTTAAGTGGGAACACATATATTAAAACTATAGCACATTTAACAATTTATATTATGTCATCTCAGTTGGTATCAAACTGAATAATATGAAAAACAACCACAAACTGAATAAACATGAAAATTATCAATATATGTGGAAAAGTTTCCTTTTTTCACATATAAAAAAAAAATAACACATTGACATACGTTAAGATCACGAAACATGCGTAATCATATACCGATAAGAGCAACCAATGTTGCGGGGAGATATTCACGTGATGGACAATATCCCATGAATTAATTGAGTGATTTAATTTCTAATGCTAATTCCAATAGTATTCCACGTAACTTCAACTTTATATGTTACACTATAGATATATTTATTTTTCAAATATATTGACTTTCGAAAAATCATCCTTCAATATAAGAATGATCATAGTAAGAATAAAAGAAAAGATACTAAGCATTGATTTAAAGTGTATTTATTTCAACTTAGCAACAAATCATATGCGTGAAACGAAAATTGCCTCGAACCAAAGTATAACTATCCAATTTCATTGATTCCTACAAGGAAATTTTTCTCATCTAGTAATTGAATTTTTTTTTTCTCGTACACATTATAAGTGTTGTCCAATCAGGTGTAGAATAGCTGAAGATATCCGACCTGTTTCTAAATATTAATAAGTCACTGTTGAAAAACTTATAAAAATTTCAATTTACACTTAAAGTTTTTATATATATATATATATATATTTCAAAGAATTTTTTCAAATCAATATGTATATTTAAATACTGAAAATTATTCACTTCAATAAATGTATGTTTAAGTTATAAAACTTGTCGTATGTATTGAAAAATTGTAACTTTTCGTCTTCGTATAAATCGATAACTTATACACTAGTTCTTCATCAAATAATCTTCTAAGTAAATCTTTCAAAGGTAAAAACATACTTATAGCTTTGCATTTGTAACAAGTTAAATTGTACATGTTTCATGTGAAAGTTACAAAATTTTATATATTTTCATGAAAAACATATAAAATTTTAATTTCACGAGAAACATGTACAATTTAACTTGTTACAAATGTAAAGCTATAGGTATGTTTTTGCCTTTGAAAGATTTACTTAGAAGATTAATTGATGAAGAACTAGTGTATAAGTTATCGATTTATACGAAGACGAAAAGTTACAATTTTTCAATATATACGACAAGTTTTATAACTTAAACATACATTTATTGAAGTGAATAATTTTCAGTATTTAAATATACATATTGATTTGAAAAAATTCTTTGAAATATATATATATATATATATAAAAACTTTAAGTGTAAATTGAAATTTTTATAAGTTTTTCAACAGTGACTTATTAATATTTAGAAACAGGTCGGATATCTTCAGCTATTCTACACCTGATTGGACAACACTTATAATGTGTACGAGAAAAAAAAAATTCAATTACTAGATGAGAAAAATTTCCTTGTAGGAATCAATGAAATTGGATAGTTATACTTTGGTTCGAGGCAATTTTCGTTTCACGCATATGATTTGTTGCTAAGTTGAAATAAATACACTTTAAATCAATGCTTAGTATCTTTTCTTTTATTCTTACTATGATCATTCTTATATTGAAGGATGATTTTTCGAAAGTCAATATATTTGAAAAATAAATATATCTATAGTGTAACATATAAAGTTGAAGTTACGTGGAATACTATTGGAATTAGCATTAGAAATTAAATCACTCAATTAATTCATGGGATATTGTCCATCACGTGAATATCTCCCCGCAACATTGGTTGCTCTTATCGGTATATGATTACGCATGTTTCGTGATCTTAACGTATGTCAATGTGTTATTTTTTTTTTATATGTGAAAAAAGGAAACTTTTCCACATATATTGATAATTTTCATGTTTATTCAGTTTGTGGTTGTTTTTCATATTATTCAGTTTGATACCAACTGAGATGACATAATATAAATTGTTAAATGTGCTATAGTTTTAATATATGTGTTCCCACTTAAAAGCATGTTTGATTTTAAATTTTGTTTAAACTTTCTCCTAAAAAATTTTATAGCGGACCTCAGCGCATTTTTTTTTTTTATTTCTGATAAAGTACTTCGAAACATTCACATTTTTCAATGGTGTATCTTCTATATTTCCAGTAAAACTTCTCACATTATACATGAATTTCAAGAAATTTGCTATGTCTAAGTTTGGTATTTTTTTTTTAATGTATAGATATTTCATCATTGTCATTCTATGATAAGATATCAAGTTGGTTCTTAATAAACAAGAGTGTATTTTCTTGTCATAAGCAAGAAAAACGAAGTTAATATAAGTCAATGATAATTCTCATTTATGAATTTCTTGTCGTCTTCAACTTTTTTCAACACATTTCACTCAACTTCTATTTTCACTTCATCTATCACTTTGTCATACTTCTTTACAGTTATAGTATGTATCAGTTCAAGTCACTGTTTAAATGTACGTCATTGATTTATTCAGTTCACTCAATCTCTTAGGTCATAATAATTTCATTAAATTTATAAGATTCAACAAAAAAAAAAAAACCTACTCATTACACATGAACTTAATATTATTGCACTGGGAAGAACTATAGAAATTTGGACAATAAAAATCTATTACAACAGCTAATAAATTCAATTTTCGACAAGCATGATAGGATATAAAAATTGTATTTTTTCGTTTTTCTGCTAAAGTTTAAGTTCTCTGTTAGACAATAAAACGTTTGCCTAGAATAAAATCATAAATTATTCATCATTTATGTACCAACAGTAAAATTATCATTTACATTTTTGTAGATTTTTCTTTTTAACATGATAATGTCTTACATGTAAAGTTTATTTAATAGTAATTTCCGACTTGAAAATGTAGATAGCATTTATTTTTGATGAGTTTGATTTCAACTGACAAATATATTTCAACATTCAAAGCACATGCGAGTTATGTGAATAAACCATATGCAACTTAGCTAAATTTAAGTAATTAAGTTATGAAGTTTTATCTTTGCCATAGAAAATATATTTATTTTTACTGATTTTTGTTAAGTGCTAAGACGATCTTTTACAAAGTATGTCTTCTTGCAACATGAGAAAAGATGCGAAATGATAAGGACTTCTCTGGTATGCTTTCAATTCCTTGAGAAATACATTTAGCTTAACTACAAGACTTGTTCCGATTCTGAAGTATGCTATTTCCTATCGTAATTTATAATTTTACATGATACTTGGTTTAAAAGTTGAAAAAGTTTGCACAAATTTCCTATGTAAGTTCTGCTTCACTGAAAAGTTATCGGTCACAAGCAATAAAAATTTCACTTTGTTTGACTAATGCTATGTATGTGTTAATTATCATGAGTAATATCAGTTTTATTTGTGTCTTTCGAAAGCGAGCATTCATAAATTTAAAAGGATATTTCAAACTATTTTCAAAATATAAGTATATTTTACAAGTTTTTTCCGGAATGAACTTTGCTCAGTTATATTAATATTGAATATTCATCTTACAAAATAAGCCTCTTGTAAAACACATTCCGTTTCAGTTTTTCTGAAATTTATGTATAAGTTATTTAGAAATTATGGGTGGAAGTTAAAAATCTCTATATTAATGATATATTGTCAGCACCTCTCAAATAAAAAAAAAAAAATCATGTATAATTTAGTTTGTCCAGATGATGTTCAATTTTACGTAGTAACAAACTCTACATTTTCCAAATTTATGCTAGTTTTTCACAAGAAAAAAAAATATTCTTTAAGTTTGCCTAGCAAACTTTTTTCAGTATTTAAATTTTCTAAGTATATTCCATCACATGAGTAGTTAACTATTTCCACTAAGGAAAATATCTTATTATTTTAGTTTGTTTGATTGATGTTAGATTTTTATGTTTCTGATTGGTGATTTGCATATACAGTTTTAAAAACTTTACACAATTCGTAACATATATGTTAGAAATAATAGTATATCGCATCTGAGATTGAAAAAATTTATAACTATTATCATGTAAAGAAGGTTAAATTTTAAAAACATGTCGTTGAATATGAGTGTTACCATGAAAAAAGTTAACTAAATTACTTGTGATTTCCTTTCAGAGTATAAAAAGTTATATAGTTTACATATAATTCGCAAGTTTCTTTCAATTTTTCTTAAGATGTTTTAAAAGTCTTGCAGGTGATTTTCAAAACTTAAATGCATATCTACAATGTATTTAATATCTACAATTTATTTAATATTTTCCCCCAATTCACCTCTTAGATAAGTAAAATAAACCTTAGTCAGCATGTATTGCACGAGTTAATACGACACCTTAACGTATATTATTACAAAGTAAATTGTCTAAGTCTTTCTTGAAGTAACATAAATTTCCAACTTGCATTGATTTTCCGATTGAAAAGTAGAGGTGAATTTTTTTCCTTGGAGTATCTATAACTAGTATTTATTTTAAATCTCTTACTATTTTTCTTCTATGTAACAATTTTGTTAAGTTTTACCCGTATTGTAGCATATAATCTCACTGAGTTTGAACAATATTCAATGCTTTAGACAATAGAAAAGTTTTCAAGTAGAAATGATCTTAAATTCTCCAAGTGAATCATACTTTTTGGAAGAAAGTCCATGCGAATTCTACCTTCACTTACTAATGTGTCTTTGAAATCCACTTCATTCATTCCAAGTTTTCACAAACATTTCATTATGAAAAAGGAAAAGTAGGAAAACGATAATCTCGAAGACCTGCTGACACACCGTAGCATCACCCGCTGCTTGCGCGTCGATGCTGTTGTTCTTGCTGTACAAGTCTCCCGACCTGTTTGAACAAGTATTAGCGTGACTCATCCTCCGGTCTAAAAATGCCGGCAAGTGGCGTATCACCTACCGCTAACCTGATTGGCTAATTACCGTCACATGCTTATCACCTCGTTTAAAGACGTGAATTTTATATGTAAAGTAAATTTTTACGCTAACGCTTAAATTCTTTGCTATAGAAAGTTCAAGTATGTTATTTTTTTCTCTTATATGTTACATTTTAAACACATGATATGAAATTTTTACGTTATGCTTATCTTAGAAATTTTTGAGTATGTTACTTTTTCTTTTATTTAACATTAACCTAAGAGTTTAATTGTATATGAGAAGTAAATTGTCACGTTAAAGTTTAAAGACATGATATTTATATGTGAAGTAAATTTTCGTGTAAAGGTTAAAATTCTTTATCTTTGAAATTTTTATTCTGTTAAATTTCCCATTATTTAACATTAACCTAAGAAAATAATTGTGTTTGAAATTTTCGCGTATTGTTTAAATTGTTGTCGAAGAAAGTTTAAGTATGTTATTTTTTTTTCTTCTCTAATTTAGCATTATTCTTACACATTTTAAAGATAAAAATGTTATGTGTGAAATAAATTTTCGCGTATTGTTTCAATTCCTTACCTTATAAATTTTTAATATTTCTTTTTCTCTAATTTAGCGTTATTCTTACACATTTGAAAGACATAATTTTTATATGTGAGGTAAATTTTCGCGTATTATTTGAATTCTTTGCCTTATAAATTTTTAGAGTTTCTTTTTTTTATCTTATTTATCGTTGATATGAGAGTATGATAGTACATGTAAAGTTAATTTTAACGTTCAATTTTAAATTCTTTGCCTTGTAAATTTTTAGTGTTTCTTTTTTCTAAAAGTTAGAGTTGTCATTATACATTTTAAAGACATGAACGGCAATGTTTGAATTCTTTGTCGTAGAAATTATAGGTATGTTATACTTTCATCCTACATTTCAAATTTAAAGTCGTGATTTTTATATGTGAAGAACATTTTTTACGTTAATGTCAAAGTTATTTGTCGTACAAAGTTTAAGTGTGTTACTTTTTTTTCTTTTATTTAGCGATATTTCTACATATTTTAATATCGGTATTTTTATGTGTAAAGTAAAATTTTACGTTAATGTTAAAGTTATTTGTCGTAGAAAGTTTAAGTACGTTACTTTTCTCTTGCATGTTATATTTTAAAGTCGTGATTTTTATACATGAAGGGAATTTTCGCGTAAAGGTTAAATATTTATCTTAGAAATTTTAAGTAAGTTACTTTTTTTCTCTTATTTAGCGATATTTTTACACATTTTAAAGTGATTTTTATGTGTAAAGTAAGTTTTTTTCGTTAATTTTAAAGTTATTTGTCGTAAAGAGTTTAAGTATGTTACTTTTTTCTCTTATTTAGTGATATTCGTACACATTTTAAAGACATGATATTTATTCGTAAAGTAAATTTTCATGTTCACTTTTGAATTCTTAGTTGTAAGATGTTCAAGTATGTTACTTTTTCTCTCTTATTTAAACATTAGAGTATCCAAAATCAGTTATCACATATCTATTCAGCATTAGCAGCTAGTTCTGTGTTGCCATTCATCAACTTAAGTAAGTATCATTGTACAATAAAAACTATCTTGATTAATATAACTAACATAGACATATTAATTTCTAACAAGTTTAATGGTAATATAAATTTTAACATAGACAGTAAGTAGCTAAGATATATAATATCGCTCGCATAGTACAGTATAGCTTTAAATTACAACCGGTTGTAACAAATAGAATCAATTTCAAAGTATTTGAAGGTTGATATATCGAAAAGTTGCGTATTTCCATCTCTTTGAAAACATTGTTCTGACTAAAATGAAATGTTTTTCCTAAACCATTCTGAAAGAAGAAGAAAAAAAAATATAAATTCTTCAATAAAATATGGATAATACATTTAAAATTTACAAAATTGAGAATAATACTTGCATAAATAAAAAAAAAAAATCGTCATTTTTCTATTCAAAGTGATAAATATTTCGTTTTTTGGAAATGTATATTACTAATATTGTATTGCAAACTCACGTGTGAACACACTACAACTACTAATTCCTTCAACAGGGTCAGACTAACTCAACCTAAAAATAATTGTAAAATCATTGCTTTAACTTCCATAATGGGTTTCAGTTGCTGAATATTGAAAATTAATTCTAGTCTAAGTTCTTTTGTTGTGTATTCAATCCCTCAAAAACTATGACAATAAGAGAAAAAAACTTTTTAATGATATGTTAAGCCCTGTAAAAGAAATTTTCACGTTAAGATATCAAAGTTTAATTTTTTTTTCTCATAAATTTTAATTTATATTTACATTTCATACTGTTATTGAGAAAATAATGAGACTTTATGTGTCTAACATTGATTAAACCTGATTCCTTAAAAGTGTCTTGCGATTATATCTCTCAACATTAGTTTAAATGTGTTAAGCACTTATAGAAAAAAAAATCCACTCAATCCGAAACTTTACGCATTTGTGTTAGTATATTATCTTTGCATGTATTTGAAGTTTTTAATGGTTAAGCATGAAAAGTTATAAACTATGTAATTTATATTCCTTCCTACCACTAGATGGCGCCGCAATTACATTAAACTTAGTAGAAAACTGTCTTACTAAACTGTATAGTCAATGAGAAGAGCATTTGAAATCACGTGACATATTCTAACCAATCAGAAGTGAGCTTTTATTTCAACCAATCAAAGGAGACTTAGCTATATATCAGGATACAAGATGTTGCCATTCCTTAAACTTTGATATAAAGCAAATCGTGACGTCATCCCCACTACATTAACACTGTGACGTCACTTGGTAAAACAGCCTATCACTCTAAGTTATTCACTTAAAAGTAGCCCTAAAACAACTCAACTCCATCCCGCCTAAAACTTAGCATATTTCTATTGCTGCCATCGTCTTAAAGGTAAGTTTTGTAAAACAAATTATGACCTCATACCTATTGTGACGTCACGCAATAAAAACCTATCACCATAACTTATTCATTTACAAGTAGTCCTAGAACAACTCAACTCCGTCTGCTAGATAAACAAAAACTAAAAAGTGTTGCCACCGCTCAAAACTTTGATATAAAACACATTATGACGTCATACCCACTGTGACGTCATACACAAACAGCTTATAACGAAACCGAAACTAAAACAGCAGCAGGAGGGAAACAACTCCACTCCACTTCCGGTCACGTGACTTCCGGTGACGTCATATCCGACCACGCCCCTTCCGGTGACGTCATATCCGACCACGCCCCCTTCCGGTGACGTCATCATCCCTCATCCCTCTGCGCGCTGCGCCATGGCTTCGGATCGGCATTTTCTAACTACTCGTAAGTTTAATCAATTTATCACAGCTGCTGCTGTGTTTTTCTTTCTCAACTTAAATTAAACTTTATTTCTTAAGTTAAACTTTACTAATAGTTAAAAGAAAAGCAACTTTGTTTAGTAATAATAATAGTTTAAAATGCATTTCCTAGTTTTTAGAACGATTGCAGAATTGATTAGTTTTCAATGCATTGAACAATACCCGCATTTTTACTTTCAATTACCCATATGTATATACACATAGGGTAAAGAATGCATAGCGACGAACATCCTGATTTCAAAAATGTGATCTAGAAAAAATGTCTGCCTGTGTGTGTGTATGTGGTCGATATTCAAATTTGGTGTGCGAGTTGGTGGTAGCCGTAGGACCTACCGTTAAATTTTCGTCAAAATCGCGCATGCGCGTAAGGTAGCTGCCATTGAAAAAATCATGTTTTTCAGTAATTGCTAAAAAACGGCTCTAACGATTTTGATAAAAATCGCTGTGCCAATGCCTCTTAAGGTGTTCTAAGCATCCCCACCACTGAAATTCCCGTAAAAATGCTTTAATGGCGTAAAAAGTTAAAAAACGAATGCCTTTAACACAGAGTTCTCTCTCTCTTTTTTTTTTTTTTTAATTTTATCTCTCCTCAGTTTCTCTTACAAGAAAGGATAATATAAGAATTATCAATAAGCATATCGCCAAAATTCCCATTTTTTCAATTTTTTTTAAGGGGGTCCGGTACCGAAAATAAAAAAAAAACTTTATTTATGTACATTTTTATGTAAAAAATTTATTTTATGTTTGAGATACTATTTATATATCTTTGAGAAAATGTTTTTTTAAATATTGTGTTTAGTTATTTAAAAAAAAATTAAAAACCAAGAAAAATCCATAATAATTGATGTTTGCGTATTTTGATATAAGTCAAGAATTTTTTTTTTTTTCAAAGTCAAAGCTTTCTGTAATAAATAATTATATAAAGAAAAATTTGTCTTCACAGAATTTTGATAGGTGAATTAAAAAAAAAATTAAAAATTCTCGAAAGTTAAAATATTGAAATTTGTGCTTTTTTTATGTTATCTTTTACGCTAAATGTTATATTTTAAAATAGAATTAAAAAACTAAAATTCTGTGAAGACAAAATATTTAAAACTATATAAATTAAATGCTCCAAAATTTGAATAGTCAATTGTTAATGGTTCTGGAGATAAATCGATTTGAATATGCAACATCTGTGAAAAACACTAGTGCTCGAAAAAAGGACTTTAAGCAGAAGCTTCAAAGCGTTACGCCCATTAGTAATGTTTAAATTATAGGTAATTTTGTGGCGTTCTAATCACCGAAGGAATAAGATAAAAACATCATTCTCTTCAGGAATGTATGAACTATTTTTTAAAATCAGCAAAAAAATTTGGGATTTTTGAAGAAATTTCTGTACTGGACCCCCTTAAAGACCCATATAAGAATTATCACAAAAAATATCGCCAAACTGGCAATTTTTTCTAAGCGACTGATGAAAATATAAAAATGTTAAATTACTCAAATCTACATCAGCATTATAGAGTAATTTAAAGTTGTGCGATGTTCCACATCCCTAGTTTAAAAACGATTGAAACTAGTTTATATTTACGAAGAATTTCTTCCTGATTCCAAACATTCAAACAAAAGTTCTTTAATAACTAGAGTTATTTTAATATTAAAAAAAAAGAAGAAATTGAGCCGAATTCGAGGGGAGGGGGGGGGGGGTTATGGGCTAAGATTTGATTAAATACATCTAACAAGTAACACAAAAAAAGAAGGGAAAGTAGTGAAACAAGTTTTCACACAATTTCGGGGATGGGAGAAGGGGGGGGGGGTGTCCCGTCGATCCCCCCTATTCACGGCTCTGCTTGCTACTATCCCACTATGATATGTTGAAAAACCTAAGTCATTATAACCTCACCCTCACCCTCATTGATTATAGCTTCTTGGAAAGTGTATGATTTTACATTTATCAACATTTAATTAATGACATATACCATTTTACTTCCCAGTCTGAATCACCGCAATAAATAATACTAAAGTATCATTGATGAAAATAATAAACAGAAACAAATCTAGAAAATAAAAATGAAACTAAGTTATATTTGTCTTTGAAAAGTAAAAATCTCACTGGTAAAATTAACTTTTCAAAAACTCAAAGGTAAATTTAAATTCTTACCAAGGAGCCTCCTAGAACAGTATCGCCATCTATCAATACGATTATCAACTATGCCACCTATTAAATTCTTTTAGATTTGATGAACTTTTAGTTTCATTTCTGCCTTCGGCAACGATGCAGAGTAATCAACTGCTGTCGTCTAGGCAACGGGGTAGAAACTAGTATCCGGACTACTAATCTGAAAAATTGTTTACATGGATGTGAGATAGTTAAACGAAGGTGAATATGTGTTAGCAGTTTTGGATTTTTGTAACATTTCTTCCGAACAGCTTCGTCTTTCCACTTTTTCGACTGTCAGTTGATATATGCATGAAATTATTGTGTAAGACACGGGGCCATTGGTTATTTCCGGTACAATGGCCGTGTTGAGTAAATTAAGAGAATTATCACTTCCTTACAATTGCTATGAAGTTGGACATACATGGGATCCGGAATGTTATACTGCAGCCCTTTCTGTGGGCGCTTGCTGTTTGGTAGAAGGGATGAAGATATATTTTCCTTTATATGTGGTAAGTTGGTAATCAAGTTTTTTTTTTTTTTTTTTTAATTTTTTTTTTTTTTTATGATGCCCCTTAATAAAATATTTCATAAGGAGTCGCATGAAAATTAAATTTGTATGTTCCGAAAAATGAATTGTGAAGTATTGTCTAACATTTATTTAGTTTTTTCTCTATAGCCAAAAGTAATATTAGTATAAATTGTTGTGTTATGTATAGAAGATTGTTTTGAAAATTATATATAGTTAGCTTTTTAGATCTTGATTAACCATGTCAGTAACGTTGTATTTTATAAATGCAGGTGTATAAATGCAAGTGAAGAACTTGATATTGTAACAAACAATTGTCTTTTTTTTTATGGTGAAATAATGATTTTACTATGAAATTATAGACTTAAATAATTATGAGATTTTCCTACACTTAATGTTAGGTAATTTTTTCCTGTTATTTATTGATTTAAAAGTTTTGTATGATTTCTTGAAATCTGGAGGAGGTCAGGTGCCACTTTTTTTTATTGTTGAAAAATGGGATTGTAGCCCTTTCGTAATTCAAGTCTGCCAAAAGGATCCCAAGGAAGAGTTGCGTGCTAGCTTCTAGACCGCGAGGTTGCGGGTTCGAGTCCGTGTTAGGCATGGGTGTTTGTAAATGTATGTTGGCTTGTCTAATGACGAATGTTTTGGCGCATTATAGCCCTCGTGTTGCTGACGGCGCCAGATAATCTGAAAACAACCAATCCAAGGAAGAGTTAGGTTACTTGGCTTTTATAGTATTGAATTTATCGGAAACTATTTTACTGGTGATATTTAATGGCAACGCCATCTGTTGGGCTGTTGCTACATCACTCACCTTCCAGAATTTCATCGGAGATGAAATTCGATATAGATGATAAAACCAGTTGATAATTGCGATTGCCTTATCGGTAGAGCTTTATTAAGTTCACCGATATTTTGTGTGTGCTTATTTAGCGTATTTTGACTTGCTTGTTTTTATTTTTGCCTGTTTGGCAATATATTTTTATGCAATTCACAAGTCAACTGTTACTTGTATACCATCTATTAGTTTGTTTTTCATCGACTCGCCAAAGTGGCCCTTTCTTAACCCAAGTCTGCCAAAAGGATCCTCAAGGAAGAGTTAGGTTACTCGGATTTTATAGTATTGAATTTATGGGAAATTATTTTACTGGTTATATTTACTGGAAATGCCATCTGTTGGGCAGTTGCTACAGGATTATTCATCTTCTTCTTAGTTCAGGACATTCCTTCTAATCTAAGGATATTAAATGCTTTAGACCTGTGGCTTAATGCAGGTGGTCAGGATTTCTCTACTGACTATTTTTCTGGGCCTCTATCATATAGGTGTATACAATAACTTAACTTTTTCCTCATAAAAAAATCTAATGTTGGATTGTGTAATTAAACTTATGTAGAAAATAAACTTGATTCAACTTGTACTCAATAACTAAAAACAATTATAATTTTTATTTACTTAGCAGTCAAAAAGAAAATCTTTCAATGTAGGTTGGAAAAAATCCTATTTAAAAACAATCGAACTGGAAACTACACTCGGTGGATGTGCCATTTCATATTGACTTTGTCGGAGATATTATAATATATCTCAAAGTATTAAATAATCAGATTTATTTAAATTTGTATTAACTAGACAGAAATTATGGTGTCAGAATTGCATTCCTTTGCATTAATAAATAAAACAAACATATCAAAGCTTAAAAATGTAAAATAAAATAAATTGTTTCATGATTCAATTATGTATCTTATTTCCATTTTATACTTATGAAGTTTCTTTCAAAAGGAGTAATAATTTACAGTTAGCTGTCAGAATGGATGAGTTACAATCATTTGATATAAGTTGGAAGTGTACATTGTGATTGAGACTATAGCCTTCATATTATATTTCATTATTTATTTTCCATCCCTCTTGTATATTATACTTGTATGTTCAATTGCTTTTTCCAGAATAAAATAAAAGTAATGTAATGATAATTCGTGTATTTTGTTGATTGTTAAAAAACGGGCCCCCTGAACTGATGGGCTCTTGCCTCTTTGTCTGTCAGTTACACCATTTACTTAGACTTAATAAAATTACACCCTTTCCTAATATTCTAAACAAATTTCTTCGGCTGAGACAAAGTTCAAATTTGTGCATATTGTTTCTGTTGTCCGTGTAGCTGGTTACATAAACCTTTTCTTTTTTAAATTAAGTGTAAAAGACAGTTAAAATACTTTTTAAAGGTGCAGCTGCATTATAAAGACATGTGGTAATGTTTATTAACTAAATTGGAGTTAAAATAAAACAGTTGAACACTATTTTTAGTTTTCTATAAAATTGTGTAAAACATGATACTAAGAGGTTATAATTTAAATTTATTTATATTGTATAGATAAAGATAATGTAAGTTAGAATCTCCAGGTCCCTATATAGTGTATCTGTGCTTTTTTAAGTTATTTAAAAAAAAACTAAACTTTTATATAAGTTTAGTTATATATTGATAAATATGAGAGAGGAATTACTATATTTAAATGTCACAAATAATAAGAGCTTTGTCACAATTTAAAATGCTGAGAAATTTACATTTATATTTTAGATAACACAGATTTTTCAGAGAAAGTTTTCATTGCAAGCATTCCTTAATACATTACAAAGCACCTACACTTCATCATGTTTCCTGGGTGTGAATGGATTTGCCTTCATATTTATATTCTGCCTTTTGAGGTAATTGTTTTTTATTACCTTTTCAATGGAGGAAGTTATAACAAACATCATAAGATACTGCATTTAATCACTGGTTTTGTTGGAGGAAGTAACCTTCATTCTCTTGCGTTTATGTACCATTTAATATAATATGTTCCTTATTACTAGTTAGGTACATGTGCTGAGTTAATTTTTCTTTAATATTATTCATCTAATATTTTCACCTAGTTTTTTATTAAGTAAACATAATTTTGAGATTAAGCTAGGAATTAATCCGATGAGTTTATTTTTGTTTCAAATATATGTACAAGATTTGTTAATTTTTGTAAAACTTTTATTTGCCTTATTTTGAGCCTAAAGTTAAATCATAAAAATATGCCTGTATAGTTGTTTAAAGTTTTCAAAAATATTGTGGACTGGGGCCTAATGGAAAAGAAGGAAGGCAGAGATCAGGTAAAGAGGAAGAGTATTTCACCCTTGCATTCATGTAGAAACTTGTGTTTTAAGTATTCAACAAAACTGTCATTTTGAGTATTCAACAAAATATACATTTGTATTCAACAAAACTGTTATCCTTTAACATGTACAGGACGCAAAAAAAAAAGTCTGAACGATGATTATACTTTGTATTCTAATTGATGAAATAACAAAAGTCAAGTACTATTGTAAATTGTGGAAGGTCTTTATTAATTCTGTATAATTTTTTTTTATCATGAGGGGTCATTTACATATTAAAACTAAACCAAACTTTAAAAAGTTCAATGGTAACCCCATAATATTATACCATATTTAGATTTAGAATAAAAAAAAAGTCTACATACCAAATTTCATAATTTTCCAATGAGTGGGTAGTAATTTAAACGATGTCAAAAAAAGGATAAATTAATATTAAAAAGAAAATTTGTTTTTTTGGCCAAAAATTCTTACATGGTCAATATATTTTATCAATTTTTATTTCAAAGGATAGTTTGTTTAAGGGCAAACATAAATATCATGCAACTTTTGTATTAAACAGTTTTTTAATAATTAATTATTAATTTATAAAACAAGTTTTAAATTTTTTTATATAGAAACATATACATTTTTTTGTTGTTGCTTCCATTGGAATTATCATTGTCAAAAACTAAGATTCTAAGATAATTAGAACCGAAGATATAGCCATTGTTCAGATTTTTTTTGCGTACTGTACATAAATAGAGGGCACTTGTGTTAGCCATTAGTCGTTAGATTTATTCCTGTTCAAGTATTTTCAGTCCTCTTTAACATTTCAGTTAGGTCACTTGCCAGGGCCTTAGTCAGGAATTTATTTCAGGAGGGAATATGAAATCAAATTTCATGGTACTAATATAAAAGTTAATTTTAAAGTTCATTTTGGTTCTTGTATTTAACTATGAAAGTAATTACAATTATATGTGGGTATTTGCGTTTGAATGGGATAAATCCAGTTCCACTTGGTAGGCCGACAATCGAGGGGAGAATGTCTGTCATGATCATTGTCAAGTATGAAAATTGTCAAGTATGTTTAAAAGTTGTGAGAAATGATTCTGTGTCTTGGGGTTAGAATTTGTTATAAAACATAGGTCAGACCATTGTTATTTGTTTGCTAATATAAATGAATGATTGCAAGTACTCCATTTTCTTGGTGGTATAGTCTGTCTTTCAATGAGGATATAAAAAACCAACCTAGCAAGGAATATGTTAATAAAATTAAGCAAAAATTATACTTTTGCAAAAAAACACATCCTAGAATGGGTTGCTTGGAAATTTTATATATATATATATATATATATATATATATATATATATATATATATATATATATATATATATATATATATATATATATATATATATATATATATATATATATATATATATATATATATATATATATATATATATAGTGTTTTAGAGTTTGTCATTAAAAATAGTTTTTCTTTACCTTGTTGATAAATTTGTTTTTCTAATCATCACTTGTCTACTTTCTTAGTAGATGAATTCTTGAATTCTATCAAAACAATTTCTACTATTCCTTAAAATAATTCTAATTTTAAAACTTCATTTAGATTTTTAATGTAAGCTAATTTTACACAAATAAAATATTAAAGTTATTTCCTTATTCAAGCTAGGTTTTGAAGACACAAAATAATTGCTTTAATTTCTAAAAATAAATAGTTATAAAATATAATAACATTATTTTATTTCAAACACTTGAAATTTGTTATCTAGGCATCAGTATATTTTGTTATAAATTACAGAATTTTAGCATTGTAATGTCAAATTGTATGTACTATTTTGGAAATAATATTGCATTTTTATTGAGGATAGTTGTCCAATTTGTAAAAAATGTTTTGTGTGTTTATAAGGTTTATTTTGTTTCTGTAATGGTTTTATCAGTTTAATATGATATTTTTTATTGTGTAAAAAATTTCATATTTTAAAATGGTATTGTACAGTCTGTTATGTTCTTTTACGATTTAAAATATTATATTGCAGACGATCAATGGGAAAATTTTATTACCTGCATTGTTCATACTTGCCAGCATTTGCAGCAAGTTTTTTAGCTATATTAGTTGAGAGAAAAAATAGGTATGTATATCTGACCTTCAATAGAATTGAATCATTCATTTCTGAGTGTTTTTCCAGCAATTATTATGATAGATAAAATTTTGTGGTTTCTTTAAACAACAATGTAATTGAGATTTTGCCTCTTTAATGTTAGGTTTCTATTTATAATTCATTAAAATTTTTATTTGTCTATAGATTTTGAAAGGTTGGATTCATTTGTGTACTTATGTAGAACTTATCTAACTTTCAATATCTATGCCAAATGCAAATTTTTATAAAAAAAAAAAATAGATAATATAATGATTATTTTGCTTAATGAATAATTTATTTTTTAAAAGAATATTAAAAAGTAATTTAAATTTATAAAAATTTCAATTTAATTTTTTTTTTTTAATATATATTTATTGTTATTGCAAAGAATAAAAATAACCAGCCAAATATATGCCATATTTCAAAATAAATTATAAAATTGCTTGATCACACATGAATGATGAACTTTTTTAAACTTTATATTTTGTGTTAAGCTTAAAAATTATAATTTTGTATGTATGTTATTGTAAAAGACTGATGTTTGGCAAATGTTGACAAGCACTTGTGCTTGTTGATGTATTCCGCAAATATTCGGTCTTTCACTGAGCTATTTGGTATGTGTCGATATTCGGCAGAAAATTTAGACATTCTCAAATTTCGGTTTTTCTCAGTAACATATATATTATGTGGATATTGAAAATTTAAACGTTTATTTTTTTTTTTATTTTTTTTTTTATGTTATAGGAGAGGTCCTCTAGCACTCTATGTTACAAATGTTGTAAGTTAGTTTTTATAGGTCATAAAAAGTTCCTTCTATCCTATAAATGTGTGTATGTGTATGCTATTTTAATTAGTAGTGTAACCTTATCAACATAAAATGTCTACCATATTACATATTTGTTGGAAACAAGCATATTTTAAGACTTGCATGCTGTTTTAAGATATGATACTATTCACATAAATGTCTTATTCCTCAGTACTTCAATATTAAAACTTGTTAAAATATGAATTTAGGTAGTTCTTCATTATAAGTTTTTAATTTTTTTGTTGTATTTTTATTAATTCATTATAACTAGTAGTTATAATTTATTGTATTTGCTTGTTATGAAAATGGTTGTTTTTACAGGGTTTGTCGATCCTTAAAAGTTCTTAAGAACTACTTATTTTTGACAGGTTTATTTTAAGAGGGCCCTTAAATCCTTATTTTTCATCTTGGGTCCTCGATATTCGATTGCGATTTTTATTTTTTTAATTATTCCAAATTTGATTTTCCTATTACCCATTTCTATCATTTTGGTCCTATCTTTAATTGGTGAAGCAGTTTGTCATTTTTGATTCTTGTAATGTAATCTTTTGATTTTATGCTTAAGAAAACAAAGAGTTTTCTCTTTAAATTTTTATAAGGCACCCTAAAAAAAGTTAAAACATCATTAAAAAAAAGTTCTTAAAAACTAATTATTTTTTACTTTTCAAAAGCTGTATTAACCCTGTTCTAGTTTTTGACAAAACAATGTAAGATAATAATTCAAACTTTCTCTTAACTTTTCATTCATTTAAAAAACTAAGGGAATTATTAAATTCCTATTCTCTCTCTGTACATCTATATATATAAAGAACAATGTAGAATTTATTATTAAATTTACTATCTCTTAACTGTATAGTAATTTTCTTAGAGGTTTTACGTGAGGCAGAGTTATTATAAAGTTTTGAATTTGCACTCATAAAAAAAAAAAATTCAAAAGGGTGTCTCAAAAGTGACTGTCAATATTTAAAAATTACCATTTCAAAAACAATTTCTCTGGAGTTGAAATTAATTGTATATAATTAAATAGTAAATAAAATTCATAAAGCTATTATGAATTTTATTGATTATCCAATAAAAGTTTGATTATCTTCAATCCCCTATGAGGAACGGTTTTCCAGATGTTCATTTTTATAGATCAGGGGTCACCTTATTGACAAGCTGTCGAAATGCAAACTAAAAAACAAGCAACAATTTTTTGCATCCCACCTTGTAGTAGTTCTTGAATACTAGTTTTCTATAATTTTGATTTTTAAAACCATTTTGTAATTTGTAACAATAAATAAAATGTACCATTAAGTATTCCATTATTAAAAAATATTGCTTATCTTTAGGCCACAGAGACTATCTTTCGAATGTTAACTGCAAGAGGAATTATTAAACCTGTTCCCAATGGGGAAGTAAGATAGTTATTTTATATCATAAATTATCATTGTTCTATCTATTGATTATAAATGCTTGATTTTCTTTGAATAGTAAAAACACTTGATTAACCTTAAATATCAGTAAAAATGTATAAATTTCAGGAAGTAAATAAATTCTGGTATTTTTAATTTTTGTATTTATGTAGTCAAACTTAAAGTTAATTGTTTTCATGTGACATGAATAAATGTAAGTTATATTTTTTATTTTAGATTATGCTCTTCAGTGCCACTATGGCCATGTATTTATATATCATAAGGTAAATAGTTTCTCTGTTTTTTTTTTGTTTTTTTTATGGTTTTGAGATTTTTGAGGTGGTATATATAACTCTTTATGTTTTGGCCGATTTGTTTTAAATCTTTGTTTCCAAACCTAATTTTAAATAATTAATATTTTGAACATAAATTATTTGTTTATTTTGTGCATTTTATGTATAATAATAAAACAAAGAGTATTGTGTTGCATAGCAGGAGGGATGGGCAAAAGAATGTGATGAAAACAAAAAAGAGAGGTGGGGGGGGGGGGGGGGGAGAGACTAAAATTATTTATTGATTTTATTTTCCACCATTCCTTTTGGTTCATGATTTCTGGCATTGCTTTTGTTCAATTAATATTTCAGCTTGTAATGAGCGATAAATATAAATTATTTAATAATATTTTTAATGATGTATGAAATTTTCGTCATTAAAAAATTCTTACAATTTTTACCATTAAAAAATTCTTACAATTTTTGCATATAGTTTTTTTCTTCTATTATAGAAAGCATGGCTTTTCTAAAGACTTTGTCAGTGCTATATTTAGGTGAGTATTATACAGAAAATTACCTGTATTCTTTTTGTTTGTCATTTGGTCAGTTCTGTAAATGTATAGTGGTTTCTTAAATCTTAACTTTTTTAAGTTAAGATTTTCTTAGATTCAGATATTTGAGGTGTACTTAAAAGCATATTCATAAAATTATTTATAATTATGCGTACCATAAATATTTTTTTTGTAAAATCTTCCTCTCTTCTATATAAAATAATTCTAATATTGATTTTTAATGTAAAATATTTGTTAGGACTACAGTTTCAGGAGTTTTTTAAAAAAAAAAAAAATGGTAAAACTCAGGTACTGTTATTTGCTATTTTTTTTATAAAATTTTCTTTAATGAATTTAAATGAAATTTTTATTTGTGTAATAGTACCACTGCTGAAAAACTTGTCCTTATCTTTATTTTATTCGAAAATGTAAAATTTATATTTTACAATGAGTTACTCTGTTTTGTATTAATTTAAGGGTATTTGATACCCTTAAAACTATTTTTTTAATTTAACCCTTTAAAATTACAATTTTTACTTATTTGAAAGTATTGAGAGGCAAAAACTAAATTTTATTTTAAAAGTTTACAGTGCTCTAAATTTTAAATTAAAAAAAAAAAAAAATAATGAAATTTCAAATTCTATCTTTTTTAAAAAAAATTTCAATATTTTTTCCCTGTTATTTTGACAAAAATGTTTATAGTAATGTATTCTAAACTTTTAGGCATCAGATTTTGAATAAGTTAAATAATTTTGGAGAAAAACGATAAAAACTCTACCTATAGGTAAAAAAATCATTAAAAATTTATATTTTTCCACACTTAAATTTGTACATTTTTTTTAATGTTTTATTCAAAAATACATGCCTATTTTTGTCAAATAGATCTTTAGAATGACAGAAAAAAAATTCAAGTCGTTTAATTTATATTTGCTATAGTTTTAGCCTTTTTTAGTAAGGTGGGAAATTCAAAAAACACAAACTGAGAAAGATACATTCGAAACATTGAAGGAGCTATTGCAGCTATGCTGTATTCTCCATAAAAATATAAATTTTATGCAATTGCAATTATCAGATTAGCTCAAAAACTTGCTAGAATACGGAAGAGGTTTTAAAGATTATAAACATCCAAAAAATAGAAAATAAATAATTTTATAATTTGTTGAAAAAGCAAGGGGTAACAAGTCCCCTTAATTACATTTTATTGTTATTGAATCCTTTAAATATTTTCTATTGAATTTACTGAATATTGGCAGATTCGGGCTTCTAAGCCCACATAAATTAGGGAAGATTGAGTGAAGGGCTAATCATTGCATAGCTCATTTATCATAGCATAGACCAGCATAGCTCAATCTATTGCTAGGTTAGCAATATATAAAGCTAAGGTAAGGATCTGCAAATACGCTTAAATATAAGAAATATTTGCGAGGACTCCACTGATAGTTCTATTGTAATTTTTAAAAGCCATTATTAATTCAAAATATTTTGATTTTGCAAACATTTAGGTAACTTTTAGACACAGTTGACTTAGTCTAAATGTTGGATAGTAAACTATCATGAAATTAAAAAAAAGAAGATATTTTTTTTTACAAAATTAAAAAATATAATATTTTGATACCACAATTTCATTATACACATTAATTTTTATAAATTTGAAATAATTTATTTAGGAGATTAAAATTTGTTGCTGATTTTTTAGTTTGAAATATCTATAATATGGCGTATTGAAAAAAAACTTTTTTTGGAAATTCAATATTTCAAGTTGATAAAAAGTTGTCACTATGCTCACATATTTACCAAAAAATTTTTTTTTTATTGAAAAATATTTAAATCTCACGGAATGGACCTGAAGTTTGATTTTGTAATTTTTTTTTTTTTTTTTTTAAAGATTTTTAATTTTTTTTTCAAGCAAATTGTTATTTTCAAGTATAAATATATAAAGTTCAGATTATTAAATAACAGTGATGAAAAAATTGTATTTACCATTTAACATTTAGCCATTTAACAATTTACATGAAAACATTATTTTTTTACAAAATATGTATATACTATTTCGATTTTCAACCAATTATTTAGGTTAATTTCAATTATTTTATTTAGAGACTATGTATTGTAGTAAAATTTTTTAAAATATCGTGAACATCATTTTATGAAATGGCCTTTATTAAACTCAAGTGTTAAGTCATTTCACGTCTGCACGACCTTGGAGTTTCCAACCAACAAAGATTTGAGACATGAAGGTAACATTATTGAAAATGATTCAATGTTACAGAGTTCGAGTGATGAAAGTGTATTTGATAGTAAAATGCTTTTACCAGAAAAGTAGTCAGAAAGTTCAATTATTTCAGTGAAACAAGGGCTGCCCAGAAAATCTACTCTCTTTTTCTAGAGCATGTGCTGTTGAGCAATTTCCATTATAGCTTAAGCTCAATTAGAAAGTGCTCTTTTGCGGGATTTAAATAGTGTAAATCTAGAAAATCAAGCAGTGGTAATAGATAAATTAAAGATTTTTCATGAAATGGTAAAATACCCTCATGGTATTAGTTCAACTATGTTTTACTCTATTTATATAATTGAAAGGATGAAGCAATAAGTATAGAAATTGTGAGTAGTAAATATGGTCGCTTAAATAAACAAGAGGAACAACGAGAGGTCTTTGGTATAAGAACAGAGTGGCCACAGAACCTGGAAATCAAGGAAATGTCAGAGAGCTTTCTGATTCTGAAAAGAATCAGGGAAATGTCATGGAACTTATATTGTAAACCATAAGGAAGTATAAATTTGCATTACAAATTCAGCTTTTTTTCAACTGCGAAGTTGGATCAAGTGATACAATAAACATGAAATTCGATTTGTCAGTTTTAGTCATCTTGAATGGGAGATGTTTCCAGGGTTTCTGCTTGTTAAACCTTAGGTGCATTTGCTAATTATTTTTTGTCTGTGTTCAACTTCTGTAAAAACACTATGTATGTTATTGTATTCAACAACTGGTAAATCTTGACAGCTTGTTAAACATTTTCCTATTGGACAGTAAAAGAAGTACGTCAACAAGTAGGATCTTCGAGAGTAATCATAACTTTCCTAAGAGTTAATTTGTTTAAAGGAAGTAAACAAACAACTGCTTGTATCAGTTATTTTGAAGTATTTTTGAATAATGAAATTGATCAATTCGAGACTTCAGTATTTCATGCAATAACATCATAACCAAGACCTTGAATAGTTTTTTCATCAATACAGCTATCTTTCATAAATTGTGATGATGATACTATGTTTTTTCTTGAGGCATTATCTGGAGTTGTGTATTCAAAATGCGTGCAGAGGTGAAATAGCTTAACACTTGAGTTTAGTATAAGCCATTTCATAAAATGATATTCCCGATATTTCAAAATACTGTTCTACTATATCTAGACTATGATTAAAATAATTTAAACTAACCAAAAGAATGAATTGAAAAATATCTGTATTTTGCAAAAAAATTAGGGTTTTCATCTAGATTCCGGGAGATCCAAGTGTTAAATGGAAGATATAATTTTTATAATACTGTTAATTAACAGTCAAAACTTTACAATTTTATTCTTGAAAATAAAAATTTACTTTATATTTATGTTTAAAAAAAAAAATTAAAAATCTTCATTTTTGTCAAAAAAAAATCAAACTTCAGGTCCATTCCTGGAGACCTAAATATTTTTAAATTGAACTAAAAAATTTTTTGGGGTAAATATGTGAGCATAGTGACAACTTTTTATCAACTTGAAAATTTTAATTTCCCAAAAAGTTTTTTGATACGCCCTAATCTACAATTATGTTATTATAACAATATATAATAAGTTCATATGCAATGACAATAGTATATTTTATAGAAATTTAAGAAATATATATATATATAATTCTGCAAAATATATCATATTTAATCTTTTAAGGATAGCTGGTAACTGTATATATTTACACCATCTTTGTGATTATATTAACCTTTATTATTCAGTGGGTTAATATGTCCCTTTTAGGAATGTATTTGGAAAAGATGAAGCAAAGCCTTCCAAGAAATCTGTTGAAATTAATGCAGACGAGCAAATGGGTAAGAACATAGTAAGATTGCCACTTCCAAAAACAACTCTATTGTCAAGCCCTTTTGAATCTCATGTCAATAGATTACAGGGCAATGCCCAAGCCTCGTTCTTCCAAAAACTGTGGTCAACAATGAAGCATTCATCATGCCCTCATGAATCCAGTTGTATGCAATATTTTATAAAGGTAGGAAAGTTGTTTTTAATCTTTTTTATTTTAACTTTGAAATATTACCTTAATATTTATGAGGAAAGGGTCTAAATATTTAATAAATTCTGACTGCGGGGCCCTGCGCTGCTGGGGAGCCATTGAAGGACATCTATCATTTACTTGTTACATATATACTTGGAATTTCTCCGGAATAATTGTTGTTGGTAATCAGCTTCCAATCTACTATAACAGATGCATGGTTTTATTCATTGTAATAATGCGCTTGGTCATTCTCCAGTCGATGATCTCTTTGCAGCAGTGCTCACTCAGGTTCGAATCCTGGGTTAGGCATGGATGTTCGTTGTGGTTGGGAATTCACATTAAGCTGTTGGTCCCGTCCTGATTAGCCGTTATTGTGCGTTAAAATAGGTCGTTGAGCGTACAAACAAACAAACTAAATCATAGCTTTCTTAGCAGAAGATGCTCTATACTTGGCATTTAGACATATTGGCGGCGTATTAACAAATGTTGAAAGAATTTGAAAGTTTTCAGGGAATTTCAATAATTTTTGCTGAATCTACGTTTGAGGCTGCAAGTGATTAAGTCAAATTGAGTCTAAATAATCCGTTGCTATGCTAAATTATATGGATATTTTGACTCACTCTCGTCAAATAAAGTTAGATCCATAATTTAAATTCATCCAGAAAAATTTGACCATTTAAAATTTTGTAAACATCGAAATAATATTACCGCTATTGCTTAACACATTCGCTGCCACCAAAATTTATATATCCATCCTCAGAGGCCGAATTTAAAAAAAGTGTTTTAATGATTAAAAACGTTGCTTATATTTTAATAGTAAAACCAGAAAAAAGGAAAAAAACCAAACACTAAAAATATAAAAATAATGCTTCACTAACGTGCCTCAAAAACCTCATCGTTCAACCTCCAAATCCGAACTAAAAATAAAGCAGTTTACTTATCATACTTACTCGATCGTCGTCCCAGAGTGTCGCCGGCATGGGAGGTAGCGCCATGCTGGCGCGGCAGCGAATGTGTTAAAAGAATTTTGTATATTTTTTTAATATGTTCAAAACACCTGTAAATATACTCAACAAAATATGCCTAGTGTCTATAGTGCAGCTCCAGCCTCTATTTTAAAAATAATCGTGAAAAAAGATATAATCAAAATGTCTATACCCTTTGAGAATTCATCTTTGACAAAAAAAAAAAAAATCCAAACAAAAACAGGATGAATTTAATACGTTGAAAACAAAACGATGCATAAAAAAATGCTTTAAAACAGCACATGCGCCGAAGTTGTCTAGGGTATCGACTGACAGTAAATATATGGAGGAGTTGAATGAATGAGTAAGGACTTTTTTATTTTATTTGCAGATATTAATGAGAGTTAGAAAGTAAAATGTCATAAGGTATTATATCTAAGAGTAGTATTGTATATATAAAAGCAATATTATTAAAAACAATATTTTAAGTTAATAATGAAGATCAAATGTATTAAGATAAATTGTAGTTGATAGAAATTTATGAAGTACTATCAGCAGTTTATTACTTATTTAACGAAATGTGTTGAAATGATTAAAAATTTAGTGTGATGCGAACTTCTCTGTTTAAAATTTTCATAATTTTATTTACTGCAATTAAAAAGTTATGTGTGTAATTTTTAAGAAGTTAGATAATATAAGTAATTATATTTTATTTCTTAATTTTTTTTATTTATACAGGTCTTTTAATGATTTATATAGGGTAGGGTGGGTTAAAATGAGTACAAAAATCAGTCTTTTTTTAAGTTCAGCTAAAATTTTCATGCAAATGTTTAAAAATTCAACTTTATTTTGGTTTTTCTTACATTGCACATCTTGGGAATAATAATACATAATTTTTCATTATTAAGTTACAAAAATAACTTTCTGAAAAATGGGTATAATGTGGGGTAAAATAGGTATACTATAGTTTAAGAATGAAAACCATGCAATAAATAATAAACCACAGACTTACCAAAAGAAAGTACAAGCCTAATGAAATATAAAAAAAAAAAATAAAGTAAGTAATAAAATCGTTTTAATCTAGAATTTTTTAGTTTATCCAACTCAAATGTTTATTGTTAACATTTGCATTTAAATCACATTCCTTTCTATATTACACTTAATGACTGCAAAACACTATTATTATTAATGTTCAAAATTTAACAAAAATATAATGCCTCCTATTGTTGAATGCTGATTCATTTAAAATGTCTGTTTTCTGACTATTTTGAAAGATGTCTGCGTGTTCCATGTCAGGGAAAACATAAAACTTGCCAATCATAGTTTAAAAAAAAAAAGTTTAGTCATATGAGCTTTCTTTAACTGCCATAATTTTTCTAATAATTTCTTGCTTCTTTTTTTCCTAAATATTCTACTTTCACCTATGTTTGCTAGATCTGTAGGCCCATTTCCATTGTTCTTTACTTTTAGACCGATGCCTTATGATAGTTTGAACTTCGTTTGACTTTTTATTCTTATTGTTTTTAACTTAGTTAGTGCTCCAGTTTTCAGATTAATTTTTTAACCTCATCAAGACATTTTCATTTGTTAAAAGTTTACTAGCTTTAGTTAGAACACATTTATATTTCAATTTTGAATTTTTTATACATGTTGTACACTCAAAGATTTTGGCAGTATAGCAGACAAAATTGCTGCTTTCAAATCTTTGTAAGAAGAGGCAAGTATTGTGTTTGAAGCTAACTCTCCCTTGAATGGTGAAAATATGTCAGTGTCCCATAGAGTCCTTATCTCTTTTTGTGATAGATTTTTAATTACCCATCTTAATTTTTTTAAAAGCTTTAAATAACTCAAACATATTTTAACTTTGAAACATATTTTATTCTATTTAAAAATAAATAAAACTTTACTCAGAAAAACTTAATATTATCACCTTACACATACAAAGCCTAAGGCTATACCCATTTTATCCCATTCACAAAAAAAAAAAAAAAAAAACCTTATTTTACCTGCAGTTTGAATAAGCAGTAAAAAATTTCAATAAAAACAGTCAAGTCAATGGATTGTAATTTTATTAAATATTCTGAGCTGCAGACAGAAGTTTTAAGTAGACAACATATGGCAGTGTCAGCCACTATTCGGTCTGAGATAGATTTTTCTGCAACCCGCCGACATGACAGAAGATAAAAAATATCAAATTTCGTGGTATGGATGCGGTTCTTTACATAGTTGTAATTTATCTGAAATAACATGTGTTAACTAGGTGGAACAGAGTTCTCCATATGTGTCTGAAAAAACTGAATGAAGAAGATTTCAGCAAGGGGTTTTCATCAAGAATAAATACAGTTTTAACTTAATTGAATCTCTGTTGGATAGTTTATTAAAATTGACTCCAATAAAGACTCTGAAAGACATCGACTTTATTATAAAATAAACTGAATGATTTCGACCGCCATCGTCTCACAATTGATATCGACTAAAACGGAGTAATCTGGAAGAACAGTTTTACTACTTTTATTAAAAGTTAAGTCATTTTGCATTGTCACTTTGAAACAAAAGATTTTTTTTTTTTTTAGACTATAATATACTAACAATGAAAACTATTATTTTTTTAAATATTAGAGAAAAAAAAGGAAAAAAAATCAAATATCAATCGGAATTTTATTACATTAAAAAAATTAATATTTTTTTTTAGTTTTCGAAATTGCTAAATGTTATTAATTCAATTGCAATTAAAGAAACATATTTTTGTTAATCAGGCCTTCGAAAAACTCCAACTTAAGTTATACGGCCTGTCTCTAAAAATTAGTGGCGAACACTGACATATGGCATGAAGCTGTACTAAAGTGTTTTTACTGTTGGTGTTCATATAATACAAATTATTGAAACAAAAATAAAGTGGGGAAATAATGTTTAGGCATCATACTGCCATATACAATTTTAAAAACTATAAATATATTAAAAACTTCTAAAATTTTAATCAAAATATATTTTGACCACCCATTTTACCCCATCTGACCCTATGAAATGTTTATTGCAATAAATTAAATTTGATTTTGCACTTGCTGTTTTACAGGGATTCTTAAATCCGTTTTTGATTGGTTATGGAGCCTTTTCTGCTATTCGTTGTTTATCGTTGGCAAGCAAAATATTGCGAGATCCGTCAATATTTTTCCAGGTGTTGAAGCAAAAGAAAACTTTAAACCTTGGATTATTTTTAGGTGGATTTGGTGGTACATTTCGAGTGAGTATACATTATATATATATATTTGGCTAATTTATAAGTGCGATTTATAATTTTTAATTTATCTATTTTTTCTGAAGCAATTTTTTAAAAAGTTATTGTATTATTATAAATTTAATTTTAATTATTTGTAGCGTATGAAAATTTTCCACAAAATAAATCTGCATACAATATTTTGTTTAAAAATTAGTTACCTAATGAGATATTTTTGAACTTAAGTACTTCAAATTACTCCTTATTATACATTAAGTTCCCGAAAAATTGTCCTTAAAGAATTTCTGCTCTTAATATTTTTTTTCAACTTAGAATTAGGTATTTGTTTCTATGCCTTGAACCTGTTTAAAATATTTAAATAAACAAGTTATGGAATCATGATAAATTATAATGACCTATTGTGAAAATAATTTTTTGAGGGAAATTTCTGTGTGCATAATTTTTATCCAATAAAACTGAAATTAATTAATTACTGAACAGCTAATTGCAGCATTAAGCTAAATGTTTTATGAAAGGCAAATGAGTTTGTTGGAATTTTGATTTAATGCTTTTTAATTAATTATATACTGTCAAAAGTTTGCATTATTATCTATTTGAAGTAGAAGTATTAAATCAATAGGAAAAATGTTTCAAAATAAGATTTTAGACTTTTCAATTCTGTTTTATTCTTTACTAAATTATTTCTATTGTTTTTATAGATTGTCAATTGTCTTCTGCGTTGGTTATTAAACAAAGACCAACCTGTATATGCCATTCCAGCTGCCTTTCTTGGTGGTCTCTTCATGAAATTCTTTCCTAGTTCAACATTATCTCTTTATCTTATGTGGAAGCTGCTAGAGGTTTGTAACCCCATATTATTTATAAAGCTAAAAATGCTTTTCAATTTTACTGTGCAGAACGTTTTAAAGAACTGATTTTTAAAGGAATATGCAAATGTATTCTGCAGGTGTGAAAAAGTGTTTCTCACTTTGATAGATCGTCATCTTGGGAATATTCATTACAGGCTCAAAAGTCTAGATTAGGTTTCATGTCCATAATATTAAACATTTTGAATTCTGACTGCTGCTAAAAGTCTGTTTATAAGCACATTTAAGTTGCAGTACCTCTGTTAAAAATTTCCGAATATGAATAGGTATTTGGATCAAATAAGTAGTAGGAATAAGTATTGGAGATAATCAGTCTTTTCTTCCCCATAGACTTAATGGGCTAGAAAAAAAAGCATATTTTTTTTAATTGTAAATATAAGTTTTGACATTCCAAGTTCTTTTCTTATGATATAATAAAATGAATTTATTTTTAATATTGCTGCATAATGAAATAAAATTCATGTAAACTTTTGTGCTCCTCTCAAAAAGTAAATCTCAAGATTTTCTTAAATTTCGTAACTGAAATTATTAATGGTCAAAAGCTTAAAATACCATGTGTTACTTTCCCATAAAAATGTGTTAATTAGCATTTACTACAGTTGTTATTCTTGATGGGGGAGGGGGGGAGGTTATAAGGTATAGGGTCCTCCCCCCTCCTCCCCAAAATATTTTTCATTTTATGTTGTACATTAGACTACATATACATTAAATTACTCCGGCATATAATTTCGAACATTTTAATAAAAAAAATGGGACTGGTTGTTTTTTCTCAACTTTTTTCATTCTCCCCCATCGCCAAAAAAAAAAAAAAAAAAAAAAAGTATAAATACTGCCTTGATACTTCAGTAGATATTATAAGATGGACTAAAGTATTAAGTCGATGTGGTATGAAATGCTGGCAATTCTTAATGTGCATATGATTTTGCTAATCGGGTATTTATAGGTTGCTTACATTTGGTAACAAGAACTATGTTATGTTTTAACATAACATGAGTGTATACTTAAGGTGTCCAGTTTTTCTGACTAAAAATCAGGACACCTCTGCCAATGGGGAAGGGGTCATTCTTTTTTTTGTCTATTATATTTAAGGATCATATTCTATGTAACGCAAAGTGGGACATTCGGGTTGTGGGAAGTCACGATGAAAAACAGGACTGTCCCACCAAAATTGGGACGTCTGGTCACATTATATATACTTGGACATATTTTTAAATGCATGAATACAAACAAATCTGCACTTTTAGTTAATTGTTAAGTTAATCCAACAGGCATTCTATTATTGATGTAAGTAAACAGAGAACATATTTTTAGAGCAATACTGCTTCTAAATCTACAGGACTAATACTGCTTCTAAGTCATCTAAAATTTAGAAAAAAAGGAAGAAACCTGAACAGAATGGGCAACTTATGTATGTTTTTCAATGAATCATTAATTTAGGAAAGCTAAATTAATTGTGTCAAATGAGAAGCCTCTGCAGAGTAACAATAAATAGTGTACTGATTAAAAGCAACTGAGTAAGTTTTGTTGCATTTCTTTACAGACAGCCCTTTATGAAACAATAAGTTTGAGTTGTGTATAATATTTTTATTGGAAATTTAATTTTGACCAGAATAAAAAGGAAAGTTGTTCTGTATGGTTAGATAAGTAATTTAACAACTGAAGATAGTTTTGGGAGCAAAGGTTAGTTAACAGGACCAACTGTTTCAAACTAGAATTTCAAATAAGGTGAAATCCAATTGTTTAAAAATATTAGTATTGCTGTTAATATTTTAGTGAAAGAATAAGATAAATGTTTTAGTGCAGCTAATAAAGCAAATTAATATGAATATCTACAATTTCTTTTATTAAAAAAACTAATTTTTATACAGTAAATGATTTGTATATAAAAACATTTCTGTAATATTAAAAAAAGTATAATTAATTTTATTTTAAATTTAAAAATACATATGGTATTTATACAGTAGGAAATATTGAGGATGTTCTGATATTTTTTCTTCTTTCTAGAATGGTTACTTGTTAGGCATACAAGAAGGTGTCCTGCCTGAAATAAAAGGATCAATGCTCATGCTGTATGCAACTTCCACAGCTTTCCTGTTTTATGCTGTAAGATATTGTTTTAAATATTTTAGTTTAGTATTAATTTTTGTTTTATAAAATAGTACTAGATATAAGGATTATTTTCTCTAAATTTCATTTAATTAAATTTTTTTAAATATTTTTAGCTTTAGGTAAAAGTACTTTTTGATTTTATAAAACTATTTATATTTTTTATATTTAAGGTTTTTTCCTCCACAGATTTATCTTAAATTTTAATATTACTCTATGTGTGTTTACTCCTTAAAAGTTTGTGTGAAAATTTTTTACTTAATCTTTTTATCTTCTTAAATGCAGGCTGTGTTAGAACCTCACAATTTAAAGCCAGCATACTTAAAATTTCTTACAAGACTGACACATAACAAGTAAGTTTTTAAAATTTTTAATTTGTTGTGTATTTACATAGAAAGGTACAGTACAAAAAAAAAATCAAAATGATGGCTATATCTTTGGTTCTAATTATCGTAGAACCGTAGAATTATCTTGCGGTTTGCACCAAAATGTTTTGTTTACGATTTTCTATATGTCTCGTGCAATTTTTTTGGAAGGGGACGTATACTAAATAAATTCAACTCTATCTTTACAAATTCCAATACGAACCCCTATTTCTTATGTTTTCATTCAATTTAGAATATTTCGTTTACCCTAGATACCAACTTTCAGTTTGTTATGTTGATAAACATGTCACTTATGAGCGAAAATGTTTTGCCGATTTTGAGGGCAAATATCTTTAGAGCGGTGAAGAATCCGAACGTTTGCGTGCTTCAAGACGAAATCTATTGCACAGTCTTTTAAAGTGAGCTTTTTTACATTTTTGCTAAAATATTGAGAACCAAAAGTCGAAATCAAATGAAAAAAATTCTGGAGGGGTTTTCAACCATGATAATTCTAATTGAAGCAAAAAAGATACGTTTCTATTAAAAAAAAATTAAAACTTGTTTTATTAATTAATAGTTAATTATTAAAAAACTGTTTAGTATAAAAGTTGAATGTTATTTATGTTTGGCCTTTTAATAAACTATCGTTTGAAACAAAAATTGCTAAAATATATGAGCTATTTAAGAATTTCTAGCTAAAAAACAAATTTTCCTTTTAACATTAATTTCCCATTTTTTTGACATTTAAATTACTAAGCACTCATTGAAAATTTATGAAATTTAGTATTTAGACATTTTTTTGGATTCTAAATCTAAATATAGTATAATATTATGGGGTTGCCATTAAATTTTTAAAAAATAATTTTACTCAATTAAAAAATCCAACAAGAACAACAATCTATCTCTACTAGCGAGTTAGAAAAAAATGGTAAATTGAAGTTTTAACGATCATGTTTAGAGAAAATCGCAATTTAAGGTCAAGTCTTAAATTGGTAATAATTGATTGCTTTTTTAAAACGAAACATACCATATTTCTAATTTGTGTAAACTTAAGTAATAAATCGAAGGTAAGGCAAAAAAAAAAAAAAAAAAAACATAAATTAACATGATATAAAAATCTCAAAACTAATATTATTTATATGTTTAGGGTACTGAGTCACCTTAAAGTAATGTAAATTTAATTAGGAAAAATAGTGACATTGAGATTGATAAAACTATGATTCATTACTCCATGGAGAGATATTGGTTAGTGAAAAAAAAAAGCAAAGTTTTCTTTAATTATAAATAACCTGAATTTTACATGAGTTCCTATACATCAAATAGTTGTTTTTCATGAAATTCCAATTTAATGAGTCATCTTTATTGAAGGCATTCTTTTCTTCTGAACTGAAGTTAACCACTATAGGTAAATCTTTTGTTAACCATTAAAAAAAAAACATAATAATTATCTTTTTCGATCAAAAAATGTTTTGTAAATATAAATGCACTTATTATTCTTAAGCTTATTTTGAATGAAACTATAACAGTTTGAAAACTTTAATTTAAATCAATAGTAGTAAATCAATAGTTTTGTCATCTCGGCATTGCAAAAATAAAACTACTTTAAAGCATACATTTGAAAGTTTTGTATGTGAATCTGACTCTCTAAAATTTTCTTTTCAGAATTGGTGAGATTAATCGTCATGTCCTAGATATTTTTGGTACCCATGCTTCTAGACTTTATTCTGACTTTTGGCCTGAATTAGATTTACAATATACAAGCAGAGTATTCCAAGAAAGTGTACTGTTATGGTTAATTCATTGATGCTTTGCTATTTCAAAGTAATTTATTTTGTTAGAAATTAAATGTAATTGTGCCTTTTAAATATCTCAGGCTGATTTTTGTACGAAAGGCAATGCTAATTACAAGTGCTGATATGTAATAGTATTTTGTAAACTGAGAAGTATTTTTATGTGTAATTTATTAATGCAGTAAGCTTAGTACTTACATCCAGTACAATAATGAGTATTACAAACATTTTAACTAGGAAAATTCTTTAGTGTATGCATAATAGGATAGGCTTATTTGCTGTAAAGGTAATCGTTAAAGACGAAATGTTATTCTGGGACAAACTAGAATTTTGTTCTATATGTCTATACCTTTAAAAGGGACCAGATAAAAACATCTAAATTAACCTACAACTTTGATGGTTTAGTAAAAACTTTCACTATAGAGTAAAAAGCTATTATTGAAAAAAAGGTCAAATGTTTGTAAGCGTCATTTCTGCGAATGTTTGCTACTAATACAGTTAATAAAAAAGTTCAACAATGCTATTTGCAAATGAAACTTTCTTCAGGAAAATAGCTGCACATATGTGACGAATTCAACTTCAAAATTAGAGCATTAATTTATCAACTCTGTTGAAACCAATAATTATCATTTAAAATGGCTCTCATTCAATTTTATTTTTTTCTGTTTAATATGCAAGTTGTACAAAATAAATAAATTGTCATTTGTAAAATATAAGCCCAGTTTTTATGTAGTATTTATGGTAGTTTTTTAAAGCTTAGAATAGTTTGTTACTACAGATCGCAAGTTTTTAAAAGAAGTATTAAAAAAGCGTTTTTATGTATTTTTTAAAGAATTTGGATGTCTACAGATAGAATGTACGATTAAAATGTATTGCTTTTTAGTTTTAACTACAACACATGATTTTTTTTTTTTATTATTTCAATTTTATTATATTGGGGACATTAACTACATTTTTGACAAAAATTTAGTGGCATTTGACAAGCAGAGCAGTACATTTAAGTCTTTGATATTACTTTTATGCTACTGTTTAGATATTTTCTTTTGTTAGATTTAATTCAGATTGCTACACTTACTTTAATACCTGTGCTGTGCGTTTACTCAGTATTTAATTATTCTTTATTGAGTTATATATGACTATTTTATAAATATTTTTTTAGAGTAATTTTCTATTTATTTTGGCATACATTTTAATTTAATTATCCTAGCTAGTCATTTATTATGAGTTAAAAAATATGTTAAAGTGGTCCCATCAATTTCACAGTGGAATGCTATTATTTAAATTTTATTTACAAAGTAGAGTTGAGCTATGTTTATTATTTTACTTTCAAATAGTGAAAACTTAATTTTAATGGGGGGAAAAAAAATGGTGGAATAGTTGACAATGTATTTTAATAGAGAATTTTTTGTTGTGGGTGTTGATTATGCGTGTTTTGATAAGTAAAAAGTTTATTTCATTTATGGGATTGTTAAAATATGTTACTTGTCTTGCTTTTGTTAATATTATATATATTATAGTGAATTAGAAGTGATGTTAGATGTTATTTGTAAAAAAAATTGTTTGTATGAAGACTCTGAGTTAGAAACATTCATTATTCAGCTGTGAAGTTTAATTATAATGTAAAAACTATATTTAAAATAGTACACATTACATTTTCTGAGTAATTGTTCCATTTTTTTTTTAAATACAAGAGATTCTAAGTATTTCGTATTATTATAAATTTAAGCTATTTTTCTTTTAAATTGAACACTACTGAAGAAAAAATGTATATTTGAGTTATAAGATCCTTCAAAATATAATTGATGTTGTATATATAAGCATTAAACTATCATACATGCTTTAGGAAATATATAGACATGAAACATATTCAAGCAAGTCTTTCAGACAACAACCAACTAATAATAGCGATTATTTAAATTTTTTGCTATTAATTTTAAACTATCAAATAATAGTTGTCATCACTAATTTGTTGCTGACATTTTTTCAAATTTGAATGTGCATTGTGTTTTTTTAATTAAAAATGTTTAATATGAAATATTTACAAGCTCTTACTAATTTTAGAATTTTGATTCATTCTTTTTTGATTTTACTCATTCATGTTGTATGTCTTGTTTCATTTTGCTTATTGTCTGTTTATATGCTATGTGATAAACCAATACTTACGATTATACTTATCTGAAAGAGCATTGTTTAGAAGAAACATTCCATGTTTATTTTCTTAAAAATTGTTACTTCCAAGTTTTGTACCTCATTTATATGGAAATATTAAAAGTTTTAGCACAATCTACTTTATCGTCTACAAATTTTCACAAAATTAACGAATTTAAGTTTAAGTATAGTTGAAAGTTAGAATTTTTACTCTTGTCCTTGAAAGTTACATTATGTCTTAGGTATATATATATATAGCAAAAAAAAAAAAAAAATCTTAAATTCATATGAATTAAATTTGAGCTATAATGTATGATTGAAATACTATAAATTCAAAACATTGAATTTCCTACAACCCCTTAACCTTTTATTCAAGTATTACATATATAAAAAGAATGGAAATAAATGTGAATTGTGTTCATCTGTTCATGTTATTTGTTTTTATCAGATGTGGCATTTTGAGCAAAAGTATAAAAATGGAATAAAGTAATTTTATTAACCAACTTTTTCAATGTACAGTGGTATCCTTCAGATTCAACCAGAAATACAATAAGCACAACAGCAGCGCTAACACATTTACATAACTTAAGTTTCTAGGTTTAACACCTAGCACAATATAATACAACATGAACTGGATGTATAGCTACAATTTCTCAAGTATATGCAATTAAGTTTTTAATTTAGATATTTAATAAAAATATTTTAAATACTTTATATACAATCTCACACCAAATACTTTCAGATCAAATGTACAGTGAAATTTCAGTTTTTTTTTTTATTATTGGTACTTTGTAGAGTTTCAGTTTGCATAGTTATATCAACCATGTTTCAATATTATGCACTATAAAATTCTAAATGGAACTTGACGTATATATAGAAATTTTGTGTGCAATTCAATATTTTTTAAGTGCAAATTTTTAATCATTAAATTGAGCATTTTTTTTTTTAAATGACATACCTAAAAAAGTTTCAAATGTAGAATGATTACAAATGTTAACAATATACTCCGTTTTGAAAATAAATTTAGAATTTTGGGTTCAAAATAATAAAATATTTAATAATTTTCAATCACTTAAATACAAAGAAATTTTACATTTGTTATAAGTATAATAAATATATACAATATTTCTTAAAAATTAATTTTTTAACGTCTTTGACTTTAGCTGAGACTATAGTAAATTTCAAGTTATTACTTAAAAGATAAGTTACTAAAATGCCCTTGTTGAGTTTTTAGCGAACATCAAGATTGCATTGATAATTAAACGGGAGTAACGGTCAGCGTTTCTACGTCGGAATGTGAGGAAAATGTCCTTCTGTGTCTGGTAGAGTTCAGCTTTGGGGAGAGAGGCAGAATATGGGGGCGTTCAGCTGAAGTCGTTGGAACAGAAGGCGTTTTCTTTGAGGTCAAGGATCTCAAAGATTCCTAAAATTGAAAAAAAAAAAAAAAAATGTGAATATCATTCCCAGTTCCAGTTGATTGTAGCACAACTTGCACATTAACCAACAATTAATTCAATCTAATGTCAATTTTATTTTAAAATATCAGTATCATATAAATTATAAAATCCTGAAATAAATTTAGGTAACTTTAAGACTAGTGTGGAATAAGATTTTTAGTTTCTAACCTCGAGAGAATCCACTAACACTAATCCCAACGCTCTTTGCAGGTTATTTGATGATTCACTTTAAAACTTGTGAAATTAATGTATCTTAAACGATGCCACTTCAGATTCAATTTTTAGTATGCATTTGCATGTATTGTTATAATTATTTTAGATACCAATACTATAGAATACTGGTATTCTAATTACGAAGTTTTCTGGAAATATTGCATACCTATATGTATTAAATATTGGTGGTTAGAGAATATAAATAATCGTTTATTATTTATTGCATATTAGTTAGGTGAAGAGTTAGGCTTTTTTAAATATTTTGATTTCAGCATTAATTAGTTTGCAAATGTATTGGTATTTTTTTCATTAGTTTTTTTAATTAAAATTGTTTAATGAAAATAAACTAAAAACCTGTTTCTATGAAAAATACAATTATTGTAGCTATTTTATTTAAAACAATTACTATTTAAATACTATTTTCAAATGTGGGAGAAAAGGATGAAGGTGCAAAGGATAAATAAGGAAAAGAATGAATGGGAAGGGAACACTGGAAATCTCAAAGGAGAAATATTCACTTTAGATAACAAAGTAAATATACCTGAGAGCTTTTCCAAGTAGAAAACTAGAAAGAAAGTTAATAGTTAGTTTAAAGATATCCGAAATTCGCTGAACAACTAATTTAATGAGATTGTTATGAGAGTAATAAGAGTTAGGGAATATTCTTAAAGTAAAACAGATGGGAAGAATTCGCATTTTACTTGGATGCTCATCGGTAAAAAATTCAATTTGAGACAACAATTCACTTTGTGCACTTTTTACATTATTGAGTGCATATATGATGTACTGTTACTATTTTATTTCAAAATCCTGTACCTAAAATGTAGATCATATTTTTCTCGTAGAAATGTTTTGCCACAGATTAAATTGACTGTAAAGAATGTATTGACAAAATAAGTACCAAAAATACTAGTTAAAAATTCCGGCTGCTCAATTTAAAACCGCAGTATTTGCGGATCGTTCAATTTCACCGGAACTAGTAGAAACATGTTTTTCCTCGCACTTTCACCCACTAACTCATCACTAATTCTCCCACTTCTCATATGGCCACCAACATTGAAATTTTATACCAATGTCAATAAGTTTGAATATAGAAAAGTAAGCTGTTTCGAACTCGATTAACTTGAAAGGTTAGAAAATTGATGTTGTTTTCAAAATGAAGAATATCCCAACGTCTTGCTTTCCATAAAACCAAAACACTGAAGTAAGTATATTCCTTTAGTTGTACAAAGCAACACTTATAACTATTTCTAGTAACAACTCTTAAGGGTTCTAATATAGGTAAAATGTTCCAAATGCAGATTATTCCAATTTGCCATAAAGCCAGGACGTTACAAATGAGAACAAAACTGCAGAGAGTAAACTGTGCAATGGCTATTTCGACCAACTCATCTTATACCTTAAGGATCGGAAAGGAATAAAATATTCTAAATGTGGAACATTCCACTGTCCCACATAGTCAGAACGTTGAAAATGAGAACGGAAAATTCCAGCATTTTTAAAATGTATTTTTTAATTCAATTTTATAAGTGTTTCGAAAAGGCAATTAAACGCAAACATTTCTGCTCACTGCCCTTTTTCTTTTAATTTACAACCAAAGTTCGCCCTGTTAGATTTGGCGGGAAAAACAACACATTCAGCTCGAAGCTAATGTGACGTCACTTGATCTGAAACAACTTGGCTAAAATGCAGCAGTGGAAACTAGTTTTGCAAGCTTTTCGCAAATTGAGCCAACCGGCACGGGATATGGCAATTGTTTAAAAAAAAAAATATTACGTGAAATATTTGGTAGAAACTTCACGATAACCATAGAAACGGAAGGATGTCTTGACGTCATAGCTAAACCGTAGCGTTTAAATCTGAAAGCGATCGGACGAAGTTTTCGGCCATTTTCTTTTCTTAATATTTAAAAAACTAATATTTTTAAAGAACTTTTGTTTCGATATTTGGAATCGGAAAGAAATTCTTCATAAATATAAACTAATTTTACTCGTTATTTATTTAAAAAATGCAGGAATTGTCCATTTGTGTGTTCCGCAGATACTATATTTTTAAATTGAATAGCTTATACATGAGACACGCTTTTATGAGAAGTTTCTATTGCATAAAATTTAATTCCTTTTAGATGTGAATTGAATTAAAATGACATTTTTTGTCGAAACGATTTTCAAAGTTTTAAATCAAATACAACTTTTTAAAGAAATAACATAGTTAATTTACAATTTATTCATCTATTGCTATGAACAATTTATTTCATTTCATAACTCAAACAAACAAAAACTGAAATGGATAGAATAATTTTTTTTCCTAGCATGTAGCAGTAACATTTGATTTCAAAACTGGAAACATTTACTAATTTTAATTCTTTTTTTAATTAATAATAATAAATAAAAAAAAAAAAAAAATACGAAAGGAAATTTGAATCTATTCCTTAAATTTTAATCTGCATTTAAAAAACAATATTTAAAAACTAGTTTTAAGAATGGTCCATTTACGTTCATCTCGACTGAAGAAGTTAGAGCCTCATAATTTCAATAGGCAAACAACAATGGAACGGTTCTAACCTCTATGCATAAACTAGACAAGGACCAACATTTTTAATATGGGTATCGATGAGTTCATCTCATCGACCCCTATCAAATTTAGATGATTTTAAACCACTACCTGAAATAGTAAGATCTAGAAGACGCAAAATAAATAAGCGATATTCACTGTTAGTATTTTAATAATAATTTTTTTTATTGCACTTTCTGAAGAATTTGGAGATTGTAGTTTGTCTGAATTTTGCAGTCCGCCTTCTGACTTTGACTAAAAGTAATAGATGTCAAACTCACCCTCCAACTGGATCTCCTACGGTCGTAACGGTCAAGTGTCCGCCTCGCGTACGAAGGCATGTTACTGATACTGCTGCGGCCTTGGGAAACCAGGGAGATGGAACTACTACCACTCGCAAGCCTCTTCTCTGACTTGCATTTCTTCGACACCACGCTCTCAGACTCCAGAGACAACCTGAAACACACAATTCCTTCAATTAGATTATCTAGTTTTTGTTAATTCAACCACTTTTAAACAATAGAACTTCTAGTTATGGTACGCAAGTTAAGCATATTGTACACAGTTTACATTTATTTATTGAGATTCAAAGTATAATTGTATACTTTCGGGTCAGTGTAGAGTGATTCAAAAGTAACAAAAAGATCAAAACATACTCTTTTCTTAAACTTTATACGGTAAAACAATATTTGCCCATAACTGTGCAGAAAAAATGGGATATTTCCACTAAGAAAACAAATTACTTAATACTTTTTTAGTCATCAGATGGCTGTTGACAGCAAAATCTTATTGATCGAAATCATTTGTTTTCTTAATACTTGACTTGCAGATTGGACACATGTGATCAACAAGGCGTGCTATAAAATAAGTCGTCTTAGTCTTATTCAAAGTGTCGAATAACGTTAGGAAATTATTATTAGATACTTACAGTTTCACTCGTTAAATAAAAAACAATTTTTGCAATATTTTTCTTTATGGAAAATCCCCCCAATTCCTTTCAGTACTTTTCTGTGAAAACCAATAAATCTTACTATATGTAATTTTCGATTTTCTTAATTATCTGTTAATTTTGGATGAAGCTCTATAATATTGATATGAAAACTATACAGCTATTTAAAGTATCAAACCTTAATTTTAAAAGTGTCATATGCGGCATCAAAATACACATTTCATGGCAGAATTAAACAAGCAATGGTTCCCAAGTTATGGAATCTAATCATTCAAGCATCTTGCAGAAACCTCACACATGTGTCATAATTTTTAATAAACACAAATTGGAAACCACCAAGTGATCAGTTAGATTTGCATGGATTTAGGACACGTAATCATAGCACACATTTCTACTTTAAATACTTCATACGTAATTTAAGAACTTTAAACGTCAATTCAATAAATTGCATCCTAAAGAGACAACTCTTTCACCGCTTTTCTTTACAGATCAGAATTTAATAAGTCTCATGAGTAATATTGATTGGACGTAAAGAGGTCTAGAAAAGAAGATGAGAACATGCGATTATCAAATAAAATATCAATCAAAGATATAGATTTTGTTTGGGAAGTGTTTTTTGTTTTGGGAAGTGAAACGTTGTTTCGTATTGAGCTCTCCGAGAGAGCATGGGATGTTTAAACTAAAAAAAAAAAAAAAAAAAAAAAGTATACTAACATATGCCAGCTCTATGTAAATTTATTTTGGGGAGATCGTTCAGAATTGAGTTTATGGAAAATTATGTCACTACTGTAGTTGAAAATGATTCATTCATATACATAATACATATGCGAGAAAACTCCCCTAACATAAATACTACCACCAAACAAATGCTCTAACTAAATGTTGCCACCAGAGCTTTTTTTTTTAAAAATAAATTTCATGTGCCTGCAACTAAATTGAAATGTATTCGGTATGTTTTAGTTTGATTGTAGTTGGGTATTCTTTAAGAGGAATCCCCTTACATGAGGACTTTTAAGGATCTTGCCTCTTGTATGAAAAAAACCAAAAAAAAAAACCGGTCCACCCATACAGTCCAGAGAACAAATAGCCAAGAAAAGTTGTCTTCACATGCATCTACAATCTACATATAGGTGTAACTAGAGTTGATGAAGGGGGGGGGGGAGGAGAGGAGAAACTAGTGGTGTGGAACATCGCCTAACTTTATATTACACTATATTACTGATGTGGATTTGTGTCATTTACCGTTTTTGTATTTCCATCATTAGAAAAAATTGACAGTTTGGCGATGTTTTTTTGCGATAGTTGTAGTATGGGTCTTTAAAAAAAAAAAAAAAAAAAAAAAACGCTACAATGAAAATTTTGGCAATATACTTTTCGATAGTTCTTATATTATCATTTCCTTTAAGTCAAACTGAGAAGAGGAGAAAAACGATTGTTCATACAAGTAAATAGAACTCTGTGTTGAAGGCATTCGTTTTTTAACTTTTTACGTCATTAAAGCATTTTTAAGGGAATTTCGGAGGTGGGGATGTTTAGAACACCTTGAGAGGCACCACCACAGCGATTTGGAACCAAAATCGTTCGAGCCGTTTTTTGGCAATTACTGAAAAATATGATTTTTTCAATGGCAGCTACCTTATGCGCTTGAGCGATTTTGACGAAAACCTTAATAGCAGATCCTTGGGCCATCAGCAACCTGCACACTAAACTTGAACATCGTAGGTCAATTTGTTCAGAAGTTATGCTGACCACGAACACACAAGACATTTTTTCTAGATCACTTTTTTGAGACCAGGATGTTCCAAAACGTAGAGAAATGCAAAAAAACGAATCCTATACGTTCATTACCCTATGTATACATATGGTTAATTGAAAGCAAACTAGAGGTGTGGAACATCGCACAACTTTCAATTACACTATAATACTGACGAGGAATTGTGTCATTTACCGTTATTATATTTTCATCATTTATTTAGAAAAAATGGTCAGGTTGGCGATATTTTTTTGCGATAATTCTTGTATGGATTTGAAAGAAAAAAAAAAAAAAAAATCCGCCAAAATGGTGATTTTGGCGATATACTTCACGGCAACCCTTATTTTATCCTTTCTTATAAGTAAAACTGGCTAGATAAGAAAAAGCGATCAATAATTAGGTATGCTCAAGGAAAGAAGACTCTGTGTTGAAGACATTCGTTTTTCAACTTTTTACGCCTTTATAGTATTTTTACGGAAATTTCGGAGGTGGAGATGTTTAGAACACCTTAAGAGGCATCACCACAGCGATTTGGAACAAAATCGTTACAGCCGTTTTTTAGCAATTACTGAAAAACATGATTTTTTCAATGGAGCTATACCTTACGCGCATGCACGATTTTGATGAAAACCTTAACGGTGGGTAGGTAACCACCAATCCACACACCAAATTTGAACATCGTAGATCAATTTGTTCGGGAGTTATGCTGAACACATACACACATAGACAAACAGTTTTTCTAGATCACTTTTTGGAAATCAGGTTGTTCCAAAACGTTGAGAAATGCAAAAAAAAAAAAAAAAAAATCGTAAAAATACTCTCATTACCCTATGTATACATATGGGTAATTGAAAGAAAAAAATTCATCTTATTGAAAAAATTCAAATCATTTCCTAAACCAACAGAGTTAGAAAGATTTCCTTATATATATATATATATATATAAAAAAAGAAAAAAAAAAGAAAAAAAAAAAAAGAAAAGAGCAAGACCAGGAAAATGTTCTTACACTTATTAAAAGAGCACGTTATAATAGTAAAGTATAAGTATGCAATATTTTCAGAGAAACTTTTCTAGGGGCAGCAAACAAGGTCGGATCAGAGCCAGGATTTCTTTTCGTGGGGGTGGGGATAACTACATAAAGCAGATATTTTAATTTGTAATTTTTGCAGAATCAAGAGACTCAAACTCATATCACATCTATAACTCGAATAACTTTTAATGTAAATATTTATAACAAGTTACACAAAAAAAATAAAGGGAAGAGGTGAAAACACGATTTTCCACAATTTCGGGGGGAGGGGGTCCCGTCGGTCTCCTCTCGCTGTTTACGGCCTTGAATGGTACATTAAATGGCAAGTTTGCTCTTCTGGTGAAAAATCCATGAATAGTCTTGCAGTTAAGTATAGCTTTTGATTACCTTAGTAAAACAATGATCACTGAATAATCCCAATACAGAAATTTAATGGATAATTTGAGTAATAATCAACAGAGTTGGTTGGGGGAAAATACAGTATATTTGCTCAATTGTTTTCTCAACCCAATGGGGGGGGGGGGGGGAGGATGGAACCTCAACCCACCCCCTCGTTACGCCTATGCGTCTACTTCTACATGCTTCTGAAAATAACAGTCTGGTTACAGCCTGGCTACGCTATCCTAATGCACTATACTTGTTTGCGCTAACTATCCTCAATCGGTAATGTGACCAGATGAAAATAACGTGATAAGTTACAATAATTTCTAAATTCCATCATGAAAGTTCAGAATTACAAATTTCCCTCACAAATTCGGGTTTTCCATACTTTCCTTGTGACTAAGATCCTTGTCAACACAATACAGTGCCTGTCTACCGTAACCCGCTTCTAACTTACCTAGCTGGTTGAATGAGATTTTGCCATTCTGTGGTGAGGTGTCTCCGGATGATGTTCTTTGAGGTAGGGATGCCGAGGGCTGTCGCGATGGTGTCCGCGGTAAAAGTGGGCTCGAGAACTGCTAACGCCCCGTGTACTCCGGTGTTTCGCAAGTTTTCGGCGTATTCCGCTAAGTCTATGCTCGCCGCCCACCTGATCAGCCTCTGGTTGGTCCACACAAAGGGATCGATGTCCATGGTCTCGCTATTCATCCGCCTCTGATTGAGGATCTGGAAGGAATGGTGGTTAGTTGTTATACTAATGTTTAGCTACTGAAATCGTTTTTATTTTTTTAATCCTGAAATGAGATGTTTAGCAATTTTCCACCTAAGAATATAGTGATCCCGGATTTATGAAACAAAGGAGTATAGTAAGGAACTCTTAAGTAAAATATTACGTCATTTAATGAATACCAACCCTCTAATGCATTGACGTGATTGATATGTGTTTGCTTTTTTAAACGACGTCATTGGATTGTAATAGTTCATAAATCCAAAAGAAAGCGTCTCTAGTATGATGCTCAGAAATCACTCTAATACTTCAGAAGTCATTTCAATATGGTACAGAAAGCACTGTAATGTAATAGTCTAGAAATAAAGAAGAGCAATTGTATTGAATTGTTGAGAGAACGGGCTATGAATGGAATAGGAAGAAATGCTTTTAATAAGATAGAGTATTGGTAGAGACATTTAACCTTTCTTCCACCATTGTGTAGAAAAAAATTGCTATTTCTGGAACTCAGTTCAACCAACACCATGCTTGATGACATGGAACAATCCAGTTCCGCAAAGCTGCACTGAGAATTGCAAACACTTGAATATTTTACGATCCACTAGTATCGTCAACTTAGAAGGTTGGAGGAACTAATTCATCCCAACTGAAATTCACATTGCAAAGGCGCGTCCTTTATGAAAAGAGTATGGCTAATGGTTATCTTATTTGTTCTAAAAACTAATTACATTTTTAATTAATTAATTGGATTTAAAATTATATGGAAATGTATTTTTTTGTTCTTTTTTTTTAACATTTGGTTAATATTTGAATCTATTTAAAGGTATCCTACACAATGTTCAAACGACGCAAAAGAGTTCAATTGATAAACTAACCTGTCTGTCGAAGTTGAGCATCCTGAGCAGTTGTATGGCGTGCATGATGCTAAGCTGGTGGAACTTGCGGCTGATGCCGAAGTGCTTCTCCAAGTCTTTCTTGGTGAGGGTGTCCAAAACGCGGCCGTCGACCAGGTGCTCGGAGAAGCAAGGCAGATAACAGGGGAGGGCGATACTAGGCAGCCACTCCTCGATCACCCACGAATGAGTCATCAGACACATCTTGGGGTAACGACTGCAAGAAAAATGTTAAAATAACTAATAATTCTTAATCACGATTCCATTATTAATGTAATGGATGTGGACTAGAAACTTAGTTCTTACGACGAACTACCAAATAACTAAACAAAGTAAACTGAAATTAAAATTCCAGCCATGACATTAGGTATGCAAATTGTTGTCAAGGGAAGTTAGTCTGCATATCCGCCATTTTGGTTTTACGAAATAAAAGTAGTGGAACATATTTCATGTGCAAAGTGGTAGGTTGATTTCACGCAAAAGCATATGCTCCAACAGAAGGGTAAACAAATATAGTGAAAAAATATTTGATATTCCCCTATTAAAAGAGAAATTTTTATATTTCATCAGATAAATCTTGTTGATTTAAACTTAAAAACATTTTCCAATAGCACGTAAAATTCAATATCAGCCTTCAGGAAGTTTCGGACTATGTTTGTTACAGTATTGATGATGGAAAATATCAATTGTTTCCGACGCGACGTATTTGAGATTTTTAAATATTTCTACATTATAGATGTTTCTATACAGAAATATTTCTACATTATCACAAATACACCAAATAAACAAACAAAATAATAAGACCACAGTCCAATAATAAACAATAAGTTTCACTATCTTGGATTTTGGTCGTCCATTCCACAATTCGGACAAAATCTTAGTGTAAATTTATTTCTGTTGCATAATTAATGTAATTACTTTCAAGGTTGGTTTATGTTTACGTCCAACGACCTTTTTGGAGCACATTAACGGATTATCAAGCGGGGCACACAGCTTAATATAGATTCCGAACCTCAACGAACATCCATACCTAACCCAGGATTCGAACTTGGTATCTTTCGCAGGTGAAACCAGAGCACTAACAATACAGCCATCAAGTGGACTAATTACTTTCATGAAATTATTGCATAATATTTGGTCTATAGACATTAGAACTTGAATTTGCAATAGCATGTCATTTAATGAAGTGGCTAGTCAATTCGTAAAGAGGCTAACTACGAAATTTGACCCACAAAGTATACGTTAAATAAGCATTGAAAAATTCTTACCATAAGGAGGGTTGTCTATGTTCTTCTATAGCTAGTCTTAGTTTTCTTCTGTGCATGACGTTAGTTATGCCTAAACCTTCTTCAAGCTCAGAGTCATTGAGTTCTAATAATAGCTGGATAAAAAACAACAACGATGAAATGTATTTAAATTCAAAATGATAAATTCAAACTTCTTAAATAACGTTTTATTCTGAAAAATAAATGTGTATTGTTTTAGATAACATAACGATGTCGTAAATGTAATGATGAAATAATTTTTTTTATTAAAATACAGGGACAAGTTTAAATGCCAATATGCAGAGTTTAATACAAGTTTAATATTTATATCACACTTGGAAAAAAAAAAAAAAAATGTAATCTTGAATACAGAAAAAAAGGAGCAACCGAACAATACTCCAAATTTCGGAAGGCATACATTAGAATTAGTAGACCACAGCAAGAGAATTTAGAATGATTATCATTGTAATTAGTCCGACAATTATTTCTAAAATGTCTTTCGGTACTTATTGACGGAAGTCTGAGAGTTACACAGCCAATACAAATCAGAATGAAATGTCACAGACGAGATTCATGTGCGTGTTATTAGCATGGAAAACCACTGTATCCAATGCAATAGTAACTAAACCTTCGTAAATAAATCACAAACGCATGTTACACTAATTTAAATTCCTTGCGATGAAAATACGAATTCTCTAAGTTCTGAAAGAAATAATATTAGGTTTAAACTCTGGAAAAGATTACAACCTTAGAACTCTCTGAATTTAGTCCTAAAGAAATACCCACTTTTCCGCTCTTGATGTTGTCTGCACACATTGCCCCGTACTGTGGCATGTCCATCGTGATCTCGAGCCATGCGAGAACAGTGGCAGCTCTCCAGTGTTGCATTGGGGTACCGTGGCTTTCCTCCAACAAGCGTAACTTCTGTGCATAGCTCTCTTCGCTCAGGGGACTCGTGCTCTCCTTAGGCGACCACGAACAGCGGCTGCCTAATGATAAAACACACATTTAAAGAGGTCAAAGGATAAATGTAATGTTACATCGGACATTATTCTGAAATATACAAGAAAGGTTCTAAAAAATATTCATAGATTAGGAATATAGTGGATTACTGAAGTTTTTTTAGCCAGAAAATTGCCTTAAAGTGATGAATGAATTAAAAAATGATAGACAGTAGGCAACTGTGTCTATTAGTCCACCATGGGTAATTCTAAAAATATTTTTTTCCCAAACCAAATCGTCAGTCTATGGAATGTTCATTTGTAATTCCATCATAAATGTATTCATTCTCATTAATAACGTATTATTAATACTAAACACACTAAAATTGAACTCTGTTACTTTTGAATAGGGCATTCAAGGTGGAAATTAAATCCATATATGAACATGTTTTCCAATTTGAAGAAATTCCAAATGCAGAAACGGCGACAAACTTGGTGGCTTAGCCCGTGGAGGTTAAACTTAACGAATATAAGATAGCTTTTTAGTTGTCGATAGACTCAGCAAACTTTTCAGGTTTACGAACTTGCCTACTTTTTATTATTTTTATTTTTATAAATCAATACCTGGCACACACAGTCATTGTAGATCAGATCAATTGGAATTGGATGCAATTATCATTACCCTGAATGAGGAGATAAGTTGGCAAGGTAAAGCCATCTAATAAAGATGTTCCAAAATGATTCAGCCCTCTTTTTGCCATTGTCTTGTCACTATCTCTCTACTCAATGCTGATGATAATAACGACTGATATGATCCAATGATTCTGTCCGTCAGTACTCCAACAAATACTTTAAACAGTCAAAACAGAAATATCAGAAGAGTAATTAAAGACTTAAACTCAGGTTACAATTTAATTAGTGTCCTTACCTTGTGAGTACATGGATCTCCTCCCCCCTTCGAATAGGTCCGGATCCAGGGGCTTTCTCTTTTTGCTCCTGGAGAAGACCCTGGAAATGGATCCCCATGTTCCCTTCTTCTCCTTCTTCTTGACGCGCATCATTTCGCCCGCAGAGTTGAAGATGTCTTCGGCCGACCGAGACAAAAGACTCGGCCGATGGGGCTCAGGAGAAAGACTCTGTACCATCATGCCTGTTGAACAGAGGTATTTGAGAGAACGGGACACTACATTTTTTTTTTAGCATGGCACATGCGAAGGTTAAGGATATGCATCATACCTGCTTAAAAGCTTGTTTTCGAATGGTACTAATATAACGATATTATTAAGAGCAATTGAATATAGGTTCTTTCATCTCCTAACGTGATTGGACACATAATCATAAATATTCAAACATATTACAAGATTTTTATAATAAATAGAAATCTTATATTTTAATGTCCATTGCGTAGAGATCATAATTTCTTAAACATTTGTAATCCGATGTCACAAATGCACGACATTTATATCATATATTATATATATCTTTGAAATTCTCTATTGGTATCCTAAGCAAATTATTATTTAAATTTAAAACTGTTGGAGAGTTGTTGAAATCGAAGGTAAAAAGGTTTCCTATAATGGAGTGAAAGAAAGTATTTTAGGTAGCTAAGTACCTTTTGATATACGAAAGTATGTGGTATAATGAAAATATGCAATAAAAGTACAAAATTTTACTTGATTAAAAAAAAAAAAAAAAAAAAAAGAACCGTTAAAGATAATTTTGTATTAAAGAAAAAAAACTGAATTCCAGTAATTAATATCCGTGGAAAATGTATCATAGAATATAAGATATTAAAACCTAGATCTACATAGTAAAACATACGATCCAGCCTCTTCCCTTTATAAAATACATACAAAAACCTCCCAATAAACAAAAGCCAGTACAAACGCAAGTTTTGGTTGGTTGTATTCAGATTATCTGGCGCCGTCAGCAACACGAAGGCTATAATGCGCCGAAACATTCGTCATTAGACAAGCCAACATACATTTACAAACACCCATGCCTAACACGGGACTCGAACCCGCAACCTCGTGGTCTAGAAGCCAGCACGCTAACCACTATACCGTTTGGTCGGCGAAACGCAAGTTTTACTTTAAAAAACAAGCTTTTATTAAAAAAAAAAAGAAGCTAATTTTGTTGCGTACCTTTTCGCGGCGACATGGGATCCGCATAGTGTGACGAGATGGTGGGGGTTCCAGCGTAGGAGGGCGAAGTGGTCGGGTCGGATCCAGGAGTGGGGGTCGGGGTCCCCCTGGAGTCGATCCCGTTGGCTGTCCGGTACGAGATTGAACCTGGACTCCCGAATCCGTTGCTCTGACGAACATCGTTGTTGGATGAGATGCGTTTCTCTTGCAACTGGATGGAAAGGAAATCATATTTCAGTGTTTTTTTTTTTTTTTTGTTTTTTTTTTAAATAACAATAAGGATGGTAGTTATGGAAATATTTTGTTATGATATTGTGACATTATTTAAAATAATAAAAAAAAAAAAAAAAAAAAAAAAAATAGACAATAATTTTCAGTTCTCCAAGTATGTTAAACCTTTAAGAACTGGGGTTATTTAGATCCAGGTTAGTTTTACAGCGATTCTATCAAATAATACTTTATAGTGTTAAGGAGGGAACTTTTCAATAAAATTCAATGGTTTCTTAATTCAATAGGAAAAATGGATGGAAAATAATTTTTTTTGAATGATTCCATTTGGCATTACTGGTAATAAAGTATTAAAATAAGATTTTTTTTTTTTTTTTAAATACGATCTTATTCTACTTCAAGTGAGAATCAGAATTGTTCCCGCATTTTCTTAGAAAAATTAATTTCAAAAAATTCAGGATTGATTTAGGGATAATTTCCAAACATTTTAGGGATAATTCTTAAAATTTTAAAGAAAATTCTTAAAATTTTAGGTATAGTTCAAAAACATTCAGGGATATTTCTTTTGAAGTTGACATAGGATCCTAACAAAGACATATTATTTCCAAAGCTTGTTTCAATACCTTAAAAAAACTGCCAATTTTCAAAAGCATTTAACGTCCAACAGTTTACTGCCAATTTTCAAATACATTTCATGTAAAACGGCTTTTTAGAAAAATAACAGTTGTATAACTAAACAATTATACTATTTTGACAAACATGCGAATTTAATTAAATCTATTTTTCTCATCTGGAGGAATATCGGAGTTTTTTCACTGATTTTGGAGAAAAATCAGGAAATTTTCGGGATTATTAATTTCTTTTAGGAATTATCGAAAAATTTAAGAACAATTTTAGGAATTTAAGGGACAAACAAAAATTTAAGGAATATCACGAATTTTAAAGCGAATGCGACCCTCGTATATTGATCTTTTCATAAAGCAAATGTTGGTGGATACTGCTTAAGAATAAATCCCTTACCATATTCAGTTCCTCTTGCAGTTCTTTAATGTGGGCGTCTTTGAGACCGAGTTGCGTGCACAGGAGAACAGCCCTCTCTGCCTCATCTCGCGCTCTCTTCAAGATGCTCCACTTTTCCTGTTCCATCTCTTCACGATCCTTCGTCATCTACAATCACGAAACAGAAGGGGAAAAAAATATGAAACTGTTCTTCCTTAGTATTTAAAAGGAATAAGGAATCAAAGCACTCATAAAATACTCTTCTCCATTTTATGAGATACATGGTGGTTATTTAATAATATAATCCATAAAGACAGAGTTTTTAAAAAAATCCTTTTTATGCATTCTCAATTTTTACTTTCATTAACACAGCGCCGATATCAAAAATATATCAACAAAATGTGCGGCAAACTACTCTTCAAAATTTATTTATTAAAAAGGAACGTGAATTTATGCTCTCACATCTAAATATCATTTATTTATTCTGATTAGAGTAATTTTATTATTTATTTATTAAAAAAGATTTGGCTACAGGAAAGAGTTTCAACTATGGTCGGTTCAAGGCTTTTTTAACGTGATTAGATGACGGCAAGTTGGTTTTATTAGTATTCTATAAAAGCGACCTTTTAGTGACAGTAACAGCCCCAAAATTTGATAGAATATATTGTCATCGACATCGAACCTATCTGCCAAGTTTCAGCCCGATAGGATGACGGTAAGGGGTTATAGGCCTCCGCAGATTCTACTTCCATCGACAAACAAAATCGTAGTTAATATAAAGGATTTAAAAATGTGTGTGTTTGGAGAAGTCTGAAGCATGAAATAACCAAGACATTTTCTCAAAATTTCGAAAACTAAAAGCGCGGGAAAAAAAAAAAAAAAACTGCACTACTTAAGAAAAGTTGCGTAACTGAAATTATTTGCTAACATCAATCAAACAAAATATCCTATCAACATTTTTTGAGCAGTATAAAGGTAACTATTATTTTAAGAAATATTCGACAAACTTTCCATGCCATAAAATGGAAATAACACTTTGTATTTACACAATAGTTGTTTCTATCAATATGTCCGTCAGGGTTTCATTGTCCCATAGACTTAATGCAATATTTTCCTGCTCAGTTATTATCCAAAATGATACAACGAAACATATGATATTATTATCGCACAAAAAAAAAAAAAGAAAAAGAAAAAAAAAAAAAAAAAAAAAAAGAAGAAAAAAAAAGGGAAAAAAAAGTAGTGCATCCAATTCTATAACTAAATGATTAATACAGAAATAAAAATAAAACTATGATAGGCATTTGTTTTTTCTCCAATAGGTGGCGCTACTTAAAAAGAGGGGGAGGGTACCCGAGGTAAATTTTTATATAGTATTAGAAAAGAAAGAAAAAAAAAAAAGGATATTAAAAAGTATACATGCGAATGCAAAAGTTAGGTAACACGAATTTTAATTTTCAAATTATGATGTGTCCTGAAAGTGAATAAAATTACTATCACAGAAGTCGGAACCTTAAAATGGATTTACTATTTTATAGACTTAAAGATAAAACCTCAAGATATCGATATTTTTAAAAAACTTATGTGCGTTTATTACGACAGAAGTAGTGAATCGAGATATCACTATCAGAAAAATACTTTGTGTACTAAAATATGCGCATAATCCATAAACAAAGTGCATTTTAACAATAATACTAACAATAGTTGACTGGAGTGAAGCCTGATAAACAATTCTATATTTTTATTATTTGTATAAATGCGCTTCACATTGAAACAATTTGTATCTGTAAAAGTTGTTTTTTCGTTATAATAAGTTTAAAGTTGGGAAGCCAACACAAACATTTTGTTTCCATACTCTTCAAATCTGTAAAACACGTTTCACTGCAATATACAATTCTACGCAGTAAAAATCTACCCCATGAAACTAGGCAAAAGCAACTGAAAAGAATATCACCAGATTTTTAGTAGGTAATAAAAACGTTGCAGAAATGAGTTCCTGCGTTTTTATCAGTGGTGTTTAAATTTTTGTTGATGAATGGTATTTTGAAGACGTCAAAATTAAAAATATGTCCGAATCGAATGTCGTGGTTATGACTTCTTATAGCTCAGTAAGAAAAAAAATATTCCTAACGTAAGCCTATTCAAACCACTTTCTAATGCAGATATTACCTCTCAAAATACAGCCATGGAGAAGGCTTATATGCATGAAAATATGTTGTTCGAAATAATTTTATAACAGACAATCACTTGAAAAAGAAATGGGAAGTAACATCACATTTTAGAAATGAGTACGCAATGTAGTCAGTGGATATCACTATTTAAGTTCCTCTGCTTGAAGCACTTCGACGGTCTGAACGATATTTTTTTTGCAATTAATTAGTTGGATGGTGTACCCAATTAAGGAAAAGAGCACAATAAAGCTTCCCCAGTATCTAATCTTTACCTGTTTCATGTTCTCGTCGCTCTCCTTCATCTTATGCTCGTAGTTGCGAATGAACTCCCTCAGTTCGGCCTCCTTGTCCTCCAGGGTGGAGTACAGCTGCTTCATCTGAGTCAGGAGATCGAACTTCTCGGCCTTCAGCCGCTTACGGTCCTGCTTCAGAGCTGCAGAAACAACACATAATATTAACAACTTTATAAGAACTGAATTTGCAAACATTTTATAATTTAGCTAAAGGATTTTTATAAGATACAAACTTGTGTTTAAATTTAATAAAAGAATTGATGTTTACAGTAATATGCTGAACACGAATGCATGTTTTATAGCTGATAACTGTTTGCATTCAGACAAATTTTAGATGTGTTGATAATGATAAAAAACAACATCAACAACATAAAGACAATAAACATTTTTGTTAAATGAATAATCTGTTGTCGTAACTCAGATGGGCCTAAATTTGAGATTATTAAAATACATACTTTTAAACTATTTGAATTTTCTTCTAAAAATGATATGTTAATGTTATACATAGTCGCATTCATATTGTCAATTCAGAATTATTTCGAATCACTGTAAAGATAGAATACCGTCTTAAGATTCTTAAAGCAACAAAGGGATAGCAAGTCTTATTTTTTGTTGTTCAATCTATGTAGGCAAATAATTTATTACGCGTTTTTTAAATAACTATGAGAAATTCATGGATTTTTTAAGCACTCTAAATAATTCCATTATATTAAGAAATGTGACAATAAAATAGATTCTATTTGAAAATTGCAAGGAATAATTATAAATAAAATAACTGAAGGATAAGCCTAATAACGTAAGGGCGTGAATACATAAATCTTTTAAATAAAATATTTTTTTCATCGAAACTAGGATAAAAGTGGCACATGAATTTAGCAGGGTTTTAAAATTTGCTGACACAAAATATTGAACCATAAATGCTTTCAGTGGAAATGGTTTAGCAGAATTCCTGTCAGGAAAATTGAATTTATCTTTTATCTGTTTACTCAAGAAAAAGTAATGGAAATTGAAAATTTCTAAGACCTTCCAATACAGCGGAAACACAATAAGCAAGAAGAATATTCGAAGAATAGGGAGAAAAATGACACAAGTCAAGCTTATTTTGAAAATGATAAGAGATTAACTTCCTTTTTTGAGAACTCACTTTACTTTTATTTTGTCATATTTATGGATTAAAAAGAAACTTGAGACACATACATACGTTACATACAAATTAGAGTCAGATTCGAGTGTGTGAAATGATGTTTCATATTTAAAACAAACTTAATTAGAAGTCATGAAACTTAAATCAAAAGTAATGTTAACACTTAATGTTAACACTATAATGAAATACATCACTAATCGTACGGCAGAGTGTTGCATTATGAAGAGTATGTACATATGGGCGTCGGAGATGCCCTGGGGGTGAAAACAATATAGAGAAAAATGGTACGATTTAACAGAAATATGATGTAGGTTTCAAACTATTCAACGGAAAATAAATTTAATTCATAACCATTAATTAAAATTTCATAAAGATATCCAATTGATTAAGGTTAAAACCAAAAATTAATCACCTTGCACCCCCTTGGATGCCATTGCACCCGCCCCCCCCCCCCCAAAAAAAAAATAATTCTGCCGGGGCCCATGAATGTACACTTGTTTACTAACATTATTTACATCACACTACTTACATTTACAGACATTCCACCATCAGCAACAATACACATGATTTTTTATTTTGCATTCTTTCATTAATTGATTCTCTTGAACATTTCAGGTCTTCTAATCGAGTTGGTTTTAAATGTAAGATATTTATTATGAAAATAGAGGATGCTATATACGCTTTGGTAATAGACTTTATATAGCTATCTATCATAGATTTCGAGATAAAATCGTCAAATTCCTCCACTAGGGCATTCCACAACTCTAGATTTATCCATTTAAAAGTTATTCAAGTGTTTGACTTTAAATCCTTTGTTGTTACTTATCTTACCGAGGCTTAAATATAAAATTGCGATAGTATTTTAAATGTCTTTTCAATTAAATGTGCTACACTTCGGTTAATTTTTAGGTTGACACTGACACAATATACTAGAAGTATTTGTAGTTTCGTTTAGGAATGTCACATCATCTCACGGATTGACGAATGAAGGGACTTGTTTCAGTTGAAATTTTTTGTTTGAAACTAAAAATAATACTTTTGCCTAGGGCTATTTACTTATTTGTGTAAGGCTGAAGAATGGTGACTCTGCTGCAGTAGACATACAAATATTTAAACTGATTTAATCTCATTCCAAATTCCATTACAAAATAAATTCTCAGAGATAGAAAAAAACCAAAAAAACCATAGGTATAGCAATAGTGTTGCCGTTTCTTTTCATAAATAATTCAAGTATAATCGAAAGGAGACGGGTGGAAAAATCACAACAAGGATAAAAGTGGTACAACTCGGAATATTTTCAAGTAAAATAATTCAAGAACATCTTACATAAAAAAATAGTACTTGTTTTCAATCTTCCAAATCGACACACGTTTCATAGTATGGGTCGATATTGTAATTATTCCGCTTTCCGCCAACAAAGATATTTTCCTATATCCACTCCACTTTCACATGAGCTACACATAAGGTCCTATCGCCAATCGAAATATTGGGAACACGAAAAAAGTCCCTTTGCCGAAGTAGTGGTAGAATGACAAATCTGCTGAAAGGGGGAGTCGAAGTTGTGAAAAAGAGGACTTTTTGTGTTTAGCAATGGATCAGTTGCTTTGTGGAATTGTATGCTGGTTTCTTTGGCGAAAGAATAGAAGGCGACGCGAATGGGATTCAGAACAGAATGGAGCGTTTTTGAAAGGAAACCCAAAGCTAATCGTTAATTCCAGGGATGCATGGTCTGCCACGGAATATGACTATTTAATCTTCGATTGTGAAATGAAACAATCGCAAAGAAGAGAGCATGAGAGATGAGAAGCGGATTTACTGTGGTCATTAATTTTAGATTTTAATTTAATTATATTATTGACATTTGTTCGGAATAATATAGGTAATAAATCTTGAGAGGATTTTTTTAGTTAAAACTAACTGGCATAAAAATTTGCTAGGTTTCCTGTATATCAAGAGATGACAAATCGAATTAAATATACTGGAGAAAAATTTTTGGTCTTAAAATTCTAAACTATTAAGAAAACTAACACCTTGCTCTGAATCCAAATGAAGGGCCACAGAAAAGAACGATCAGAGTCCTAATTTTTCGAAATCGAGGTTTTCTCGCCATCTGCAAGGTTTTAGCAGATAGTTGAATGATGCGGAGTCCTCTGGCAAATAAATGTCATGGTACGTGAGATTTTGAGCATCCAATTACGTCAACCCTGATACAAGCCCTGAGACTTGAGACTTTAAATTATCTATTCTTGAGAAATGAAATTCAAATGACGTTAATCCTGGCAACGCTGCAAAGTAACCACTATCCTTTTTTCATTCCAAAGCTTTTTATTCATTGTCCCTTTACAAATCGCTATCTTCATTTTCTCTTATAAATTCAACGCTTAACTTGTTTTTATCGCATAACTTTCGAGTGGCTACGGAAAATCAAATGAAACTGGTAAAATAATTGAGACCAACCCGTTCATGCAAAATCCGATACGCAATACATTACTGAATGACAAATATGTATTGAGCAAGTACTGGCATTAAAACAGCTATGATGCTTTGGTCTCAGAATGTAAATAGGAATATAGGAATTCAGAATCTCACCGAAGTAAAAAGTTCAGATTTTAGTAACTAGAATGCCATGTCGGAAAATGTTACTGGTATTTATAAAATAAACACGTTGTTCACACTTCATAATTGGTCTATTTTATCTTTATTTTTCCGGTATTTAATTTTTTAACTTTACTTTCATTAATAGAAACTAGAAAGGATTGTGGTTTTTATTTCTTCGATCGATTATTAAAGTACAATCGTATTGATAACAACCCCCCTCCCTCCAAGAAAAAACGATTTGTGGGTGTGTGTGTTTTATTTTAAAATTAGCTTATACAATCAGGATATTTTTCTCGGTACAAAATAATTATATGAAAATTCTCGAATAACCAAGAATATGCTTTTTTAGGAACTAAGAAGCAATAAAAATTTTATGACTGATTTAGTAGCCAGAAATCAGATACAATCCTTTCAGCTAGTTAATACCTCGCGCTAATCGGTAGAGAAAGATCCGGTTTGGCGCTCTTCAACTGCATTCAGAATAGCATTCACTCGACTCAACTAGGAGATCAAGAGAGATACAATTCATCCATAATTTGTAGTGAAGATAGCATTTGGGCGGAAAAGTTACCTATCGTATGAATCATGCTAATAGGATTTATTTTCCTTTTATTAGAAGCTTTTAGAACTTACTCATGGTTCAAATGTGAAGTGATAGTATTCTATTTGTGTCAAGTTTTATTAATTTGATGCATAAGTTATGTTGGATGCTGTTTAGGCTTCGTGAATAATGGGGCAGACTAGATATGTATGTTACTACCTTTTTCTATACAATCGTTTATAAAAATTCTCTTTGTATTGTTAATTATCAGTACGTGTCAGCGAAATTTGCGTTTTGTGGAAGAAATCGTCAATTACCAGTTAAACTTCCGCAACAGAATCGATCTTTGAAATCGGATGCGTTTATGCACGTTTTATTTAAAAAGACATTAAGAAAAGCAATATGAAAATCTCTAGTTTTATACTAAACCTCATATAAATATATTTTTATACGCTGAGTTCAAAGGAAAATTGAGAAGTTTCAAGTGACACGCATGAATCTAAATATCACTCATATGTGGTGGCAAAAAAAAAAAAAAAAAAAAAAAACAGTGAGTTTTACACACATTAGCTTCTTACAAAACCAGAAGATATTATCCTTTTGATAGCAAATGATAAGTTTATGGAAAATAAAAACATATAGCTTTTTCAAAAGCCTTTTAGAATTGGAATTAAAAATGTGCAATTTGATTTTCAACTGCTTAATCATATAATTCTAACCAGGATTAACTAATAATCCTATCGCGTGCTTGTAAAATGCTTCGAGTTTAAGTTATGAATATTATATATACCATGATATGGAGAATATGGCAGTTAAATTATTAGAATAATTAACATACCTAATTTCATTTAGGATTGGTTTATACCTCTTCAAATCAAAACCACTTGAATTGTATATTCTTTTGTAATTATTTATAGCATAAAATAATAATAATAAAAAAAAGCCTGATATTAATGGCAGTACCGAAATCTTATGACTTTTCAACGAAAAACCAAGTTCAGCAGATATAAATAATAATAATACTTGCTCAAAGAATTGTAATCCCCCCAGCAAAATTATAAGGTAACGATATGCCCTCACACGTTTGAATATAAAATGAATATTAGGTACAAACAAAACAAGTGTACATATTGCGTCATATAAAATGTAAGTGTTAATTGAAACTAAAATTTCAAATCCCTTGTCAAATTAACATCACACACACAAATAATTTAAAATGCTACGAGCCGTTTCTCCATTCGTTCATTTACGAAACTACAGTTACATAAATTCTAGCTTTTTGTCTCAATTAAGGCTCAAGGTCTTTCAATAATCACACGAAGCAATATAGGTTTCCTAGATAGATAAATTCATCTTTGTTCTTGATAAAGTTGCACAAAATATCTTCTTAAATAAAATTAACTTAACCTACAAAAATATGTAAGAAAATACTAAACGGAGCTTAATTATTAAAGGTAAGGAATAATTAATGTTTATAAATATATTTGTTATTAATTAAATATAATTTGGTAATGCGTTCATTTTTACTTTCAATTATCCATATGTAATACATAGGGTAGTGAAAGCATAGGATTCGGTCAAAAAAAATTGTTTCGATTTTTTTTTGCATTTCTCCACGTTTTGGAACATCATGATCTATCTAAAAAAGTGATCTAGAAAAAATGTATGTTTGTGTGTACGTGGTCAGCATAACTCCTGAAAAAATTGACCTACGATGTTCAAATTAGGTGAGCAGGTTGGTGATGGCCCAAGGACCTACCATTAAGGTTTTCGTCAAAATTGCGCATGCGCATAAGGTAGGCGCCATTGAAAAAATCATGTTTTTCAATGATTGCTAAAAAACGGCTCTAACAATTTTGATAGAAATTGCTGTGCTAATGCCTCTTAAGGTGTTTTAAACATCCCAACCTCCGAAATTCCCGTAAAAATGCTTTAATGGCGTAAAAAGTTGAAAAACGAATGCTTTCAACACAGAGTCCTCTTTGCTTGAACATAGCTAATCAACGATCGTTTTGTGTATTCTCCTCAGTTTTACTTATAACCAAGTATAATACAGGAATTTTCGAAAAGTATAACCTATATAAGAATTGTCGCCAAATTGGCAATTTTTTCTAAGCAAATGATGAAAATATAAAAATGATAAATGGCACAAATACACATCAGTTAATTGAAATAGTTTAATTGAAAGTTTTGCGATGTTCCACACCCCTAGTTTATATAACATTGTAATTTAGTCCATTGAATGAGTCTTATTAGTATTCTGTCACATACTCAATTTAAATAAATAAATAAATAAATAAATAAATAAATAAATAAAAGAAACTCAGTCAAAAATGGAAGCTACATCTTTTTTCAAGAAAATTATTTTGTTTTACCCCCTAGCTTATAAGAAACTAATTTAAATGTAATTAATATTTAAGCCACCTTGATTTCAAAATAAGAGGTAAAATAAATAAACAAAACAATGAAGAGGCAGAGCTACAACATTTATCCAATAGTTGATAAGTTTTTAAAAACGAAACACTTGTCTTGTGAGTTCTGGTTCAATCCGGCACTTGACTGGATTTCTTAATTAGTTTAGATGTTTACATGCTATACAAGCAGCAACACACATCTATTCCAGCACGCGACTACAAAGCACGTTACTACGACACTAAACAATACACAAACCGCTCTTCATCAACAAACAAAACAAAGCTAAAACATGCGTACCTCAAGGGGCTCAATAATGCGGAAACAAAAACTGATAAAATCGACACAGTTTAAAAGTCAAGTCCTCAAACTTGTGTCTCTTTTCAAACCACCGTTCATACTTTATCTGATCCATTTAAATGATTCTAATATATTATTGTTCTTTGGCAGGACACTCGCAGAATTGAAAATACCATCATCCTTTGCAGGAGTTGAACTTGGTTGGTGGTGAAGGTCGCCGGCCTCGAAATTCACGATGTTTACGGAATTCACGACGGGAAATCCATTCAAGTCACGGAAACAAAGGCTAAAGATTCCCGTTTCCAACACTTGTCACAATGTATTTTGGTTTTTGAACAACGAAGTTAGGGAAAAGTTGTGTTTTTGTAATTTGAGCTGTGTGGTTGTAGAATGCTGATGGCTAGAAAAGCTAAAGGAAGTGAGCATCAGTCGTGGAAGGATATCCGTAACATTTATGTTTGGCCTTGAATAAGTATCGTTTTAACAAAAATGTCATGATGTTACTTATGTAACTTGGTTTTCCGTCATTTTTAGAGCCAAATTCCAACATGGAATAAATTTTAATGGTTCGAAAGTTTGAATCCACTTAAATGGTTAGACTAGCTCTATCCCATGATATTTCTGTCGATAAATGTTAATTAGCTAACTGAAACAATGGGGGATTCTGTGTATTGCACGAACGATATATTCCACAAAGAAACGATCATAAAATGTCCATACTGATAAGAAAACTATAATTGTTTCGAAATTAAGTTTCCAAAATATTTTCGAAGTATTAAAAAAAGTTTGCTGGAAAACATTAAAAAATAAAGTTGGAAATTTGCATGATGCGATATCAATGATTGCCTAAATCAAAGTTCAAAGAATGTGCTATCATTTCAAAAGATTATTTTGAAATATATCTTGTTCATAGTAATTATGCTAAAAGAACAGCTGATTTATCAAAATTAGAAAAATTCATAGAAACCTCATTCAAAAACTTAATTCGAAAACGATAAAACAAAATATGACGCGAGTGAAATTTCGAGATTGTTCAGTTCAGCTTGCATTATTCCGGCTGTCCATTTCAACCACTATATCTTTCTCCAACACCACCACACCAATTAGAGGACATTGAGGCCGCGACTTATTTAATATGCACCAGCACCCATTTCCGTACACACACCAGTATTCGGTGAAACCCATGGGGAAACCAGGACAGAACGCACGATTTACCGCTCATGAGCTCAACATTGGAGCCCATTTCGCGATTGATCAGTAGCTAAAAGAACAAGATCGTCACACAAATATCAAAAAAAAAATATCATGAGTACGCAGCCAGGAGATTCAACCCCATAGGTTGATAAGAAAACATAACTAGAGAGGCATGCACCGTTTATTGAAATGATGTGCTAAGTGAGGGAGAAACTTGAAAAAAAAAAAAAAAAAAAAAAAAAAAGACGAAAAAAAAAAAAATCCTAATAAAACCCGCAGGGGAATCAACAAGAATGTTTAGAATGGAGTGGGTGGTTCGTTTGCAGACAGACGCTTCTAGTTTTGTTCCAGACTTTTTTTTTTAATGATACGTTAAGAAGAAATGTGTCTTTAAAAACTAGGGGTGTGGGAAGAGAGACGCATGTCTTTTCGACTCGTGCTTTAAGTCACGGAGCGACTGACAACTATTGCAATTTGCGGTTCTCCCAAAAAGCTATTTAACGCAGCCAGCAATCCATTTCGATTTTTTTTTTCTTTTTCTTTCTTTCTTCAAGTGACATGAAACTGCGGGTGAAAATCGTTAGCTGCCAGAGTGAGTTTTTCTGAGGGATGAGGAAATTGGCGGGGCACGGGTGGCGCGGTTATTGTGATAAATTCTCTTTTGAATGTGTCAAACGTGTTTCGCAAATTTTTTAGCTGTAAAACATACAGCGCAAGAAATTTCTTTTACTCTAGATTTATAGTTTATTCTTCATATATCAACTACCACTTTTCCTATTTTAACTTTTTTTTTTTTTATATTTAATTTAGTGTTGTTTAAAATCTTGGAAAACATGTTTTATGAATAAGAAACTATCCTTGCGGTAAAGGTAATTTTTTTTTTACACCCCAACGCTGTTTCTTGTTTACACTTTCTTTATAAATATATGTGATTTTATATCATAATATCAAAAGTGTATTTAAACTTACATCTGTTTCATATACTTTAGGGGAAAATTTACACAAAGAACAATAATTAACACAAGTCATTTCACAAGGGATAACAAAATAAATCGCTAAGTGCGAATATTTTATTTAAATAATTGATTTTATGAGTTTTAAGGATATCTGCAATAAAGTTTGCCACACAAAAGGGATTTCTAGAGCATTGAATATGAAAAAATATCATTAAAAAGTTTTCTAATTTTTTCTCAATGAAAAAAAAAAAAAAAAAATAGCTGAAATTTTGAACAATTTACTACATTTGAAATATTAATAATAAAAGTTTTGTGATTAGAAAAAGGATTTAAATATCATGAAGAATTTCAAATAGTATGCAGTTGTGTCACCTTTCCAAACAATCTAAGAAAAATCAATAATAGGTTTTTTTTTTTATTTTTTATTAATCTTGCTCAACCAGTTTTTGAAAGAACCATTCAGAAAGCGGAATTATTCGGTTCAGTGACCACGTACAACAGAAATGCGACTGCGTGCACCTGTAATCGCTTATTCTGAAATTGATATGTATTCTGATACAGACATTATAAACAAACGGGGGGGGGGGGGGAAGGAAAAAAAAAAAAAAAAAAACGACAAAGAAATGCATTTTATTTTTTTAAACCTTGCATTACATTGGGTTAAAAAACGTCGGATTAAAATAAATATTCACTTTCAAAGAAATGTTTGAATTTTTTTTTATCAAACCTTCATGTGTCATTTGCAGTAATTTTTCTTCGTGCTAAATATATGCTAAAGTTTGAAAACTCTAATAAATATTAATTGTAATACTAACAAGACATTATAATAAATAATTATAGCTCTACTAAATAATAATTAATAATATAAAATTATAGTTCTAATAAATAATAGTTAATAATACATCATTTAAGTTCTAATAAATAATAATATATAATTTTAGTTCTAATAAATAATAATTTATAATTTTAGTTCTAATAAATAATAATATATAATTTTAGTTCCAATAAATAATAATATATAATTTGAGTTCAAATAAATAATGATAAATAATTTGAGTTCTAATAAATAATAATATATAATTTTAGTTCTAATAAGTAATAATATATAATTCTACTTCTAATAAATAGTAATATTTGTAATGCATAATAATTAATAATCGTTCTAATAAATAATAACTAATAATAGTTGAATTAATAATAACTAATAATAGTTTAATTAATAATAACTAATATTAGCACGAATAATTAATAAAAGTTCAAATAAATAAGTAATATCAAACATAATAATTAAAAGCAATCGTAATAAATGTTTATTTAATAAAAAATAATAATTGAAAACAATTTAAAAAAGTAATACATAAAACAAATTGTAATAAATAGTAACTTTTATACATAATAATTGTAATAATTAATAATTGTGATAAATAGTAACTTATAACAATTGCAATAAATAATAATTCTTATGAATAATTGTAAACAAGGAATATAATAATTGATAATAATTCTTACGAAGAGCAATAAACAACTAGTTTAATAAATGATAATAATTTGTATAATTAATAACAACAATAAAATACTACAAATAATATAACAATTATAAATATTGCAAACAAAATTCAAATATAAGTAATAATTTTAATTGACAATAATAATAGTTACAATAAATATATAATGACAACTCTAATTTTTAAAAAGGATAATTATTTTAATAAATAATACTTAAAATTATAATTAAAAAAGAGTAGTATTATTTTAACAAATAATAAATAATTTAAAATAAGTTTAAATTCTAAAACGTAGAAGAAATAATCAACTAAATAATATTATTAATAAAAACAAAAAAATAATAAAAATGCATTAAAATATTCACAAAGTAGGTTGTCATATGCAAATAATATGCTTTATTTTACTTAAGATTTGATAACATTACGTTTCTTATTATATTTTAATTAAATACATTTTGGGATTAGAAGCCGTGTTTAAGGGTATGAATGGAACATGGTCCTCAAAACTAATTACAAGATTCCAGATATTTATACGCAAAACTTATTAAATGAACTCGATTATTTAACGAATTTAATCTGTACCTAATAGGAACAGTATTTTAATAGCTTTGAAGGATTTATTCCAGCAATTCAAAAGGATACGTTTGTAGGATACGTACCCTCATAATATATTTGGGATTACATGTGTTTAAAAATAAATGTTATAACGTTTGTCAAGATTAATCGGAAAAATTAAAAACATAACATCAAATATCATAAAAATAATGACCCCCATTTTGAAGATCATCCCATATTGACGTTGTAACAGTAGATTTTAGAGGTTCATAAAAAATTGTTTTATATTCTAATTTCGTACATCTCGCAGCTTTCCAAAGACAGTTGCATATATATAATTAAAAAACATTTGATCGAAGCATTATAATGAAATATATAGTCAGCTTTTCAAAATTCCTCGGAAAGTTTCCCGCAAAAAGTATATCGAGTATTTCAACCCGAAACCTAAAATATCAAAGTATATGTTAAAATGATTTTTTTAAATTTATTTTATTTTTTAAAATCATCACAAACGGTTCTTTAAAATTGCGATAGACTGTCTTTTTTTTTTAATACATGCATAAATAAATATATCATAGCTTCTTCAGAAACACTTCCCTATTAATTAAGCACAGGAGCAGAAGTAACAAAAATTTCTTTGGAAATTGTGAAAAAAGAAATGACTGCAAAGTGTAAAAAGTGAGGATTAAACCAAATAAATAACTGAAGTACCACTTCTTTAGCCTTTTTCACTCTTTAATGCTTTTTGATTTTTCTTCTTTTTATATCGGGTCATCCTCCGTACATTCATTCATGATAAATCAACGGACTTTTTTTAATCTTCCCACGTCAAATTCGTGCGATGCAAATAGAAAAGTCCGAAAAGAATTTAGATTGCCATTTCTTATTTTCATTGAAATGAATCGTCTGTGTTAGCTGTTTCTGACAGAACGAAGAAACAGCAAAAACTTGGATAAAAAATAAAGATAGCGCAAAGAATTGGTCAGGATTTTTTTTTTTTTATAATTATTTTCTGTAACACTTTGAGTGAACCCAAGTATGGATACATGTTTGCTATGGCTCTTTTTTTTCTTTTGTAATAAAATCTCATTTCTCATTCAGGAATAAAATAAAATACTATTTGACACAGAGCTTTGGACGATTTATTACAACAAATGGAAAACTACAAAAACAGTAGGACATAAAAGTGCTGTGTATATTTATTCTACTTGAAAAATGCGGGTATATTTTTAACTTTGTATACTTAATAAAAAGAGAAAAAGTTAGAGAATAAATATAAGATCAATTTTAACGTTCTTCAGAGAAAAAAACCTATGAAGATGACCCCAGAGTTCGGAAATCAAACCACAAAATCAAAAAGTGGCGTATCGAAAGTATGCAAAGACGGCTAAAATAACTCCTATGCCATTTTCCAGAGCATGCTAGTGAATTATTCGAAAGAGGTATATTATTTTAAGATCTAACCACCAACTTTTCTCTCTGCTCTACTCGTCGAAACCCGGATAGGAAAGACCCAAACCAAGACAAGTCCGCTTTCGATCTCACCAAGATTCCGTCACTCATCCAGCCACAGTACAGCCTGAATAGCGAATAGCGAGCCACCAGGCTCAATCGATGCTATGTTGAAAATTGACTATCCAAAATTATTGAACATTCCACCACTAAATGGCAGACCGCCACTGAGAAGAATGTAACTGCTTAACAAACTCACTTCTGTAACTGTACTTTGCTTTTGTATGTAGTGTCCCGTGATCGTCCTTAAAGCTAGGCGTCTACTATAGGCTGAGCAGAGCAGAGCGGAGTGGATTAGAGCCAGCCCCAAAGTTGCCAACGTCCACTGTAGCACTAGCCCGCTCTGCTCCTAGTGGAAGTCAATTACACGTACAAAGCTGGGAGCGTTTTTGGCGGATTATTTTACCCACTCTGCTTTGTTCGTATTGAACGCTCAGCTTAAAGTAGTTTTAGATAAATCCAAGTTAAAATCATTTCGAATCCTAATTATTTGTAGAAATAATAATGACTTTTCCTTTATGAGTGTAGAAGTGTGCGAAGCTGAGGATTATAGGTTCAACTCTGACGTCAGGTGCCATTCCCGCCGAAATTGCAATACGACGTAGCTGCCCATCCGACACAGAGCCAGGTAAGATTCTTACCTTTCTTTGAATTTATTGAAATTAGAGATATTTATTTTATGCTAATCAAGATGACGAACTGAATAAAAGAAATTCTGTGTGTGTGTCAAATTTCCCCTTTCATGGCACTGGACTTATTATCAATGACTTTACTGTTTATTAGAATGGACTTAATTCTGTCACAAAGTAAATTTTTTCCATTAAGTGAAAGAAGTTTGTGAAGCAAATATTGACTACTGTCAAGTATCCAGGTAGCACAGCGGTAATCGCCAATGTCTGAAATAGACTGTGGGCAAATTTCGCAATCTTTTATTACCGATTCCAAAATTTGCTCAAATATTTTTACCTGTAGAATAACTGAAGAAGTACTAAAATTTCATTAATCTTCGAATAAAGCTGTGCCCACCTGATGACTGTGTGGTAAGTGCTCTAGCCTGGAGTACCAAAGGTACTTGTTTCGAATCTCGGGTTAGGCATGGAAGTTCGTTGTGATTCAGAATCCACGTTAATCTGTAGGTTCCAGCCGGATTAGCCATCATTGGGCATAAAAATAGGTCGTTACGCGTACAAACCAACCACTCAATCTAATAAAACTGTACATTTGTATAAAAAAAACCCGTCAGACATTCTTTTTTTTAAACATAAATTACGGTTCGAAAAAAAGTATCTGTTAGGATAAATCGGTTTTCAATCGATTTATCCTAATCGAAATCTTTTAAAACTGGAATACAAGCTGTCATAATTAAGTGGTTCGACATGTGTTAAAAAAAAAAAAAAAAAAAAAAAAAAAATACTTGCTTTGTTAAAAATTATTAATTTGTTCAATTCTCATTTTAAAAAGTCGTCATTTAAATTTCAGTCTAATGTTTATTTTAAATGCATGAAGGAAAGTACATTTTTTTTATTATAATTAGCTTATTAAAATAATATTAAACTCTAAAAAAAAAAATATACAGCAACCAAAATTTTACTAATCAAAAACAGGTTGCATTGATGTCAATACAAGTTGTACATCATTGTTTCACGAGTCGCTATTTTTTATGGATTTTCAATTATTCCACTCCTTGGTCATTAGGTTCAACAATCAATCATACTTTATGTCATTTGTCAACAAAAAAGATGAACGACCGCACGGTTTCATATTTTACTCTTATTATCATCTCCAAGGGCAATAACATTAAATAAAAGAAATGTGGGTACCTCGGCTCCTCAATAGAAATATGCTTTCTTTTACTTGGATATAGTAATATCCGCGTGCTCTCTAGACACCCCTGAGGCAACACAAGAAAACACTACCCATCATTACATTACGCGCCAATTCTAAACGCTTCGATGGGTCCATAACCAAATTCAAATTGCCGCGATAAAATTCAAATTTGCTATATGAGCCATCAAAGCGAACCTTTAAAATTAAATGAAACTCCTTACAATGCGAAATCCTCGAAGTTTCACCGTGATCGATATCGTAATAAACGTGTCTGCTGCCCACATCTTTGAATAAATATTAATACTTAGGCCAAACCTATTTTCCTTCTACCACACTTTAGAAGCTTGTCACGCTCGTCTGCAAGACGTAGAATGAAGCGTGCGTGTCGGCAATTAAGAACTATGGGCAATTAACATAATGTAGTTTCTCGAAAAGTTGCCAAATGATGGAACAAAATCCTTTTGGAAACCTGATATTAAAACAGAATGGTACAGTGAAGGATAAAGTGATATCCATATTCTATAACATTATTTTGTTAATGGTAACAAAAAGTTTTACTTAAATTGAATTATTATTATTATTTATAACGAGAAAAATATTTCAAGAATTTTATTAGAAAGATATAGGTACTCTTTCATTAGACGGGTACAAGTTGACGCAGTTGTTGCCAAACCTAAATGTTAACATGTTTAAATGACGCGTAAATGTATCTCCAAGCCTAAATGTTTATGGTTTGTCATAGAGTTGCTATAACAATTCTATATCGGTTTGTTACAGGAATTATAAATGATTTGAAGGTTGTTGGATGAGTTACCGCTGCAATCGGACTTTTTTTTTTTGTGGTACAGTACCAAAAAAAAAAAAAAAAAAAAAAAAAAAAACACACAGAACGATGGCTATATCCTCGGTTCTAATTATCGTAGAATCTTACTATTTGCACCAAAATGTTTTGCATACGATTTTCTATATATCTGATGCAATTTCTTTTTCTTGAGGGACCGTTTACTAAGTGAAAGTAACGCTATCTTCGAAAATTTCAATACGAACCCTTATTTTTTATCATTTCATTCGATTCAGAATACATCATTTACTCTATATACCAAATTTCAATGCATTATGTTGAAAAACACGTCACTTATGAGCGAAAATCGTTTCGACCATTTTTTGATCGATCTTCAGGGAGAATTTCCATACAACGAAAGGTATTTTTAAGATTCTACTTCACAGCGGGAGAAATCGAACGGTCAGTGAGGCGTTTCACGACGTTATAAAATACAAATATTCTAAAATTGCATAGAAACTACTTGGATTTAAAGTGACATGTTTAAGATTAATACAAAAATAGCAAGTAAACGCAAAAGTAACATAATTTATTTACAACGTTAAAGATGTGCATTCTTCACAATAAATAAATAAAATATCGAAAACTGTAATTGCAGAAGTATAACGTATACTACTGATAGTTAGAAAATTAATAAATATAAAATGTAGGCATTAGTAAACAGTATTCAGCAAAGTGTGATTATTTTACAGAAACATTTCACTGTAAACACAAATGTAACTTGATCATTGAAATTATTTATAAAATGAAAAAATCACTTGATTCAGTAAAATTTTTAAAGGATAACTTATTGAAATTGCTTAAAAAATGTGGTTTTAAATAAATGTAATTTAAGGAAGTAAATTTTTTTAAAAAAAAGGACACTGTTGAAAACCACACAAAACATATGTTCCACGATTCCAAACAAGTTAGACAGATTAAAAATATATATACAAAAAATAAAACTGCTTTGTTTGTATAAAATATTTTTTTTTTTTTGTAATCTCAAGAAATTCTGTTCCGATTCACCCCGCTGTTTCTATTCACCCTATTTTACGATAATTGAACGTTGTGCGATTTTCCACACCTCTTGTTTACCTTGAATTAATCTTTGATAGTTTTTAAAAGTCGTCTACTATACGGTCCCTTAAAGTGAGCGTTTTTTACATTTTCGCTAAAAAATCGAGAACTAAAAGTCAAAATGAAAAGAAAAAAAATTTTGGTGGGGTTTCAGACCATGGCGAATCTAATGAAAGCAAAAAAAAAATATGTTTCTATTAAAAAAAAATTTAAAATTGTTTTATTAATTAATAATTAATTATTAAAAAAGAAATTGATACAAAAGTTGATTGCTATTTATGTTTGGCCATTTACAAACTATCTTATGAAAAAAAAAATTACTGAAATATATCAATTATTTAAGTATTTATGGCCAAAAAACCAACTTTTTTATTTAACATTAATTTATCATTTTCGTTTTATCATTTAAATTACAAACCATTCATTAGAAAATTACGAATTTTTGTATTTCACATTCTTTTTTAACGCTGAATCCAAATATGGAATAATATTATGAGGTTGCTATTGAACTTTTTAAAGTTTATTTCTGTTTTAATATGTAAATGACCCCTCATGATAAAAAAAACTACATACAATTATTAAAAACCTTCCACGATTTACAACGGTATCTTTTGTTTGTTATTTCAACAATTAGAACAAAAGATATAGACATCGTTCTGATTTTTTTTTGGGGGGGGGGGGTACTGTACCTGTTCAACCGAAAGATACAATTTTCGAAAATATACGATGTGGTTCCGTCAATGTCGGTATGATGATCAAACTGACCAATGTTTCAAAGAGTCACTATTTCTCAAAAACAAAGCGTTTCAGCGATATAACTCGTAGATTTCAGAACATGGAGTAATCTAGAAATGTGTTCTGTTGTTCATCGTCTAGTAAATCAGAAACCTTATAGAGGGTTGAAATAAGAAAAAAGATACCTAAATAAAATTAAAGTTTCACAAGTAAAGAGAAAACATATGCTGTTAAAGAAAAAAGTTTTTTTTTTTTTTTTTTTCACATTTAATTATTGAAAACACATTATTAAAATATAACGTAAGAAGTATAGACATAAACCACATTTAAATAACCCAGAGTATAAGTACCTTGCAGTAACTGTTCGAGAAAATATTTTTTCAAACACTTACTATAATAATTTTTTTTAAAGTTTTATTAGTTTATTTCTTGTAGATCGCAACTATGAACCGCGAGACTCATGGCTTATTGAGAAAGTTGTTTTAACTTCATTCTTTAGGTCGTATTATTCTACTAGAAGTTTTCAAATTTGATTAGGCCTAAAATAAACCAAGAATTAAGTTAAGCTTTACACTAAGTAAAGTTATGTAGATTTAATCTCGCCAGATGCCCTGTAGGAATAACAGTTTATATCCTCTGTAGGAATAACAGATTATATTCTAAAAGTCGGGGAAGCTGGAAAAAAAATTCCAGTGAAAAATCTATAGCAGATAATTTTGTTATAAACAAGATTTTTTTTTTTTTTTCTGATTTGTTTAAATATACAAAAATATAACATAGTTTCATTTCAAAATTGGCGACATTGGGTCTCGCTATCAAACTTGACATTTGTCGTAAAGATTTGTTAACATAAATACAAACACTATTCATAATTTTGGATTGAAGTACCACATGTATAGGGTAATCCAAAAATAATTAATCGATTTGGAAATTGAATGTAAAAATAAGGGAGCTATATTGCAATGCAGTGATTGAAAATTTGTTGTTTCCAATAAACCTTTGAATTTTTTATCGTTTCCTGTTTTTCTTTATAAACTGAGAGGCGACTGAAAGTTTAGGTACCCCATCGAGCATCATCCTAAAATTTTGATAAAATGTGGAGAAAAGTTAGTAGTCAACGAATCCACTGGTCTACCGTGGCAAAAATAGCCGAAGCTAATAAAAAACCGACTTTAAATGAGTTGAACTAAATTCTATTGCCAAATAACGAGCATTCTTCATTTTTATTTTTTTATTTGGTAATCTATCGTTCTTTGATTTTCAATGAGGAAGAGCGCAGACGATTTCTGATTTCTGGCTCGGAAAACTTGCATATTTTAAAAGTATGCCGAATTGGCGACATCAGTTATATAATCAGTCACGTAATATTTATTACCAACTTGGCTCACTTTTAAAAGATGCAAGTAAGCCGTCGCCATATAATATCTAAATCGTCTGCCATCTTCTTAATTGAAAATTAAAGAGCCATGGGTTACCAAGTAAACAGACTGCATGTTATTTGGTAAGCTATTGCATATCTGGCATTCGGATTTAGTTCAACTCATTCAAAGTCTATTTTTGACCAGTTTTGGCCATTTTTGCCACGGTAGACCTGTGGAATCGTAATTTATTAACTTTTCTCTGAATTGTATAAAAAATTCATAATAATGTTCGATGGGGTACCTAACCTTGCAGTAGCCTCTCCGACTATTATTCATCCAACAAGCCTCTTGGGCTACCACCATTTGTCCCAGTACCAAGATCAAAGGTCAGAAGATCAACTAGATCAAGTTTTAATAAAGAAATTGATCTAGCATGGAAGAACTCTCAGGGTATGATACAATCCAAACTTTTTTTAAAAGAAATCTCAAACCAAAAACAAAGATTTATACTGGGACTGGACAGGAAGTCCTGTAGAATCATGATTGGTTTGCAAACCGGTCATTGTCGTAGGAATCATCTTAAAACAATGAAAGTTGTTGAAAACAAACTATGCAGGGGCTGTGGAAACTCAGCTGAAACAGTACAGAATATCTTTGGCAAATACCAATCATTCATGGGCATTAGTCCTAAAACCTGTGGAGTTATCGACATCGAGTCTAATGACTTTTGTAATGTTCCCTTTTCAGACTATTTGGCCTTCTGAAAGGTCACTGGCCAGTTTAAAATGCCATAGACAGTCTTCTTATTAGTAAGATTTTAGAGAGGTACAATAGGCCAACAGGCCTAAGTACGCATGGCTTTGCCACTCTCTTTTCAATCTAATCTAAGACATTCAACTGCAGAAGAACATAAAATGTTTGGTGCGGAAGATATAGGATGGGAGGAGGGGGGGGGGGGGGACGCATAATATAGAAAGTGTTAGGGAGAGTTAATCATGAGTTTATAAGATCAAATTAAGCAATTTTACATTCATGTTATGACATATAGAGACTAGAGTACGTCAACTAATCCAAAGTTAGTTGTCATTCCTCAAAATGTAATCAAGATGCAATACTTGACAAGCAATTTGTATATTGTAGTTTGACTAACTGGGGTCAGAAGAGGAAAGTTATGTATGATTTTCGTTTTTTAAAGTAAAATTAAAAAAAATAAAATATTTTCCCGAACACATCTGAAGGGGAATATCCTCCCATGCTCCACTCTCAAATTCTCGGCAACTTCGCCCAAGTCCAAATGTCATCATTTTCTACCACAAGACTTACGACAACTAGGCCTGGTATTTCACACATTTTTTTTTTTGCATTGCATTCGCAATCATTTTTACAAAAAAAAAGAAGAAAAAAATTCATGAAGCATATTCACTGATAATTAGATAAGAGAATTATAAAACGTCGATGCTGGAACAAATCAATGCCAATTCCGGATTAACATCCAGCTCCAATTCCCAACAGTCACGAATCCCCAACAACAAGCAGAGCTATTCATCACAATGCCGTCCCTTTTAACCCTTATGGCACCTGCAATGGTAATTGCGTCAAGGGAGCAGGGGGGATAAACAATTGGGATGCGCACGTGACTCCCACTTTCTGCAACAGCAGGGGGATGCGCTCTAATTGGGAACACAAGCAATGATGTTTCTGCAGGATGAAAACCGGTTTTGTGAGGCCGTTGGTTTATCCAATAAAGTAACCTTTTGGCGAAGAGGTCATAACACGATGTTGACCATTGGAATAAAGGGGGGGGGGGGAGGAGGTTGAAAGATTGGGAATCTAATAAAGTCCTCTTGGGGCCCCCATCAAGATCATGACGTCATTTACAGGTGGTCGGTGTCACGGAGTTTTTGGGCGTTGCGGTATGAAAGGTGAAAGAGAGCGCGTGTTTCTAACAAGTAAAATTAAATTACATTCCGTGATGGCGAGTAAGGGTAATTATATTTACGTCATAACGTGCGAAAAATTCATGGGAAAATTCCTTGAGAAAATTTACGTATAGAACTGTTGTGTTCACAGAATACTTAAGGGCTTGATATTTTAACTAAACTATTTAACGGATTCAATTCCTCAACAATCCGAAAGCCAGTAACAGTTTTAGAGTATATATATTTGAGGCACTCGCAAACTCTCAAGGTGGTATGAAACTGTTGTAGAGGTTGGCGATATATCGATACGACGATATTTAAAAAAAAAAAAAAATATCTCACCGATACATCGATATTTTTAAACATTTTTAGTTTTTTAATTATCGTTTTGTAGTTCCATGTGTTTTTTCGATTTTCTTTATTCCTTTTTCAAAAACATCAAAACTAAAATTTGGACTTGGCTGAGAGGCAGTTAAAATGACACCAATATTCAATACTTTGCCCTACACTTCATAATCATGGGCGCCAACAAGAGGGTACGAGAGGGTGCACCTTCCTGGCTTTTGAAAATTAAAATAAAATTGGAAAAAACTAATTTTATATAAATATATATATACACACATACATAGTGTGTAAAAAAAAAGTCTCCGTACGGACGCCAAAGTTACAAATAAATTAGCATAATTTCTAATCTTTTGCTTTAACTATTGAAATTTGTTTAATTTGATTCTTTAAAATAAGTTTATAATCAATGTCTGTTTTTACAATGCGCAGCAAGAATTTAAATTAAAATATTTAGGAGATGTTGTTAAGTGCCATGCAAAAAAAGTTTCCTTACGCCATATGAAAATTAATTCTGACGACTTCCACAACAGACTTGCAGTAAATTTTCCACACAAAAGTGTAAGCAAGTATCATGAAGACATGATAGCAACAATTGTTTAATTTTAGCTTGTTGCTGATTGTCTTAAAATGGAATTCCTAAACCTATTCGGCCGACCAAACGGTATAGTGGTTAGCGTGCTAGCTTCTAGACCGCGAGGTTGCGGGTTCGAGTCACGTGTTGGCATGGGTGTTTGTAAATGTATGTTGGCTTGTCTAATGACGAAAGTTTCGGCGCATTATAGCCCTCGTGTTGCTGACGGCGCCAGATAATCTGAATGCAACCAACCTAAACCTATTCGTGAGTTGGTGATTCAGTTATGAAAAGGTGGATTATCTATGAAAAAAATTGTCGAAATCTTTAATACAATAAAGTCTATAGTACAATATATTATTGATAGACACCGTGAGTTTCAAACTTTTGAGGATAGAGTTTGATCCGGAAGATCTTCAAAGCTAAAACGCTTGCATAAAAGAAATATCCTATTGTAAGGTTCAGTATAATCCACGAATAAGTGCACCTCAAGTCATACATGGCTTAAGATTTGATAAAAACATTGAAGACAAATTCCAATTGACAATTTATGTGCACTGGTTAAGACATTTTACGTTGGAATTTCAAGATACACGTACCTATGCTTATTCATTCTACTTAACTTAAATTACCGACAGCAGCTGCTCTCATACACCCCCAAACCATAACGCCTCCTTCACCGTGTTTGACAGTTCCACATAAATTATAAGTTAAAATTTGTTAATTTCGTTTTCTCCTGACCATAACTCGATCATCTGACTTTTGAATATTTAATTTTAATTCATCACTAAAAATAACTTTGCAAAATCGATGCGCTTTTTTCTGTTACATGTACTTATATAAAGCTTCTCACGTGCTGCAAGTCCATTCAGACCCGTTTTTTTTAAATAACATTTCTTACCGTTTGAGATGTCACTTCAATGTTTTTATCAATTTTCAAGCTATGCACGACTTAAGGTGCACTTATTCACGGACTATCTTGAACCTTACTATACGATATTTCTTTTATAGAAGCGTTTTAGCTTCGAAGCATATCAGGTCCGATCTCTATCCTCAAAAGTTAAGCTCACGGTGTCTTTCAATAATATATTGTACTAAAGACTTCAATATATTAAATATTTCGTAAATTTTTTTCATAGATAATCCATCATTTCATAGCTGAATCGCCAACTCACGAATAGATTTAGGAACTCCATTTTAAAACAATCAGCTACAAGCCAAAATTAAACAATTGTTGCTATCATGTCTTCATGATACTTGCGTACACTTCTGTGTGGAAAATTTACTGCAAGTCTGTCGTGGAAGACGACATAATTAATTTTTATATTGTGTACGGAAACTTTTTTGCATGGCACTTAGCAACATCTCCTAAATATTTCAATTTAAATAGTTGCTGCTTATTGTAAAAACAGATATTGATTATAAACTTATTTTAAAGAATCAAATTAAACATATTTCAATAGTTAAAGCAAAAGATTAGAAATGATGCTAATTTATTTGTAACTTTGTTTTCTGTACGAAGACTTTTTTTACCTAATGTATATATGCACACACACACACACACACACACACACACACACACACAGCCCTCTGTTAATTTTTCAATTATTTACATTGTAAAAATATTATGCTAAATATTCAGCAGTGCCATTAAAAGCTATTGAAAATTATCTAAATTTTTCTTAAAATTACTGCACGAATTAAGCGATTATATAACTTTTTCTTTTGTAATAGATCCATTCCAGTTGTAAAAGTAGTCACCTTACAAAAAGAATGAAAAGTAGAAATTTGCCCCTAAAAACTTCGTTTCAGGCAAAATTGAAAATCAAATAAAAAAAAAATTATGTTTCGATAAATCGATATTTTATCCATGCAACGATATAGTATCGATATTTATTTTGATCGATATTTCCGACCTCTAAACTGTTGTGTTCGTAGAACACTTAAGGGGGTCCGGGGTCCAAAATTTTAGTTTAATATTTGTTGGATCAACACAATTTTTTTATGTAATTGTAGAACAGTGTACTGATCTATAAAATCTTTAAAAAAAATTGGAATTTTTTTTTTTTATTAAAATTTTATAATTACTCTAAAACAACGCATTAAAAATTTGATATATCTTAATAAAAATATTTTATTAAACTTAAAAATTATGTGTATGATGTGTACACAAATATATAACAAGAAAATTTACCAAACAGAATTTTGATATTTATAGCGGATATTAAAAGAACAAATTTTAGCTATAAAAGTTCATATTTTTTATATTTCATAGTTTAAAAAAAAAAAAATCATATCTGGAGTAAAAAACAAAAATTTTAAATTTTGTTTGGTAAATAAATATCTTCTAAAGAGTTCATACAATATGCGCGGGAAATTTGGTGTATGTTACTTAAGGGGACTTGATACTCTTCAAACTTTTTTTTATTTAAGCCTTTAAAATTATAATTTTTCCATATTTAGATGTATTACTAAGTAAAAACTCAATTTTTATTTTTAAAAAAAAAGTTCACATAGTGCTCTAAATTAAAATTTGTAAAAAAAATTCATAAAATTTCAAATTCTATCTTCTTTTTCTTTTTTCAATATTGTTTCCTGTTGATTTTTTTTTTTTTTATGTTTCTTGTAATATACTCTAACTTTAAGGCATCGGATTTTGAATAAGTAAAATAGTTTTCGAGAAAAACGATAATTACTGTACCTATGGCCTCCAGAGACCTAAAACTGTTTGAAACATGATTTAAAGCTAATTTTTATGTATATTATTCTTTTGGGTCTATGTAAGGTACTTTTTAAGTTATTGGGTTCCAACTATAAAAATGGGACAAAAAAAATGACTATCTCCTTAAGTTTGCAAAAATTCTAAAATTTACTTGTTCAAATGTGAAATTTAATCATGAAAGGCTGCAAAACAATTTCGTAAGAACGTGATAAATAAAAATACTTTACAGTTAGTGCAAAAAAATTTTGTTTGCGCTGAACATCCAGACATCCGACAACGAGAGGAAAAAGTCTCAGTCTCAGTTTTGGGAACACCTTGTTATTTTACAAAAAGCAACTGTACTAAAATTTAAACAAATGTTTTACCATCATTGATATGTTAGTTTATGTAATGTCACTGCCGCCATATGACACCCAGGAAGTTAAACCATACTTTAATTAGCGGTGGGGTCAATCGAGCATGGGAAGCTTGGATATTTAATGTGCATACTCTGCTCTTTGTAGATCAATCGCAGTCGGAACCTACTTCCTGAAAGAGGGTGGGCATTTATTGTACTGCGGCAGGGCTTCATTAAGGACCAGATTGCTGGAAACAAGCAGTGCGTGAATTTAGTTGATGGTTCGACTGATTCTCCAGTCTAATCTGGTTTAGCCATCGGAAGCCTCGTTTGAAATTGATGTGGAGTAGTTGGACGTTTTGGGTCTGAAAGCCCGTATTAATCATTAGTAAGAGCAGCGTATTGTACTCGTGTGGAAACTACTGAAACAATTAATGACCGGTTTGATATTCATGTAGAAATTGAAGATGGGTCTAGGGTTACACGAAAACCCCGTTTCAAGTCTTTTATACGTAACCGTATGTTTTTATTTGATGATTTCTGAAGATAAATAAGGACTATGTCCTCTGGTTTCGAAATTTAAAATGTATTAGTAAATGTAATCGATTTAAAACCTAAAAACTTTCTACATCTTCAAACATCTTATATGAACCGACATCTTAATTGCACTAGCTGTGTGAAACAAAAGAGAAACGCTCCTATTCGTAAAACGAAATAGAAAAGTTCAAAAGTATTCTTAGGTTAAAAGTAATGTTCTACAAGTGTTGCAAACAAGTTCTGTATATTTACAAAATTACTGGTATATTTGAAATATACTCACATTACACTGACAGTTTGAGATGCAAGTACAATACAATAAATTAATTGAAATTGTTGATTATTATTTAAGTAACTGCTAATAATTATTTTGAAAGAAAAATACTAATTCTAAGATGCTATTAAATATTGAACGCCGAATAAAAATATAGTTTCTAAATATATTTCTATATTTTTTGATGAAAAAATTCCTGATGTATTTCTTTTCCTGATGTATTAGTTTTTAAAATGTCATCTTTTCCGAAAAAAGTGTTTTTTCCAATTTTAAAATTTTGAAGCTAAGTCAATCATTTAAGGAATCAGATTTCATTAGATTTAGATTAGATTTCAAGAAAAGTTTACAACTCAACATATGCAGACTAGTTTTATTGATATCTGAAAAAGGAACATCTCCCTATGTGTTCCAGAAGAAATAATAGAAAAATAAAACAAAGATATTAAGTGTGGATGTCGAAAACAAAGATATTAAGTAGACATGTCGAAGCTTTGAAAGAAAATATCTCTGCATACAATTAGCTTATTATATCCCTACCACATCCTCATAATCCTGCGTTAAAAAAATAACACATTTAACTATACTTTTTCGAACACACTATCCAGTATTCTACTCAACAAACAACTCGAGTGTCTTTGACAATTAAGGGAATAGCCACAAACGAAATTTTAAACTGCTCCTTTCGTTCTTTTTTGGCGCATAGAAACTTTTATAGAAAGAGCTTGTAACAGTAAAAATTAATCATTCTAAAAAGTGTAGATAGTATTCAAATTCATTCCGTTCTTAATCATGATTCCAAAATTAGACAAAGCAAACACTTCTTTTCTAAAGGCTGGCATTTCGCCTATTACAACAATTTGACATTAGGTTTTAAGTTTTAAAAATGTTTTCGAAGGATAATAACAATAAGTATTATTTGATACGTCTCCATTCTCACGTTTTACAAAATATATTTTTCTCAACTGAAATAGGTAAGCCAGGTGGATAAGACACGATCTCTTGCGCGTCTGAAATAACTCGAACATGTTCTAAACGTGTTTACAGAATTCGTGATGACAACAAGGGTATCGCTATCGCAACACCTGCTGAAAAAAATTAAAGGAATATTGGTCTATATAACAGATTTAATGCGTTAAAAATGAAAACCGTCGGCAAATCTTTGAATCTTTATTAAAGTGACTTCCAAAGGGGGTACTTTTTAAGTAAAAGTTTATACAGTTTCATATAGCATTAAACTTCCTTTTTAAATTAACTAGATCAAATCATGCAACATTTGTAAATTTAATTTTTAAATTAAGTACTTAAAAAATTACGCAAATTTGAAAATAAATGTTCTTTTGCAAACAAAATCTTAAAAATACCATCTGTAAAATAAATATAAGAAATCGCAGAGATTAAAAATAGAGAAAAATTTAGATTAAATTTTATTTGAAACAAACAATAATTAAATTTGAAATGGAATTTTAGTTTGAGTTTAAAAAAAAATGTTTCGAAGGTTTTTAAGTTCTCTATTAAAAGACTTTCAAAAAGCACCCCGAAAATATCCAACACAATCATCTAACCAATCAACCAACCAATTAAAAGACGCCAAAAGAAGTCTCTGAGGTGCATTGATATAAACAAGTTATATATATATATATATATTTCATTTATTCCTCACAATTAAATGCAAACTGCATAATTGGCGAAGATTAAGAGGAATTCCTAGTAAGGATCATTCCCTACTCTCGCTAATGTTGCCATCTAGCCCAGTGCAATTAGAAATTACTTTGTATGAAACCTTGACATTTTGGTGAGTAGGAACAAAAATGATCATTTAATGATATGACATAAATTAAAAACTCGAAAATAGCGTCTAATATATATTATATGTGAAATCCTTACGTCAATGTATATGGAGTGGCTCCACGTGGTTTTGTCTATTACTTTTTTAATTTTCATTTATCTAAGATACTATAAAATTTATAAAGACGGTTTAGCCACAAGCGGCTGTCTAATACAGTCGAAATTTTATTATGTTTTATGTCCCCTGGCTAAATCTATTAATTTGGTTCTCCTGGTGGAGAAATACAATAAAGGAAAATAGCTTGAGATTTCATAAAGTCGCCTAACACCTCCAGTATAAAATATTAAAACCTTTGTTCTTCTGGGCGAAGCTGTAAATGCAACAATTTTTAGCTGTGACCTTATGGCTACATTAAATTTCATTATATTACTAGTTGGAAACAATTTAAAAACCAATTCCACATCAATACATTTACCTGATAGATTAATAAGAGAAAAAATTATCCCTTACCGCGAAGAAAGCTATTTAAAAAAAATAAAAAACTAGCATTACTTAGCAATTACTTCATTCAAAAAGAAAGAAAACTAGAAGTTAAGCTAATTATATTTGCTGAAACACGGTTTTTTTAGAAGAGTGTGATAGAGCTGATTCATTCGATTGCAGATCACGAGGGTCAGTGAAGCTCTTCCGTAGAGTTTATCTGAGCTGATAAAATAGCAAGGATTTTACAAAATCATGTGTGACGTCTGTAGATGAGAATGAGTGCGGGTTATTTTAAAATAAACAATTTATTGAACTCTTTCAACGATTATGGAGATACGAATGCACATAAACTTTGTTTTTTTCATGCAAATGAAGAGCAATAGGAGAAGGTTCAAACTGTGGACTGATAGCTCGTAGCTTAACAGCTTGTAGGATTGGAAAATATTTTCAATACGTTAAATGCCAATTAAAGCACTAAAACAAAGCATTTACAATCCCCAGTAGAAAAAATACACTGGCCAATTCCGATGTAGACCATGGTTGTAGACTGGTCGTTGTCAGATATAATGGCCAATCTCGCCCAGTGCTGGATGAAATGTACTGGAAGGTTTGAAATGTCGATGCAAAGTTTTAAGATTGAAATATATTTTTATGAGAAAAGACGGAGGGGTAAAAAATATGTTTTGTGATGATTTTGACACGTTTCTTTATCATTATTATTTTTTGAAATCATGTATTTTGGAACGATGCTCAAGTTTCGGCCAGGATTAACCAATCTTCCAGAACACCTGTTTATGACATTGGCAAATTCTACTGTGCTACCTAAGATAGGATGAAAATATTTTGGAACTTTTCTTTTATTTCTTAGTAGTTTATTACTTTTCTTTCTTCTTTTTATCTCCTTGTACCTAAAACAAAACTTACCGAATATTTTTTAAATATTCTCTTTCTGAGAAAACCTTAGAGTGAACTTTGCGAAATGGCTCTTATGACTAGTTCTCAAGATTTAATTTAGAATATAAATATTTTTCTATTTGTAATATATACATTTAAGATATATTATTTTAAAAAAACATTTCACACTCACACTGTTCTTAAAAACAGAACGCATTCCTACAATCATTAAACTACCTTGATTACCACATTTAATTCTTGAAAATACTTCTTGAAGTTTACTTTTAATAATAAGATGTATATGATGAAAATTAATATCTTCAACAGTTAAAATTGTCGAAAGTGCAGGAACAGCAGCAACAAAATGGTGTATCAGAGAAAGGCATCAAAAATTTATTTTTGCTCTGCTGCATATCTAAGAAAATATCACTTGCGATACTCTACCCTTGAGTCACTGCATCTGACACGGTATAAGATGCTATGTGGTTTCCCTTTCCAATACATTTTTTACATATTGCATCACACAAAATGCGTTATTAACGAATGACACAAAAAGCACGATTCCACCTCAGAACATATTATCTCGGCGCGTGATTCTATAAACTGTAATAACCAACTTCGAAAATAGATTTTTCATCTTACAAAGAAGACAAGATACAAAATCCCTGCTGTAAAAAAAAATGTTTCTTTGGCTACGGGCCAGCGGTCGAAAAAAATAACGAAAAAGTATCCTTAAATTACTTTGTACAATGCCCCGTTACTTTTCTGTTATCTATGCTGGAAGCACTTGTTTCTCTGGTAGGGATTTAGTTGTTTTTTTTTGTTGTTTTTCCCTAGGTAGTTTTATAGCAGTTATTTATTTTATTTAATATTTTTTTTTTTTTTTTTTGGAAAGAAAACAAAATGCTTAGAATTTGTCCTCGCCTTGGAAAGTGTCTGGTTGCGTAGCTGAAATAGCTCTTGTTGATGGATGTATCAAATATGCATTGAGTACTTTATGGTTGCTTGGGACATCCTCGCGCGAATAAGGTTGTGAGGTCACAACATGACTTTTTGTCGTTGAGTTTTTTTTAAGTAATTTATGTTTCGTCATTGGTGGGTTCTCCAAAGGGATCACCACAGAGGTCGCGATTGAAAATTTGCATTTTTCGACTGATGGCCTCCTAGAATATTTTTGTTCAAATTTCGATGCGCAGATGTTTTATGCAAAAAAGCGTCTTTGTATTAATGTGTGAAATTAAAAAAGGAAATTCGCATTTTACAAGCATTTGGATTGTATTTGGGAAGTACCATAATGCATTATTCTTTCGAAAACAAGGTGATGATTTGTGATATGACGAAAAAGTATGGGCATTTCCAGGGAGGTGCAAACTTGCCCCTCCCCTGGAACTTGAATTGAATGTAAATTGAAGAAAAGTGGTATGATTCACTGGATAACCAAAGTTTGAAAGATATTTTTAAAGTATTCAATGAAATAAAAATTTATTACACAACATTTGATTAGGAGATTCAGTTAAACATCAAAGTTTGACAAAATTTAGCCACATATTGCACGCTTTTGAAAATAACCCGGCCGGTGTCCAAGAGAAAAAAAAAGGGATTGCAAGTGAATTGGAATGTTTCTGAATTGCGTTACGGTAATAAGAGTTATTATTAATATTAAAACAAATCGAATCAATTCAAAAAAGTATTCACGTGTTTCGTAAAGATCCCTATCTATTCAACAACTGAAATTTTCACCAAAAAAATAAGTAACGATAGAAAAATTAGTAATAAAAGTAATCAACGTAGAAAAATCATAAAACAGCTTTTTCCTGAATTGCATAACTCCGTTTCTTGTATACTTCGAAATGTAAATGAAATTCGGCTGAAAGACAAAGGAGAAGGGAGGCGGAAGAGGAATTTAGATTCCTTCCAATTGACCTCGATTTCACACTCGATTAATAAAGTGAGGGATGCGCCTCCACAATTAAGAGCCGAGGTCAGAGACAAGTAAAGCCACAGAAGTCGTCTGCTTATTTATCTTGTTGTGCTGCTTGGGTAAGATATATCACTCATTCTTCTGAAGACAAGAACATTTGGAATGCTTGTTTCTAGGGAAAACGAGCTTTAAAAGAAGAAAATAATTAATGGTTGTCGAATGCAGAGTGTTTCATCACCTTTTGAAAAATAACGCATTCATTCAATTATGAATGTTCCATCATTTTTTTTAATTTTTTTTTTTTTTTTTTTTTTAATAAATATTTAACACGTTTTGTTTAAATTTCTTCGAATTTCGTGTAACCAAGTTTCTCTGTATTTCTGAATTCATGATTTTTTTCATTTTGGTTAATTGCGGAATAAGGGAAAGTTCATGTATTCTGCACTAAAAAATTTATCTTGATAACATCTCCAACATCTGCCTGTCATATTATTTAAAGCAAAAAAGAATGTTAAATTGTTAAATAGTATCACGGATAACTTTTAATTAAATATGACAACCACAATCTACTTATAATTGAAGAGTTAAAAAAGTAAATGGAGATCGATGCAAAATAAATGTTAATGTAGCTTCATACATAATTTCAAAAAGATAAGATTTTTAATAAAAAGAAAACGTTAATGACTTTTTATGAAAAATTAAAAATTGTAAAAATTTCTTCAGGGCTATAAAAAGATTTTTTTCTTCTAAAATAGTGTATTCCCTCCGATTATAATTTAAACAATAGAAGAAAAAATAATTTAATTATTTTCTCTCTAGTTAGTGTCTTTATCTTTAAATAATAGATTAATGCATTCATAAACTACAATTTAGTTCGCGTTTTTTTTTTCTATAATGGGATATTTTCTAGATTAATCGAATAAAACAAATCAACAAATAAACTAAACACGGATTTGCTTATATTATTATATTTGATTAAATTTGTTGTCTTTATTTTGGCTTACAAGAACAATTAATGCATTTTTGAATCAAATTCCCACTTTATTAAAAATCACTTAATATACGCACAGTGTTAATAGCAATGTTGATCACCACTATGAATTTGTACCGCTGTCACGTATGTTCAATCTTGGTAACAAGAAAAATATTAGTACACCCATAATCATGTAATGACAGGTCATAACCACGTAATACCAACCTATCATTACACTTCTCGTAACTGTTGGATCAAACGTGATGAAAATATTATCTCGTTTATTTTTGTCGGACTTTTAGGGGAGTTGCGCAAATATTTGATTAACGAAAGGTTTAATTTCGGTTATCCAATCTGCGTTTGAAAAAACAGATTTCGCAACCAACATGTCAGATTGTTTCGTGTTGGAAGTGTTTACGGTTAAAAATTTATTTTGATGCAAAAATATTAAATTACACAATTGTACCTCTGCATATTCGAATGTATTTGAAAAGAAAAGAAATATACTATAAATAATGATATCATTAAATTGTTCATTACTTTGTTTTTCGTCTTAAGTATCAATATCACCTAGTTAAATTTAAATGTACACATTTTCAGGGGACGAATCTTGTGATTTTTTATGGTTGCTCTAAGGGCTATTTCTGAAGTGTATGTGGTTGTCGTCAAGTAAAATTTTTTGCCCTTAAATTTTTCAATAATACAGAATATGAAAAGCCATTTTATTTTTTGGAAACTTCTGCAGTCAGGGCAATGGAGATCACGTGATTCCTGGCCGCTTAATCACGTGATTGACGGATTCATTTTCTGTTTTTAACTTCGAATAAGTTAAATAAGTCAATATGTACATAACATAAGAGCTCCAAATCCAATCGATTAGTTTTACCCTAATTATCAAAACAAAACATACATTTATGAAATAGGAATTAAATTTCTGGTTGCCCAAAGGGCAACTGGAATTTTTATTTAAGTTGCCCTTTGCCTTCGGGCAACCGCCGATTTCAACCCCTGATCATATTTTACACAACAAATTATTGCCTGTTATCTATGAAATAGTTGCATGCCAAAAGTTTAGGCCAAAGTAATTTTACCAAAAAAAAAAAAAAAATTGCAAGGTTTTGGTCTAATTAGAGGGACAACAAACAAAACAGTCTAAAATAACTAATGCAAAACCCTAAAATCGCACAAAAAGTAACTTGGCCAAAGTTACAGTCGTAACTCTCTATAATTTCAAGGCAAACTTTAAACACACGATCATCGATACATGATTTGCAGTTATATTATTTAATTAAAAAAATGCATCTACTATATAGTAAAATAAAGCCTCTAAATCAGCCCCGCGGGCCAGGTTTGGCCCTTGACAGATTTTTCTGCAGCCCCCCGGGACCACAGAAGGTTAAAAAAAAAATCAAATTTCGCGGTATGGACCCAGTTCTTTACATAATTGTAATTTATACGAAATAATATGTATTAACTATGTAGAACAGAGTTCCCCATACGTGTCCGAAGAAACTATATGAAGCAGCTGTCAATAAGGTGGTTTTCATCATAAAGATAAATACAGAAATAACTTAACTGAATCTAATTTGGACAATTTATTCAGATTGGCTGCAATAAATACTGCGACAGACCATCGACTCTATCATAAAATAAACTGAACAATTTTGACCGCCATCGTCTCACAATTGATATCGACTTAAACGGGGTAATCTGGAAGTAAAGTTTAATTACTTTTATTTAAAGTTAGGTCAAGTAGCACTGTCACGTTGAAACAAAAGAACCACTTCTTTTTTAGAATTGATTTACTAATAATGAAAATTACTATTTTTCAATTATTTGAAAAAAGAACGAAATACTAACTAATTTTATTAAGATAAAAAAAAATATATATATATTTTTTTCACTTTAGTAATAATTAAATATACGTATATAGGTGTAACCGGGGGAAGGCCTACGGCAAGCCTCTAAAAGTTAGTGGCGAACGCTACTCTAAATGGAGAATTGGGGCGTATTAAAAAGCAAACGAGATTTCGGTTTTTATTAAGTTGGCGATTTCTTTTTTCAAAATAGTCCTGAATCCTTAGTTTTTATAGAATATTGGGCGCCTTTTGTTACAGTCAATAATGATGTGAAATGACACCTGCATAATGGGGGAGAGGATGTCGTTAATGAAACATCAGTCGGCAGATTCGTTAAAAACTCAAGCATCCTGTTTCGTGGATTCTCCCTCTGAGGTGGTCTTTCAGTTCCTTTTTCCTGTGTAGCATGTGGTTCTGCAATGCAGTTGGAAATAAGCTGGGAATCCAGCCAATTGTTAAAGCAGATGATATTTTCCCGCTTTTTCAAGAATGGGTGTAAGAGTTCCGATTGTGGAATTTTTTTAAATAGAAAGCATGTGGGAACAATTACTTCAGTCAAAGGTCATTGACTTTGATTAATATATTGAATACTTGTTCACTAAACCGTTGGTATTATTATACCCGAACAATTAAGAACATCAACTCAAATTTTCAAATAAATATATCTACAAGTAACTTTTTACATATTAGAGAAAAATTTATCTATTTTCAGAGCCAAATTATTCCTATATATATATATATATATATATATATATATATATGTGCACATTTAAGCGGAATTTAAATCCTGGAGATAAGGCAACGCAGTGGGTCGTATTAGTGAAAGAGTGTTCAATGTATGTATAATTTAGTGTATAAATTTCCCCCTCGTAAAACTGAGTCTATCTTTGTAAAATGCAAAAAAAAAAAAAAAAAAAACTCTAAGAGCCTCTATATACACAATATTTAATAGACTTTTATGTTTTCAAATGTGATCACGAACAAGCAAATTATCAAGTTGATTTTTTTTAGTCATCTTCATAATAGTGTTGAAGATCAAACATAAAATAAGTAAAATGTATGATATAATATGTACATAGGAAATAAGTATAAATTACCGTACTGCAAGCAAGCAGTTAAAATAAAATGCCAATAAATATGCTTATTCAAGTTAACTTTTACACGAACTCTAAACAAAGATGCAAAATTGTTGCTTATCAACTCATTAAACGCTAACTTGATTTCTTAATTTTTAATGATATAACACAATTTAAAGCCACTACCAATTTCGACGTATATTCTCTTTTGTTGTTGCACTGAAGACAATGCAGATAAATTAATGTCATTCTAAATTACCTGAAGGAAGATTAATTCCATTTAATTCACGAATTTTATATAATTAATTTGTTCCAACGTTATGTAAATCTGGCAAACACCCAAGATCCACAAATGTCAGAAGGAATTTCATTAAAGACTCTAATCAAATGTCTCCATTCATTTACCAATTGATTCTAGTGCGTTTTAATTAATAAATGTTTATCTATTAAAGTATTATTACACTTTTTAATATTCAGAAACTTCATTAGAAATCTTTTTGGCGATTGACTAATGGGGACTATGGTTATTATTTTTTTTATGATGCAAATTTTATAAACAAGGGCGTCCAGGTTATAGGATTGCCCGGTCTTTTCAGTGTCTGTAAAAAATGAGTGGTGGAGTTTTTTTTTTTCTTTCTCTCAATATCTAGGGACGCGGCAGTGTTCCGCCGGCGCCGCCAAGTCGGACGTCAAAGCGGCAGACATACAAGTGTATATTATGTTGACAGAGCTTAGGCCCGTTTTCGACCCCTCACAGTTCAGCTTCTAGTATAACTAAAACCCTGGGTTTTTTTTGCCATTGCGTTGCCCTGGTGAATAGACGAAATAAATATTTGCCTTCCTCAATGCTGTTTAAAAAGCCCAATACATTCAGATCTCAACCACTCCCACTATTTAATTATTGAAATTAATTATTAAATATAAATATTTAAATTATAAAGTATATTAATTATTATAACTATTTAATTATTGAAATTAACTAATTTTTGGAGTTATTTTATTATTAACAATAATTTTTAAATTTTGATTAATGATTTTATTGAAACTTTGGGCCTTCACACATCTTAAAGCACAGACCCGATTTTATGCCCAAGTATGCCCACGTCCATGAACATTTTAGGACTAACACGGGTTTCATCAATTCACGTCATCATCCTCTTTAACAAACACGTCCGATGTTTTCAGATTATCTGGCGCCGTCAGCAACTCGAGGGCTACAATGCGCCGAAACATTCGTCATTTGACAAGCTAACATACATTTACAAGTACCCATGCCTTACACGGGACTTGAACCCGCAACCTCGCGTAGCAAGCTAACCACTATACCGTTTGATCGGCCGTCCAACAAAGAAATGACAAACATAGTATTAGGGTTAATCCTCGTTAAACGTATGGTAACTCGGTCTAAGATTCATGTTGGCATTTGTATTGCCTTGAAATTAGAAGAGAAAGAAAGGTTCCAAACATGAATGAAATAAAAATTAAGACAGTGTTAGTAGACAAATAAGAGGTTTTTTTTAAAAAAACTTTTATCAATAAAACAAGGGTGATATTGTTTTTGTAGTAACACTAACACAAGAAGTAGGACTGTGATAGTTACCATCTTTAAAAGGCTGCTTTTAATCACTTTTGTTTTCAGAACCTCAGATCTAAATATCAAGCATGTACAATTTGGCGACATTAAAATATGTCCTAGTTATTATGTATGATTATGTAACTATTGTATATTGTATTATGTATAATCCTGTAATTATTGTATAAATGATACTGTAACTTTTTGAATTATAAATTGTAAAAATTAATTATCTTTGTATATTATGTATTATTCAATTTTGGTGTTTCTATATTAAAACTCTACAAATTATGTATCTTCTATTGTTACTCATCAATTTCTGTATTTTGTGCTGTGTGCAAATTTTATTTATATATATTTTTTTTACTTGATTAACCCTGTTGGGGCTTAAGCCTGTTGTTGATTTTAAAATTTGTGCATGTACTAAAGTTATGCCATTATTAATACCTAATAACAAAACTCTTGTAATTCATAGGGTAGTAGTGCTCTTGTAATTCATTATAAAAAATGATTTTTCCAAGGTTGCAAATTTGGAGGAGAAACTTGTCCCCAAATATTCAAGTTCAAATCTTATATATCTATTTGAAGGCAATATGTGAATTTCCCATACAATTACTATGAAAACAATCTTCCGTTCAAAGTATTTCTAGTTGAAACTTCCAGTTGAATTTTATGTAATCCTACTAATTTTATTGATATCTTCAAATTAATGAGAGGTCCTCTCGACGAGACTTTTCATTTGCAATAAACGAACATGTCTGTAGCATTTGTAGTTTTATACGAAGATACTGACTTCAGAAGAACACACTTAGAAAAGTAAGTGACATAGAATAGAAGACATAGTAAAACAGCCGTAACTTTTACAGCAATATGTCTGGATACATTATGTCTATTGGTCAGAAAACACTGCGGATCACTAAAAAATTTGGGCTTCGCCCATTTTGCACACAACGGCATGATCAATGATCAAAGTAAAGAGCCTTACCCGAGAGCGCCTCCTTGGCGTGTTTCAGTTCCTTGTCCATGTGTTCGAGTCTGGCTGCAAGGGCGGCATTCTCCTTCGCCTTCTCGTCCCGTGACTCCATCACTTCCTCCAGGTCGCGGAGGAGAGCGCTGTTTTTGATCTTCAGGGTGTCCAGCTCGCTCGACTCACCTGCATCTGGCTGTTTGGGAGCATCTAGGAGAAGCAGAAGAAAGTGACGATGAGAATGATGATGGAAATAATCTAATAATGATGCTTTATTATTGGATTCTACACTACCCTGTAAAGAAGTTTACTTAAAATGAGTACCCTCCATTTTGATTCGAGTACGATTAAGTGCCTGTTTACGATGAGCTTTTAAATGTCTGAAAGCGTGACAACTACAGTAATTTGTAATTATTTTTTCAGAAAATATGTACTAAGGTCATATTATATTAAAGTAATTATATAAACAATATGTTAAAATTACAAGTGATTCGAAACTTGATTCAATAAAACATAATTTATTCTCATGTTAGGTCTTTCCTGCTGGAGATTCGTTATTTACTTTTTCTTTTGGTTAAAAAATTACGAATTCTAAAGCTTTCAATTAAGGGAATATTTTTTTTTTTACAGAGAATATATAATTCTCATTTTGAAGAGAAAAAAAGTTTGAAAAAAAATGATGATCTTGACTAAATTTTGATTTTTTGTGAACATACTAGCTTTTACAGCAGAAGTTTGGAGTAGCCATGCTTAAGTGAAATTTTACTGAGAAAAAACGAATTGCATCATTATATAACGTAGAAAATTGCCATTCGTTTAAAATAAATCCTAAAACATTTTTCGCACATATTTCGAATTTAATTCAAGGATTTTACTTTCAAACAGATGCCCATCTTTTGTATGAATACAAACAATTAAATCACTTTTATAGAAGATCCGGCTCGGTTGGGTCCCGTGTTGGCATGGGTGTTTGTAAATGTGTGTTGGCTTGTCTAATGACGAAAGTTTCGGCGCATTATAGCCCTCGTGTTGCTGACGGCGTCAGATAATCTGAATACAACCAACCAACCGGCTCGGTTGGAGATAAAGAAGGTGAGAGATAAAAATGACAAGTACCAATTCACATTAACAAACATTTTTAAAAGTTCGATAAAAAGTACTTTAGGAACTAAAATGTTATTTGATAACACTTTAATTAAATGAAAGTTGTTATCTAATTGTGTTAATAAGAATGCAACTCTGTTTAGTTTATATCATGTTAGAAAGATCAGACGGATTCAAATTAACATAATTAGAAAACTGGATTTCGATTTCATACTAAAGAATTAAATTCAACACATTGACGAAGAGCTATCTTTTGGCGTTCGCAAGAGATTTCGCAAATACTACTTGGTTTAATGCACGACTTTAGTTTCGATGACAATATATATATATATATATATATATTGTTATTATCTAGGTTTTATACAACAAGAAAAAAATACCAGCAACGCAAAAATTTGTTAATTGTGAGTTGGAAAAAATATTTTTAAAAATATGACAAATTTGATCATTATTTGAAATTTTTTAAAATGATAATTAAAATAGTAAAAAAATTAAATTCTCGAATTTAATTGCATTAATAGTACTGTTAAATAAATCTATTTTAATAATATTTTGAATAGAAATCATTACCCTGCTTTGTTGTAATTGTGTTCTTTACTAGCCAGGACAACGATGAAACTTACGTAATTACGTATGCACATTCTGTTTAAAATTTTTAAAGTAAATGTATATATTTTCTAAAAGTTAACTTTATTATGCATTCTATATTGTAAAATAATTTTTTTTTACAGGCCTAAGTATTTTCAGTAGATGCCAGAAAAATTATTCTAATTAAAGATAACTCTGATGGCAAAGAACTTTACAATTCTACAAAAAAAGAAAATGGTGCCAGTTCAGAATAATTATTCATACAGCTTACTAAAGAAATTAAAGTTCATGGAATTGGTACAAAAAATAGAACGCTGCTACCATCTACAGTTAAAATATTGAGTGTGATGCAATATGCCAGGTAAATGCCTTTTTTAGTGATAAACGTTTTGTAATTTTCTAATTATGAAAAAACAATGAAATCATTTAAAATTATTTTCCATTGTACAACACATTCTATTGTGAATGCATTAAGTTAATTGTTGTTCGAAAATTAGTTTCAATATTAATTTATTTTTACATTTATAACAGCGTAGATGACTCTAGTGTCAAGCCAGGATAATAACTTTGGACATTAGATATATTTTAAAATGCATTTATACAAGAAAGATTTCATATTTTATTGATGAGAAGGTTAGCCTGGAACATGGAAAAGTTATTAAAAGGATATAAATTGTTTTCGTACTGGTTTTTAAAGTGGTTCCTGTTTCAGGAGAATGACCCACAATGATTAATTTTGAGCCGGTTCAATGAGTAGAATTTTCATAAAAGTAGGTATCTATTACTTTTCTTTATTTCTTTTTTTCTTTTTAACATGTTTTTATTCAATTCTAAATGTTTTGAAAAGGCCATAAACACAAAAATTTCTGCTCAATGTGTTTTTTCTTTTTATTAATTTACAATCAAAATTCCCCTGTTAGACGTTTGCGAGAGAACTATCAGTTTGGCTCAAATTGAACGTGACATAAAGAGATTCCAAACAACTCTCGCAAATCGTGCCAACCTGTTAGGGATATGGCAATGGTCTACCAACGCCAACTATTTGGCAGAAACCTCATGATAACCATAGAAGCGATTGGATCTTTTTATGTCATGGATTTTATTGAATATTTTGATCAAACTGGTTTTGGGGCATTTTCTTTTCTTAATATATAAATAACTAATTTTTTATTATAACTTTTGTTTAAATATTTGTAATCAGAAAGAAATTATTCATAAAGATATACTAATTTCACTCGTTTGTTTTTTAAAAATGCGAGAATTGTCCATTGGGGAAATATTGCAAGAAGAAATGAAGAGATTAAGTATTAGGAAGAGTCTATATTAGTCAGTGATCTCTACTACAGCTTCTGGATAGTGGATGTACGGTTATTGACCTTGAAGATTTAATTACCACCATAGAGACTTATACTAGCAACTTCTCCCAAAACTATACTAAACTCCAACTTAACTTGACATCACTAGACGATAGATCTTCACGTGCTCATAGGCAATTAATCCATTTTAGCGGAGTGAAGACATAATTCTCGCCAAACCTTATAGCCTTTTGTTCTCTAGAGGGTTGTGGTTTGGCGAACATTATGCTTTCACGCCGCCAAAATGGATTAAATACCTATGAGCACTGTGACGATCTACCGTCTAGTGATGTCAAGTTAAGTTGAAGTTTAGTATAGTGTGTGTCATTTATATTACTTAAGTCTTTTACCTTAGGAGGAAGTCCTAGTAAGGATCTTTCCATATACTCGCAATGTTACACTTTTATTTTACTCCAGTGCATTTAGAAACTATATTTTCTATAAAACCTTGAAATTTGGCGAGTAGGTACAAAAATGATCACTTAATGAAATTACATAAATTGAAAACTCGAAAATAGCGTCTAATATATATTTCATTTTATATTTGAATTCTTTACGTGACTGCATATGCTGTGGCTCTTCCTAGTTTTGTCTTTTGCTATTTTAATTTTTATTTATAATAGATTGACATTCAATGAAAACATTTATGTCATTTCATCAAGTGACCTTTTTCGTACCTATATTCACCGAATGTCAAGGTGGTTATAGAAAGTTGTTTCTAAATGCACTGGGCTAGAAGATTGTAACATATAGCGAGTATAGAGAATGATCTTTACTATACTAAACTCCAACTTAACTTGACATCACTAGACGATAGATCTCCCCCGTGCTCATAGGCAATTAATCCATTTTAGAGGAGTGAAGACATAATTCTCGCCAAACCTTATAGCCTTTTGTTCTCTACAGAGTTGTGGTTTGGCGAACATTATGCTTTCACGCCGCAAAAATGGATTAAATACCTATGAGAACTGTGACGATCTACCGTCTAGTGATGTCAAATTAAGTTGAAGTTTAGTATAGTTAAAATTTGTTTGTAACTATGGGCAACCTATTTCAAAGCATTATGGGCAAGTATTCGAATGACATCATCTGCTTTCAGTACAGAAACCGCTTATAAGCAATCCAGAAATTGTGGTAGAGATCAGTGATATTAGTCCACTTTGCGGTCCTAAGTTTACAAAACCCATAATAGAGCTTTTTGTAAAATATTTTTTTTTAATACGTTTAGTAGCTGCCAATAGGCAAATAAAATACATTTTAATTGATTTGCTCTCATTTTTTCATGAAAACCACAAAATTAATATAAAAACATCATAGCCACCTATCACAAATTTTGTCTATCAAGAACGATAGATGCTGTGTAAAATTTCATGTTTATTTGGAAATATAATTTTTTTTATTAAATATCATATAATTCAATTACACAAATACAGATCCTTTCTTTTAAAAAGTACTTAAACTAGGCATGTGGAACATCGCACTTCAATTGCACTCTAATACTGGTCACTGCATTTAAATTTGATGTGGATTGGTGTTATTTACAGTTTTTATATTTTCATTCATGAAAAAAATGCCAGTTTGGCGATATTTTTTGCGATAATTCTTACATGGGGGGGGGGGGGGGAATAGCGAAATGATTTTGATAATTCTTTCATTATCCTTTCTTGTAAGTAAAGCGGAATAAAAATAATCGTTAATGGGCGATGCTCTAGGGGCGAGAACCATGTATTAAAGACATTATTAATTTTGTTGTTTTTTTCCTTCTTTTTTTTCTCTCGCTTTTATTGCATTTCTATGGAATTTCGGAGAAGGAGGGATGACAGGTCCCATAACCGTATGCAAAAATCGTAGGTCAATAGTTCGGAAGTTATGCTGATCACAGACACATTTTTATTCGACCCCTTTCTTGAACTCAGTTTATTCCAAAACGTGTAGAAATGAGTTGGGGGGGGGGGGGGGATCGATTTTTTTTTTACCGAACTCATTACTTTCAATCCCTAATTAACACATGTGTAATTGAAAGTAAAAATATCACAGTGATTTTTTAACTTGTCACAAGTATTTTGTACTATTGCCAATTATAGTTCTTACTTACTTTCTTGATTATTAAATGGAAACTACCAACTAAAATAACATGCTTAGGGAGCAGTAGCCGTTTTAAAGTTGTGATTGGAATAATAAAACTACTTAGTAGTATTTTTATATAGATCCGTCCGGATTGCTGAAGATGATGGTTACGAAAAATATTTTTATTGTTATCATTAACATCATTAATCTTATTTATTATATTAAATTGTATTTAGTTATATTAGGTTATACATTCTTTTGTAAGATAAACATGTTTTAAATTTGTAATTAAAAAAAGTTATCATTCTTTACTTTACGATTTAAAATATTGTGAAATATCATTAACATCCTCATACCTAAATTTTGATCGCATTAATTAATTTATATTTGAATATTTCATTGAAAGACTTTTAAATATTACTTCAATAATATTCTAAGATATTAACTTTATTTAAGCATAAGTTAAATGTTAAATATGATAAAAAAAATTATGTTTTTTATTCCACAAAAATAGTAACTATACAAAAACATTAATTTTATTTCAAAAATTAAGCTGAAAACTGTTTGGTGTATTTATCTAATGATTGGTCTACAATGATTGACCAAAAAATGACGACAGTATTTATATGATTTCTGCATGATTTAGAATTGTAACGATACTTTCTGCCTAATTTACATTTTTAAGCATAGTTATCTTTTAAATAAATTCATATGTTTTATAAAGATAGAGTTTTTTGCTTTATATATATATATATATATATATATATATATATATATATATATATATATATATATATATATATATATATATATATATATATATATATATATATATATATATATATATATATATATAAAGCTAAAAAACTCTTTATCTTTATAAAAAAACATATGATCAACTGGATCATAATATCATAAAAAGAGTTAGTTTTCTTAACATCTAGTGATTTTTTTTTTCTTTTTTTTTCTTTCAATTTAGTAAGATAATTTATCCCACTGACTGATTCCCGATAAATGTGTTTCTTTTTCCTTTAAGATGCATATCCTAAAATTTCTTTTTAACTTTCTCTAAATTTTAAATTTGTGAGAAATGTTCTCTAAAATTTCTTTTTAGATATGAATTTAAAATTAAAAAGAAACGAAAGACGATTTGTTAACCAATGCAAAAAACACAATTTCATTTCTATAAACAGAATAAAAATTCCATTAATAAATAAAAGACCCAAAAAATCTTTGCAGTACCCTATCCTATTGGTTTTAAAATTATCATAAGTTAGATAGGAAAAAGGGTTCAACAAACCACTTTAATTGAAGTGGTTAAAATTCAGGGTTCCCACTCATATCACAGAATGAAAATCAATGACTTTTAAGGACCTAACTAATGTTTTTAAGGACTTTTGAAAACTTGTTCCCAGGCTTCATGTCTACATATAAATTTTTAATAAACTATTATTCTACTAAAAAAAGTTACAAGTTCGCGTATGCGTAATACAAATATGTAAGAGAATTTCGATACTGTGCGGATAAGTGGAGGTCACCCGGAGGGTAGCAAGTCCGAGAAATTTTGCAGTTGGGCACACAACATTAGCAAAAATTAAGGTTTTTTAAGGACCTCTAAGCATTTTTAAGGACTTTTAAGCACCTGTAAGCATTTTCAAGAACTTTCGAGGTCTTGAAAACGAGTTCAAAAATATTAACCACATTTAATGAACTTGGGAACCCTGTAATTATAACTAATTGAGAGGCGACAATAAAATAACTGGTTTCATTCAGATAAAAATTTTAACCCAGCTAGCAAAGTAATAAAGCTTGACGTCCACTATCGCTAAGCAGATCAGAGCGAAGTGGTTTAGAGCCAATTACAAGGCTGCCAATGTCTACTATAGCACGAGCCTCTAGCTACAATGGACGTTGACAGCCTTGTAATTGGCTCTAATCCACTCCGCTCTGATCTGATCTGCTTAGCGATAGTGGACGCCAAGCTTAATAATAAATAAAGACGACATCAGTCGTATAGAAATACGGATACGGTTAAAGATATGGATAATCATGTCAGCTCAGTAAAATGAGCAAATATACTGTTAACTGTAATCAAGGATTTAAAACGTTATACACCCATGTAAACTTTCATTAATATTCAACCAGTGTTTTAGGAAGAATAAAAAACAGAATTAATTTTTGTACAGGGTGGTCACAAAATTCAGGAAAAAAAGTTCCCAGATTTCTCTGATAAGTTCTAAGAAAATCCTTGATTTTACAGCAGAGGTTTTTTTTTCAAATTTCCTTAAATTTCCTTATGTGTAGATAAAATAGAACATTTATTCCAAAGAGATAATATGGCATTTTTTTTAATAGTTTTGGTAGTAATGAAAAGTTTAAATTATGCTGTAACATGAAACTTCTAACGATTACCACAATTCTTCGGGAAAATGGCGCCAAAATACAGATGAACGCGAAAACGTAACTTCAAAACAGTAGAAAAATTATTTGATTTTCGCGAAATTTAAAAAAGTTCCCTGACATTTCCCTGATTTTTTCCAAAATCAGAAAACTCCCTGATTCCTTGGTTCTGTGACCACTATGTTCATACATTAGTAGGGATACGGATAATCATAAGCAAATAATTATATAAGTATATTAATATAAGCAAATAATTATATAAGTATATTAATATAAGCATATAATTAATATAAGTATATTAATGCAAATAATTTAATCAATACGCAAAATTGATCATTAATATACAAGCCAATAGCTCAAAGTGTATCTAAATATGTCTATTATAAAATGTAAATTCGGCGTGTTCTTCACTTTTTAAGTGAAGCGGAGGTGAGTTTTACACTCAATGATAAATGGCATACAAAAGCATTTGTAAGGCCGGATCGAGAGTTTTATTACGAAGGGGGCGGAACAAAATTTTTAGTTTGCTGTTGCTGAATAGCTTATATAAAATGTTTTGTCCTTAAGTAATATTACTATACCACGGGATAATTTCCAAAACAAGTTTCCAGTAGAACAAGTTATATAATTATCTTACCTTTTTTTTAATACTAGCAATTAAAAAAATTAAAAATGTATAGTGAAAAATCAAGCCATCTTTGTTTCTTTGAAATTTTTTTAATCACATTATTACATCAATATAAATGTCTCTATGAATGTGATGCTAGTTCTGAAAGATGTTCAGTAAGGAATCGCCAAATCTTGATTGACTACAGTTATAAACTGAGAGAAGCGCGCGTTAAAACGTGAGCAGTAGAAACCATACAGTCCCTTGGTTTTATTACTTTCAATTACCCATATGTATTACATAGGGTAATGTAGGGTAATTTTTTTTTTTAATATTTTTTTTTCATTTCTCAACGTTTTGGAACATCTTGATTTCAAAAAAGTGATCTAGAAAAAATGTCAGTGTGTGTATCTGTGGTCAGCATAACTCACGGACAAATTGACCTACGATATTCAAATTTGGTGTTCGGATTGGTGATGGCACAGGGACCTACCATTAAGGTTTTTCGTCAAAATCGCGCATGCGTATATGGTAGCTGCCATTGAAAAAATCATATTTTTCAGTAATTGCTAAAAAACGGCTCAAACGATTTTGTCCAAAATCGCTGTTGTAATGCCTCTTAAGTAGTTCTAAACATCCCCACCTCCGAAATTCCGGTAAAAATGCTTTGATGGCGTAAAAAGTTGAAAAACGAATGCCTTTAACACAGAGTTCTATTTCCTTGAGCATACCTCATCGACGATCATAAAAAAAAAAAAAGGATAATATAAGAATTATTAAAAAGTATATCGCCAAAATTATCTGTTTGGCGAAGTTTTTTTTTTTTGCTCCATATAAGAATTATGGTAAAAAATATCGCCAAACTAGCCATTTTTTCTAAATGAATAATGAAAATATAAAAATAGTAAATGACACAAATTGACATCAGTATTATAGTGTAATTGAAAGTTATGCGATATTCCACACCCCTAGTTTTTAATTCAAATCTTACACATGTTTATTTACTTATTATGCATATAAATTAAATAATTAAATATGTGAATTACTTTTAGACACCAGTGTTAGCATTTAGTTTATTATAGTCATGATAAACAACACGTAAAATATTATTTGTCGTCTTTTTTTTTTTTTTTTCATTTAACTTTAGAGTGGGCGATAAACCCCCTACGCCCCTCGCTGTATCCGCACAATGAGCCCTCAACACAAAAGAGATTTTAAACGAAAATCCAATTACTAAAATAGTAATCCCATTTAAGTTTTACTGTAGCAGATTCTCTCGATAATTACTATAGCTAAGGACCTGATATTGATCTCGAGGTTCAATTTTCCAAACAAAAAAGAACCGTTATGTAAATTCTGACGATGATGCTAACCATTAATCAATGTTAACTATTTTAAGGAAACAGATGGTACCGTTTTAAAGGTATACATTTCCGCCGGTAAATTAAAATTAAACTAGCTCTGTCCCTTCAAGATTTGTTGCTATGGTTACAAGAAATATGATTAAGGTCTCTTGCTCGCCATGGATGTGTAGATTCGTGAATACTAAACTTTTAAAAGAAAGTTCATTATATTTATTGATTCTCTTTAAACAAATAAGCATGAATAAAATTGTATAAATATTTTGAAAGCTTATTGGACCTCCTATGATAAGACATTAATAATTCCACTAATGCTTCAAAAGAGTATTTCTCACTGGAAAATAAATGAACTAGAAAGGTAAATATTTTATTTTGGAAAACTATTGATACTACTTTTAGTTTGTATTATAGAAATTAATACTATTTTTAATTGTAAAAAAAACCTTAAAGACAATTTCTCCGAAGTTAAAAAGTTCATATCAAAATAATTCCCCAAAAAGCTACTATGGGCAATTTACAACCGTATGTGGTTTATTCTAATGTATTTTAATCTATTTTTTAAATTATTAAATTGCTTTTATTAACAATGAGGAACTTGCACAAGTGAGGAAAATGAATATTTTTTGTATTTTCTAGTGTTATCAAACGAATATTTTTGAGCAGTGCAATTATTTTTTATCTATGATTTCAATTAATCAAAAAACGAGTTTGAAATCAAAGTAAAGGTCACATGACCAAAAACGCATTACAAAACCATGACGTAGTTACGCATAGATTCCGACGAAAATCCGAGGAGGAACCTGGTCTAAAACAAGTTTTAGACTAGTTCATCATCTGCGCGTTGACGTCACACGGAAAAGTAGCTTTCTCCCACCAAATCACAAAAGGGAAAAACTAAATATTTTTTTTAACTATCTATCTGAGCTCAAATTATTGAAAGAATGGTATTGTTTTTCATGATTTTTTCTCTACTTTTATTTAAAAATAAAACCAAAAAACGTGAAAGTTACTCATTACATAAACAGCCAATTTTTCTTCACCTGTACGTATTTATGTATTTTCTGTGAGTTACAGTCCATTTAAATCATTAAAATTGTTAAACTATTCTTTAACCGACTGACTTGGTTTTGACTTGATTTAAACTTTCTCTTTAGGACAGGATTGGTAAATAAGGCGAATTTTGAAAAAGGTGGAGGTTTCATTAAGTTGATTAAGTAAGACATGAAGGGAGAAGTCAATTTTCTTACGTCATGCCTAATCAACTAAATAAAACCTTCCCCCCATTAACGAGTTTCGAAATTCAAATAAACTCCCCAAATAATTCAATTAGATTATTCAAATTGTTTACGAGATTCAATCCGCTTATTTAAACAATATCATCCCTCTTCCAGTCCGAAGGTATTAGTCCTTTCATCCATCAACGGCGGACTTCAAGCGCATTGTTTGCGAACACGCTTCCAAACCCCCAATTTTGAAAGACACAGAAGCAATTGTTACGGCAAGTTTTATCAAGGTAGAACATTTGTTGAAATTGAAAGATTAATTATGTTTCTCGGGAGCAAAACGGGAAGCTCCATTGCAATCGATAATTAGGATGGCAAATTATGTGCCAAATTATATATTCCCGTTTTAATCTTATCCAGAGTTGAGCTGAACGAGTGGAGATTAATGTTTCTATCCGGCGGATTTTGTGTTTAATACTTTGGGAAGTTATACATGAAGTACACAAAAGAGCTGACTTGATTAATGGTACAATTCTAGGTGGAAAAAAAAGCTAATTGGAGGGGAAGTACCTGAACATGAAACAAATTTTTAATTAAGGATTTTAAGTGAAAAAAATTATCTGTTAATTAGCACTTTGGAAAGAAAGCATTTTCTGAAAAATGATTATTCGTCTTTATTGTTTAGAATGTACGTGCTTAGCGGAAATTTTGTGGAATCTGCAATGTCTGTTTGGGACAAGAAAAAATATCGTTCATTATTTGCTGTAGATGCATTTAGCTTTTTACGCAATAAAAAAAATCTTTAAAAAAAAGGTTACTTAATTAAAAGTAGATGTGGTGGTTTACTTGTAAGTGGTGAATGAAATTAAATTCAGGAAAGCGAGTTAGAACACTAATTAAAAATACATTTTGAACAACAGACTTAAATAAAAACTCATTTTTTTTTCTTCACGTTTATATGTACCATCCTAACAAATAAATAAATCGCAAACCGAAATAATGCACATTCAAAAAAATAACTGCATTGGTGATATCGATGGAGATGTAACTAATGACAATGCAATGTTATTAATATTTCATTAAAATTAGTAATTTCTAAATAACAATCGTAAAATAAATCCAAATAAAACCCTACATAAATTTAAAGCAAGCATTTTTATGATTTTTTTTATTGGTAATAATCTTTTAGTTGGAAAACAGATTATGAATATAACGTTTCAATTTTATCTTATTTTTTAAAAACTTGCAGCAGTAAATCACATTTGTAAGAGTATATTTAAAAGAAGTACTTAATTAAATGCAGTGTTTTGAGCCTATATGAATTTACTTTAATTGATTTTAAATTGGAATATTTAGAATAGTGTCCGATGCATATTTATCAGATACTTCTAACCTAATATTATGTGAAATCATTTAAATTTGATCGACAACTAGAATATATCTAGCTTGACGTGATAAACTTTAAAAGCAATTCCCGCTCCCATTTTCGACCAAATAACACTTTTTAAAAAATATACAAGATTAAAAATTAAACTTTTAGCCATAATTGAATTAAAAATTGCGATTTTTGTTTTATAAGGAAAGAAAATTATAATAAAGGAAATATTTATTTCAATACAAATAAAAGTAAATCTCTCACTTACATATTTATACAAAAACTATCTCTTATTTAAGCAATTAACAATCCTTAAGAATATTTAAAAAATGTATATTCTCAATGTTCATCAACACTACCACAAGGAATGGAGGTCGCATAAGATGGTTACAGTAGCAAATCTTTTTGTAGTATTGCTTGATAAGCATGACATGGTCCCCAAAACACTCCCAATCAGCAATAAAGAAATACTTCTGAAGATCCAAGTTGTCCTAATAATCTCAAGTGTTTTTGTACCTACTCTACCAGCAATTTCTTCATTAAAAGAAGGAGGAAACTTGAAGTTTGTTTGAATAAAGTGGCAATTAATAAAAGGATTAGTCTTTTGACGTTAACACGGTTTATTATTCATAAAAACGGCATGAATATTTAATTTAACTTTTTTTTTTTTTTTTTGTATTTAAGATAACTATGTTAACCAAACGTGATTAGAAAGTTACTTGCAGTATTATTTTTTCTAAGATATAGTTTCTAAATCACATATATTTAAGTAATAATTGTATCGAAATATAAATGAATAAAATTTAAAGTTGAAGTTATGAGAGGGCAGATTTTTTAGAAATATTTTAGGCGTTTTGTTAAACCAACTCATGAAAAGATTCATATGTACTTACTTTTGGAAATTCTAACATTAATACAGTATACATTTAAATACAATGGAAGGAAAAACTTTCGAACGTCAAATGTGTGGTTAAATTCCTTAAAATTAATTTTTTATGTCTTTAGATACCACTATTTCTAAAGTAAAGTACATAAAAAAAAATATTCATTATAGCCGCCCTCATTCGATTTTGATGCATATTTATGGTTTCACTTCCAATACAGATATTTAAAAAAAAAATTATTTGCCAACACTACAATTATATTTTAACCTAAATAGAGTTGCAAATAGTTCAATATTTTGATCGAATAATTAATGCAAAAAAACTGAATGCATAAGGTATTGCGATTAGTTGTACCTATTGTGGCGCAAGTGAGATAACACGCCAGTCATACTGCCCCAGAACATCATTAGATTAATAATTTGCGTGAAGGAGTTAAGAATGTCTTCAGGGAGATCTTTCACGTAGAATTTGCCCTCAAATTGAGTATTGAATGAAGAAAAAAAGTAGAAAACTCCTTTCAGTTAATGCCAGAGCACGATTTAGTTATTCGAATCAAAATGACAATTTTGATTACCTTCTGGATTAAATAATTTTCCAGATTAATAAAATTATTAAATTTTTTAAATAAATGATGAGTTATTAAATTATATTGCATTGATCAAGTACACTGAACAGAATATTGATCGTTATAAATAATTTAAAATACTTCAAGCAATTTGGGAGCACAAAAAACTCAGGGGCTCTAGCCACGAGCTTAATCAACTTTATGGGAAATAACGCCGTAAGTAAGCCCCGCTACCAACACGAGGATATGTATCTCGATCGCCGTCGTGTGTACTCATATTAAGTCTGCAGAGTGCAGAAAGAAGGCAGAAAATATTCCTAAAATAAAAGAAATGTTGTTTTAAAAAGTTATATGAGCGTGGTGTGCGTAGAAAATTGAAAAATTCAACCAAGTGTTCTCGTGAAAGTTAATACCAAGAAAATCTCGAAATTGACATGAAATCGGATTCTACGTCCCAAAAAAGTTTGGCAGCGATCCTTGAAGTCCTGCAAAGGAAATAGAAATGTCAGCACGTCATATGTCAGATTTAATGCGAAGGGAAAAATCGATTTCTTTCTGAATAATAAAATGTTCATGCCAACTGCTCTTTAGACGTAGTCTGTCAAGGCTAAGATAGTTTTGTTTAACTGTAAAGTTTTCTCCGAGTTCAAATGTTTATGCTATATTAAACCTTCGACAAATATTTTTTTATTATTGTTTTTGACACCATTTACTATGCGAATGAATAGGATACATTACAACAAGTTTCTGAGCAATTTTTGTTCCAGTAGTTGCGCAACGTTAGTACACATAAGATTTAGAGTTAATAAAATTTAACAATATTACCAAATGCCAAGTATGTAAAAAAAATCATTAAAAAATTATTATTAACTTAAATATTTTACAAATTCCGAGGATGGTTTTAATGTATTTTATAGAGAACTCTAGTAAAAAAAAAATCAAATCGTTTTCTTGAAAGGAAAAAAAGCCCAAAATATAAATTTGGGATTTTAAATTTCATCCTACCTTAGTACGTAAGTAATAAATCAGTTCGATTCAAATGTTTGACAAAGAAAACTTAAAAATTACATTGGGGAACATGTGACACATTGAAAGATGGCAAATTTTAAATGAGAGGGATCAGTTTTTCCTGTGTTTGAAAGAGATAGTGTTGCAGTTGACCCCCTTACATGTTGACGTGATTTAATATCAGCATCATCAGTTCTAGTAGAAAAGTTATGTGGAAAAATATATTTTTCAACTTCAACAGGGTTCCCACTCAAATCACAGAATAAAATCAATAATTTTTCAATGACTTTTAAGAATCTAAATAATGTTTTTAAGGACATTTGAAAATTTGTGTTCAGGCATCATGTTTCTACATAAATTTTTAATGAAGTATATTCTACCAAAAAAGTTACAAGTTGGCACATGTGTAACACAAATATCTCAGAGAATTCAGATATGTATAAGTGGTAATAATTCCATAATTCCGTATGTAATATGGATAAGTGGCGGTCACGCGGCGATAGAAAGTCTGAGTTGTATTTTTATAAATTTTGCAGTTGGGCAAACTACATCCACAAAAATCAAGGACTTTTAAGGACCTCAAAGCATTTTCAATGACTTTTAAGCCCCTCTAAGCATTTGTTGTGATGCTAATATTTAATTTTATATGTATGTTTTTGATTTAAGTGCACTTTTCCTTCCTCTAAAGTTTTTGGTACTTTGATCATCTTGACTTTTGCTCTCCACTAATATATTTCCTTTCTGGCGAATCTGTGGGTAGTTAGATTGCCTTTCCAATTGCGGATTTGACTTGCATAAACTCTAACGGGGATTGGGGAACTGCTACGTCAGCTACCTGAGGGAGAAAACGTCTTTCTGGTGGCGAGCGGTGAGTGCCGCGATGTTTGTTTGTGTGAAAAGGAAGTGAAGGGAGAAAAAGCGAAACGGCGGTAGGAAAAATAAGAATCTACGGGGGCCAAAGGAGTAAAAAGAAAAAAGAAACGGGGTAGCGCGGAGAGAGGTTTTTGGGGAGCTTGGAGATAAGAGATGAACTAACCGTATGGCGGCTAGGATGGTTGGAAGACTTTGAAAGCTCGAGATCGTGCAAGACTACTAAAGTAATCCCCGCCAACGCCTGAGAAATCGTTGCATTATGCTCCCCTAACTTATGCGGAGTTAATTCCTGACGCCGGAGCCTGTACCTTCATCGGAAGCTGTGACTACCTGTCGCCGGGACCTTCTTAGGAAGCTGTGTTAATTCCTGACCCTGGAGCTTGCAACTTCTCCCGACGCTAGGACTTTACCTGATCCAGGAGCCTGAATCTTCATGTGCCGGTCAAACGCGCCTGGAATCTGAGACTCTCACAGATAAGCATTTCTAAAAAAAAAAACTAATACAAAATGTTCTTACTTCTCTGAATAATTATTATTAATCAAGTATTTAGTTAAAATCCTATGCCATTGCCATTTCCCCGCTCTGTATAAAATTTTGTTGTGTGCTCTGCGTGCAGGTTATATATATATATATAGCCTTGCTAAGCCATTACTAGGTTAATTTGAGTGTTTAGACGTTTTGCTAGACTTGAATATTTGTTGTTGTCAATTTTAATTAAATTCCTTTACTCAGCAAATCTACATGCTTGTCTTCTTTAACACATGTGACACATCATCAATACATCTGACTGCATCCATTATACCACAGTAGGGATGTAAGCTGAATCTTGGGTTATGAAATAATGTTTAACACAGGCCTTTGACCTTTAGATTATTTTTGTTTGAAAACTCTCAGGTGAATTTCACCACACATTTTCAAATACTTTCAAGGCCTTGAAAATAAGTTTAAAAATATTAAGTATTTTTAATGACTTTCAATGACCGTGGGAACCCTGTTCAAAGTAAATTCTGCCACCGACGGACTTTTCTTTTGTTTCCCAGGTAAGAGTAAATATTTTTAATAGATTCGTTTAACACTTAATATTGATACCTTTATCTACTATACAGCATATTGGGAGAGAATTTTATACATTCCCATTAATAACATTATTCCTTTCAAATAAATACATCTCTAAGAAATATGGTGTCTGAGATATATTGAAAATTTCTTGGTCCGGTACAATGAAACATTTCATTATGCCACAAGGCTGTGGAATACGGAAAATATATATATATATATATTTTTAATTAATACATAAATAACAATATGATTTATCACATATTACACGATAAAGGAATTTGACGCGAAGAGTAATACAAAGAAATTCAAATGAATTGTTTGTTGACTGATAATTGTTACTGACAATGTGTTTCGGTAGCATATTTACTTTTTTCATTTAATGAAAAGCCGATGAAATAAACTTGTTTAATTTTATTTTTAGAAAATAGTGGCTGAAAGTTCTAATTAGTTTGCTGCATTGTGTTCTATTAGTAAGGTACAATGAAAAAGATTTCCCGAAATTTTTAATTACTCACTGTATAAAAAAATTAAATTTATATAATCCAACCAAAATTGCGTTCCGCAGTGCCATGCTTCTCTATAAATTTCATCATGTTTTTTTGTTTTTTTGTCATTTCTAATGTTAGCTGGCTTATGTCCAAAGGGAAACCTAGCCAGAAATATACTTTTCTCAAATAATTATTCTGCTAGTGTTATTCAACGTAATCATTCTGGTAGTAATACAGCATAATCATTTTTGACAAATTATTGTATATATCCGACTTAGGTAGCATGAACATGACCTAGCCATTTCGTGTATTGGCTCAACTCCGAGCTCTAACCATATCACACACTAAAGTATTACAACAGTTCATTTTCCTCCTCAACTGAGAAACTCAAGTTAGAAGTTATATTCAATAGAGGGAAAGAGCCCACTAAGAACCGAGCGGAAAATTTTGTAGGCGGCAGATGTTACACTTCCCTTCTGCAATATTTCTTTACTGGAAGCATCCATCACTTAACGAGGAGGGTTGGGAGCCTTCTCTCTTAGAAACATAACATCCGAACAGTCTACACACGATGGCCATTTACAACAGGAACACCCCTCAACGAAAACACATCATACAGAAAATAAGAGAGAAGGAAGTTCGATGTATCTCTCTCGTTTTTTACATTGTCCTCTCTCACGTAAGAGAAGGTGGAAGGCAAGGATAAATTGGTTCGGATGGAAAATATCTCTGTTATCTCAACGTATAGTTAAAAAAATATACATTTTTAGTTCGTAGCTGAAACATAATTTTGGAGGAGAGGATATCTAAAATGCTAGAAACAAACTTTTGAATATTTATATTTTTTTGTATAAGGTAGAAAAACTATTGTTTAAAAATTTGCAATGAGGATTATTACCACTAAAGTGTAAAAATCAGGAAATTTGCATATTCCCTAACTTCTTCTTACCTGTATCTTCTATTCACCTATCTAAACCTCATTAAATGACAGAAGATCAGGATATCTCCAAACGTCTATTATAAACAAATCATAAAGAGTACTTCTGCACAATTTTAAATGCGTTAATTTGTACGCATTACCTAAATGAAATTCGGAAAACTCTTATTTAGTAGATGATTCCGCACTTTATTGCAAGAAATCATGTAAAATACAGATTATCTAAGTAATGTGTATATTAACAACTTCCGAGCGTTAACGGTAACTTATCCACAAAATTATAGGAATTGAAATTTAAACAAATATTTGCTCCTGCTGATATAGTTCCGAGAAATAGCTCCCTTTTGTGTTACTTGCAAATTCTGATTTTAAGTGCATCTAGACAAAATCCTTTTAACTGCTTTATATGCAAACTACTAATTTTTATATGCGGGTTATTTTCGTGTGTTAATTTGCATTTTTTATGCTTCTTGTTTATCTCCAGAAGAATGACACCACGCAGCTAGTTATAAATCATGAAAAAAATTTACTTTAACAAATACGCAGGCAATCAAAAATAATATAATATTCGTCGTTTGTGCCATTTATAAGTTTAAACGAATAAAATTAAAATCACTTACTGTTATAAGAATAATCCAAATTCGCCGGTTTTTTAAAGTAGGAACTATCTTGAACCAGACTACTACCACTTTGGCCATCTTTTTCAGGAGCCTGCCGTTGTTCATCAACGCTCTTGGTCTTACTTTGTTCACTCCCTTGATTGCTTTTGTTCATAAGCCAAGGATCTGATAACTGGTCCCTGTAACTCTCACTGAGCGTTGTTCTCCACTCTTGGTAGGGTCGCCTGATCTCTTTGGAATCGAACACCACAAACCGACCACCCTGGTTCTCATTCCTGATGGGTCTTTGATCACAGAATTCAGACGGAAGCCCGTCCTGACTGTCCGAGGTAGTTTCCTCCTTCGAAGACGACTCGTCCATTAAACTTTTACCACTTACACTGGACGAGTTATCCTGAGTTTGGTACCATCCTCCACTGGCAGAATCTTTATGCCCATTCTCCCAACTGCAGTGTCCTACATTGGGTTTCGACACTCCAGCCTTGTGCCTCATCACAGAGCTGGGGCTTGAAAGCACTGAAAATTCTTGAGCATGTTTATCACGACGTTTGTCCAAGGGGTCACTTTTAGTTTTCGCTTTGTACCGGTGACCATTGGCCGAATGCTGCGAATGCGAATAGATGCCGGATGACTCTTTTATTAAAGGAAAGCATTGTGCGTTTGAGTCATCTTTGACTGGAGGGCTACTTCGGTGGAACTCAACACTGAAGTCGTCTCCTTTTGAGCTATCCTCAAGGGATCCCTTGTTTCTTGGAGACGTGTTCAGTGATGCGACTATCGAATCCTCCGGGTCGATCACTTTAGAACTATCTTCTTTGAAGGGGGAGCCGCTAATACTGAGATCGCATTCTGGAGCCGAGTTCTGGTTTCCGTCCGACTCGGACCTCTGCAAGTCGGATTTGGAGGAATCGTCCAGTTTCAAATTATTCTGCTGGGATTTGAGATCATTTAGGATGGACTTGGAGACGTCACTGCCTTTCAGAGACCGCCTCTCACGACGGTTGCTCTTGTGCTTAGATACTGATACTTCCTCGCTCGCCTCTGAACTTTCAGTCAAACTGTCCGGTTTGTCGGACGAGTCCTTTCCACTTGAATGATCACGAACACTTTTTGACGCTAGTCCCGCCTGCTTCGGAGGTACCTGAGGCCTTTCACTATTATGAGGTAAAAGCTTGCCATAAGTGGCATCCAGTTCACTGAAAGAAGATTCGACGTCTTTGCGTCTCCCAGGTTGGTCTGAACCATTTAGGTGATTCCCTTTTACACTTTGATGAGTGATAGACTTTTGACTTTGAATAATGTGGCGGTCTGACTGCATACCATCTGTTGGCGACTTAATACCACTCATTTCTGAAGCAGGTTTTGATGTCCCTATCGTTGGCGACTTAGTGCCACCCTTATCCGTTTTGGTAGATAGCGACTTGGTGCCGCTTTTATCCGTTATGTTAGATGGCGACTTTGTTCCACCCTTATCCGTTATGGTGGATGGCGACGATGATATCACACGGGCATCCTTCAATGCTAAATCAGTACCAGGAAAGGTATCTCTCACCTCCTTCAACCAGTGTCCCTCAGCGCTGCTGATGACGGTAGCTGTGTTGGTAGTGGCAGTAGGTGGCATGCAGGTGGTAATGACGTTCCCCGCCATATCTGTTGTACAACAGATGTCCCTGATGCGCTGGTTGGTATCGGCGAGTTCAGCCCGCAGCGCGGACACCTGTGCGTGTGCAGACTGGATGTCGGTGTCTATTCTGGAGGCGAGTGCCTTGTTGTCGGACATCATTTGGCGGAACTTGGACTGTGCATCGACCAAGAGCCTCCGCATCAGCACCATGGAATAGCGACAATCGTGGCTCCATCTGGCAGCAGCGGAGGGATCTTCGTTCAGGTGGCCATCCGATTGGGAGCTGAGGAAAAACTCGGCGATCTGCTCGTTCAAGGAGTCCAGGGACTGGATAGCTATAGAGAGGAAAAAATGCATGCCTGAGTTGATTTGAAATAATATTGATTATTAGGACTATGTTTATTAGGAAATGTTTATATGAAATAAAAAGGATACAAGTTAAATAAAGTAACTGTAATAAGAACTATTAGTTTGAGCTTTCCGAGTTGTAAATTAACTTATTATAAACTTTCAAAGCACAAAACACCAAATATAATACAATGCGCAAATCAGGTGTGTAGACGTTAGTCTGAAAATAAATTTTACTCGATAAAGTAATATAGACAACAGCTTTTACTTTTCATAAATGATTGAAATATGGTTGATCTATTCAATAGAGCTCTTTTCATAAAACTGTACCTCTGATGTAAAATTTTATTTTTATTAAGATGTTTTTATTGCAATTAGCATGTGAAAATACATAGTTTAATTAAATCTCCGTAAAATATAGAAGCTTATAAAAAATATAACACAGAAATTAATATTAGAAGCTATGTCAAGAAAGTAATCCCAAAACGCCTCGGAAGAAAATAACCCTTTTAAAACTTCATTTTTTACACCATGCGAAAATGTCTAAGTGTAAATTATAATATACTCATCAAAGTAAAAATTAGTGTTAAGTCTTTTAGTAAATAAGCATAATATAAAAAGACTTAATTTTTTTAAGTTGAAATATATGTTACATTCATAACTAAGTTTGACTGCATAGAAATATGTTTACCGGAATACCGAAGCCCTTCAGAATTCATAGGCAATTGATTTGATGAAATTTCAAGTACAATACTCGTTAAAGGGCATTTTATTGTCAAATTAAAAATCAATTACAATTTGAAGAAAAGTGCACGAAGAAAAGAACACAAATTTATAAATTAAAGATTTAAATCAATACATTAATGTAAACTTTTACAATAACGCAACTTCTTTTAAGATTATCAACATTTACCTAATCTATCTTTCATAGATTTCAAAAAGCATCCCTAATTCAATTAATAATTTATCAAATACACGTCGGGACCCTTTAAAAAAAAATGTTTTCTTCTTTTGTGTCCAAATAAACCTTTTACCAATAAATTATTGAAAGTACGAAATTTTAGAAATGCAACTCTAGTTTCCAAAAAGCTGAGCAAGAAAATCCATCTATACTCTTCAACTAAAAGGGTCTTCTTAATTTGAATGGGATTAGTTTTCAGAGGCAATTCTCTTTGCTGGTCTTTTGCCAGTTTTCTTTTACCAATCTTTTGCAGCCGGTCTTTTACCACTTACAAAGAAAAGACGTCTAATTCAAAAAGTCAAAAAAAATTATAAGGAAATTGAATTTATAAAAATTAGCGTAATATGGTAAAAGTTTGTATTTAACAAGAAATTTAATTAAATTCCTCATAAAAGGTTGATGAAGTGTCAATTTTATTAAAAAAAAAAAAAAAAAAGTAAAACGAATGTTATGCGAAATAACCTGTCTTTTTTTTATCTTTTGTATTTTTTAGAAGTTAATGACTTCTCTCTATCAGCAAAAAATTATAAACTGAAAATCATAAGACGTTTTCAATTAGACGTTTTGTGCATCGATATAGAGAAAATAAATTATATCTGATATAATTTTAGTTACGTAATTTTTTAGTTTTATTGCATATATATATTTAGCTGTCAATCAATACCTTTTTAAACCTGCGTTAAATTACAGTAAACAGCTTGAATTTTCATAATCAAGATCGTTAAAAAAAATTTGTGCATAAGTAAAAACGGGACAAATTACTGTTATCTGATATTGTTGAGTTCTCATTTAATATTCAAAAGTACACATTTTCGTCCATCACTGCTCTAAAAACAATAATATGGAATGCAACATTACTTTAATACAAATACAAAAAAGACGACCAACTGCAGGCATAAGGCCCATCTAGGTTAGTCCAATTTAACAGAACAACCCCTCCGTATAGATCCAGCTGTTTTAAAACTGTTGACTCCAGTAAAATGAACGATATGGTCCGACACTCTTCCACTTATCAATCTCTCTATTGTAAAAGTAATCTCTCCTATTCTCCAAATTAAAATATTATTTAAATTGTTTATATGCATGACTTCTGTTCTGTTCTCCGAATTGAACTCTAAACCTCTGAAAACTCCCTGTTTAATAAATTTAAATAACTGAAACAAATCCCGTCTAAACGTTTTTTCTTCCATGAATTAAGGTTCTTCAACTGGCACAATAATTCAATGTCGAGTTTCCCTGTATCGTTTTTGTTGCTCTACGTTGAACCTTTTCCAACAAATCAATATCCTTCTTGCGATGAGGTCACCAGAACTGCACTGCATACTCTAGTTGTGGCATCTAGTCATCTATAAAGTGGTCAAATAATATCCCTAGATTTAGGTGAGATACTCTTCCTGATGAATCCTAACATTCTATATTAGATTAAGATTTTGAAGTTTTAACCACTGAAAAATTATGATGCTCGGCACAGGTGGAAACCTAGTTTGTGATAAATAATAAGTAGAATCTTAACACAAATTCATAAAAATAAAACCAATCGTCAGTTTCATAATCTCACTTGATTTGAAATTTCTACTACGATACAGATTGGTACAGCTGAAAATATGGCAATTTTTACAAATCCATCTTGAGTTGAATTCCATTACTACAAAAATCTTTAAAAGAAAACAAAATAGAAAGTGTGTTATTGTGAATAAATTTTAAAGTTACGAATAAGAGAAATATTTGGAGAATATATCATGATATCAGATATTTAGAGATTTATTTTTACCCGGTACATAGATATTTGACACTAGGTTGTTTTTCAAAGAGACATCCCCAAAAGTCTTTTTCAATCAATGGAATAAATTAAATAAAGTAACACTCCTTCCTTCTCCTGGAAAGTAAGTTTTTATTACTTCTCTACTTTATCACTTCCCCTATTGGATAAAGTATCAAATCCCTTTAAATTTCCTTAGGGACACGCGGGAAACACTTCTTAAATCTCCCCCATCACAAAAGATACATCTCTTCTCCACTTTCTGGTAACTTGTAAAAAGGTCGATTCCCTCAGCACTCTTATTCCACTAGCTAGCTGTGTTGCCGAATTTCTTATTAAAATGCGATCAGAAATGCGAGAGGACATGTCTTCGGTAGAGGAATGAGATATGGTGCTGATATCTCCGGTGAGGCGTGGATTTTCACAGAACTGAGGGATTGAATAACGCTTGGCACTTTCGTCTTCATAGGAATGGCGTTGGAGACAGTTCAGGTTGAGGAATAGGGGTATCTTTTCCCCATTAGGTACGAGGGATTTACATGTCAAGAGAAGATCAGAAGGGTTAATAGAATTTCGGTAAGCAATTCGAAGGGAATAAGGAATGGAATTGCTTGCTGCTTTTTCACAAATCTAGATGACATATGTATTTGCCAAATTATATAAGCAAGTGCATAAAGTATCACTTCTTCCTTCTTCTGGCAAATAAATTTTCATTATTTCTCTATTTTACCTGTTTTAACTTTACCTCTTTACTTTGGATAGAGACCAATGTCAAAAAGAGTAATTTCGAATGATGCTCTCACTTCAAAAGTATATGCTTTAAAAAAAGAAAGTAGATTTTCTTGCAAAGTTATTGTGAATTAAGAGGGACAGTAGAAATTTGATCCTTTCACATTAAAGTTTTCTATACTTTAACGTGGTATACGTAGAGTTTTTGAAAAAATAAAACTATACCACTTCGTAATTGTAGTACTTTCTATGGATAATTTAAATCGAATTAAATTATAAGTCACAATTCAAAGTATTAATTAATTAATTTTAATCTTAATTTATTAATTTTAATCTTAATTTATTAATTTTAATCTTAATTTATTAATTTTAATCTTAATTTATTAATTTTAATCTTAATTTATTAATTTTAATCTTAATTTATTAATTTTAATCTTAATTTATTAATTTTAATCTTATTTTAAACTTAATTAAATCTTAATTTAAATTATAAATCACAATTCAAAATATCATTCAAAATTTATCATTGAACCTCCGTAAGTTGTAAAAAAGATACTAGTAATAAAAGTATGCACAATGAGCACTACTTATTTATTATTTTAAAATAAAGAGGACACGTGAAGATGAAGAAATTCAGCATTACATTATTTGCTTATTCAGATTGGATTGAATATTTTGCTTATTATTTTGAAACCATTGAATTCTTTAACTTAATGTAAATATATGCTATAAATATCGTCGTGTTAAATACTAGAATTAAATTAGAATACAAATTCTAATCTAAAATTTATTTATACTATTATTAATGTCATAATGAAAAAAAAAAAAAAAAAAAAAAAAAAACCATTAATTAAATGATTTCATGTTATGAAAGAATAGTCAATTTTTTTTAAAGGCAACTGCAAACGGGTGCATTGGAATAAAGTTATTTCAGGACAACAAGATAGGAAAAAAATTGTTCCCAAAACATATTTTCTGTTATTTTTCAGTTGACTACAGATTTACCAATGCCGTTAAACGTGCCGACTTTCTCATCATGAGTAAGTGCCAAGTCACGCAAGCTGCTTCAATTTCCCTCCAGAACTGCCATTCCTGTAATCCCGAGTTCTTATAGAGTGTGAAAACCAATTTTTCACATTCCTCTCCCCTTGAATTCCTGACAACATTCGTGGAGCAACGCCAAAACTTTGTGTCGTCGTAAACACAGCACGTAACGCAATGACAGAAACATAAGTTTTTTCGACAATATTTAAGGGACACCGCATAATGAATTGACAGACTAGCTGGCAAGCTGACACGTTTAAATACAGAAGTAGAATTTTCAGAAACGAGGCCACCCATCTCACCTATTGGCACAAAATGGATATAGTGGCTACAGCGTATAGAGTACGCAAAATCAGAAGTAACAAAAATTATTATTGGGTTACATTATATACATCATCGCGAAAAAAAAAAAACAATTAAAGACATGACGCTCCATAGAAGGAAACTACTTAATTTGACTGCCAGTTAAATTAAAGAGTTAGTCGGTCATTAGTAAGTTTGTGGGTTTTAGGAAATTCAAGAGGAATAGCACAGACAAAAAAAAAAAAAATCTAATGTCATTTGAAAGAGGAGAAATTAGTCTTATTACTGTAATTAAAAGAAGCATGCTAATAGTCGTTATTCCAAAAATGATAACTAGATCATTTATTTACGATGACTTTTTATGAAGCCTTTCAATGCATATCCATCTATGATGAAAAATGGCCCAGTTCGGACTTGAACCTAGACGGGTTTTCTTTTTTTATTTGCTTTAAAATAATCTATATTTTGATTATAAAGAATAATAAAAAATTAAAAAATACTAAATCTTATTGCTCTCCAAATTACTGATTATTGGAGAATTAAATAGATCACAGTTGCTGAAACAAAATAAAGAAAAGAAAATAACACATAGGATAAATGTTTTAAACATAATTCAATAACACGTGCATATTCATTATAAAATCTGAGTATTGTAGTTTATTGGAATATATAATGTCCTCATCCATATAAAACATTTACATTTATTATAACTGAATATCGCACTGCTAATAATATATGCTATGCCATTTTTGGCAAATTGAGCGATTTAGTTTGAACATCAAAACTTAAATATTAGTTGGCCGATACTATAATTTTTTGTATTTTAGTCTAAGACTCGATAGCGTAATATCAGTCACACATAAGTAGGTTAAGGCATTATTAAAGACTACTCTTCTAGCAAAATTAAATAAGCCGTTTATCTAAAGGTCTTGATGAAAAATAGCTCAACTTGTCATTTTAAATTCCTTAGGCATGATTTAGGATTGACAAAACACCTTTAAAAACATGTAATTTATTTAAGAAAAGGTCACGTAAGTGTATTATAGATCCACTAAAAAGAAGCCATAAAGAAACTTTTAAGAGCTAAAGAATACATCTAAGAAAAGATAAACAAGAATGTAGGTGAAAAGGCTTTAGTGGCTTTCATGCTCTTATCCAAAAACCATCAAGTGAGTCCCGAAACCACACTTGGATCGATTGCTGGGCACCGTCCAAAAGCCCTGCTTGTGAAGAATGAATTTTAATAAGTGTCACTGGATAGTTTGTGTCTGGTGATGAATTGAAGATGGATAGAGATAACCCGTATCTGCAGCTGTTGGATATAATTTACCTTTTCATCTTTCTCTAGGACCTTAACCTTAAGCTTTGCTCCACCTACAAGTATTATAAATAAATGCGACACTTTTGATAGTTAGTTGTAGAGGAAATTCTTTATTAGAAAATCAAATGATATTAATAAGGGCACTATACTATTGCATTACTTTTGCCAAGTTTTACCAGGGTTCCCACTCAAATCACTGAATGAAAATCAATGACTTTTTAGCACCTAAATAATGTTTTTAAGGACCTTTTAAAATTTGTTTTCAGGCATCATGTTTATAAATAAATTTTTAATAAAGTATATTTTACCAAAAAAAGTTACAAGTTGGTGGATGCGTAATACAAATATGTCGGTGCGGATAAGTGGCGGTCACTCGGGAATAGCAAATTCGAGTTGCATTTTTACAAATTTTGCAGTTGGGCACACAACATCCGCAAAAATTAAGGACCTCTAAGCATTTTCAAGGATTTTTAAGCACCTCTAAGCATTTTCAAGGCCTTGAAAACAAGTTCAAAAATATTAAGCACTTTTAATGACTTTCAATGACCGTGGAAACCCTGTTTACAATATGTTTGCCCTAGAAAACAATGGTTTTATGTAATTAAAAGCCTTACCAAGACGTTGCGTTGGAAAGTACAAAAAACTTAAAGGTATTGTAGAAAATGGAGGAAGCAGAGACATTTAGACGTAAAAATAAACATCTGTGAATACCTCTGTCAGGTAAAATAGAAAACGCAGACACCGATAACAGTATGACAGTGGAACAATTTGAGGCGGAAAAACACATTTTCATGTAAAAGATTTTATCAATGGGAAAATACGAATATGTCAAATCAAATATCTTCATTCATAGATACAAAAGTAAACTTGTCTGTAGAACCATCAAGTATTTGTATTCTATAAAACTTATAATTGTAAACAAACATTAGAGCAATGTTCTGAATGATGCACGGGGCATTTTGTGCTCTTTTTTCTACTCAAACAGAAATTAGAATTTCAAAACTGTGATGAATCTAGCAGTTAATATGTTTTATATAACAGTAGTTGGATGCAGCATACGAAAGTTTTACCGAAGTTATATGGAAAAACAATTGTTTTAAATAGGTCAAATATATATTTATAAGCCCCGACGCACGGGACACGGAAATTCCACTTTCTTCAGACGTCATAAAAGGATATCTAACCCAGTTAAAATAATCATTTTTCCATATAATTTTGCCACCAACTAATATTACGTAAAAAAAAAAGCATAACTGCTAAATTTATTATAATTTTATAATTCTAATCTGTTTGCGAGCGAAAAAAAAATTTAAAAAAATTGCACCGTTCCAGAGAATTGCCTGTTTAATTTATTTGTTTTTATCATTTATATCGAATTTAGAAATTTCGTTACAACTAAAGTGTATTTTACAATGAGGAATGATTACTATGTATAAATTTATGGTAAGATTAAGCAAACACCCAAAGTGCACTCGATTGTTAGTTAAATATACATTAATTTCAAAACAAAGTAAAAATTTCGTGGTATAATATTAGCTTGTTCTTCATTCTATTTTTACTTATTGTATTTTAGATCTGTAACGTATAGAACAATAGGATAGTTTAAATAATTACTTAGATTATTACTAATGTTTCATGCTAATAGTATAAGAAACTAAATTCAATTATATATTTTAATTGAACACTTTAAACACTGCACAATTTCTACAAAAAGCAATATACACTTACATACGTACCACAATAACTTAGAATCCATAAAACCGCTAAAAATTTGTAAAAAAGGGGTCACTACATTTCAAAACAGCCGTAACTATATCTTTAAAAGACTTCTTTTTTTATATATATTCCTCGACACCAACTACCATTGATCAGTTAAAAAGGATTAATAGATCGATAGGCAATCACGTGGGGTTTCAACTGCTTCACAACATTCTTTGAAACCGAATCAGACTGGATCTAATCAGGGGTCAAGTTAACATTAGAAGTTTGACGTTGACGCAATACAGGATTAGAAAAGAATTGATAATGAAGTATATAAGTAATAGTTTATCGAAGATATTTCGAAAAAGTTAAAAATAAAAAAGTACAGTTGCCAATGGGCCTTAATATTAATCCAGACATTGATTTAAAATTTAACATATTCTAAAATAATTGCATTTTGTAAATTTTAACGATAAACGCATTTTAATGTCACAAAGAATGAATAGAAAAACAAAAAATTGGAAATATACTAACAGTCAAAATGTCGAATATAATAAAATTTTCTATCATATTAAAAAAAGGTGAACATACATTTTAAAACTATACGCAAGCATTGCTAAATGGAGCAAATTCCTTTTTAAAATTTATGCTAAACGTTCCACAGTTTTAAAACTAATCACTTTAAGTATACTAAACAAAGATAATTCGACAACAAATGAGTAAAGAAAGTAGCCTTTAAATCTAAATCACTTATAATTATTTGCTATGATAAAGATTTTTAACTTAAGCAATAGTTTTGAAAGAAAAATCGGTCCCAATATAATTCATTTCACAAAAATTTATAAAATGTTAGGAAAAAGAACTTTTTACAATATTTTGATACCGAACAATAACAAATAATTCAGATACAAATTGACGAACTATTTTTTCCTGGTTAATAAAAGTGCAATTGTGCAATTTAGAAAATAATCATTCTAAAAAAACTTATAATGAAATAAATTAGATTTTTTTTTTTTTTGCCGACGATAGATTAAAATCTTTGCACCATTAACTAAAAGATTGAAATTTACTGCATTGTTTAATTAACTAATTGTTGATGAAAATATTCTTTGGAACTCCATTAATAAATATAAAAAGAATTCAAGTATAACTTGACACAATTAAGTTACCCATTATTATTTAACAAAAGAAAACAGCAAAAAAAAAAAAAAAAAAAACGAAGATAATGTGATTGTTGTTTAATAAGTTCTCCAAACGTTCGAAACTTAGTTTGTTTTAAAGGATAAAATAATACTTTTTCGTGAAAAAAAATAATAAAAATCGTGTTTCATTAATATAAACATAAACATAACATAACAAAAATACGTGTTTTTGTAGCACTCACCAATTATTAACATGTTAGTTTTTTTTTGTTTTTTTTTTAATTTACTACAAATGCTAATTATTTTGATAAATACCGCTGTTTTAATTAGGTTCATGTTACGTAATAGAATCCATGACAAATCGGTGGATTGATTTTGCGACGTAATTTATTTTTCCATTTGTAGTTTTCTTGTTATCCAGCGTGTTTTATTGAAGCAAATATTTATCTAAGCAAATGATCCTAAATCATACCATTGAACACTTTATACAAAGATAATACAAGTAATGTGAAACTGTAGAGGAAAAACTATTACATCAGTTGTGTTGTAATAAGATAATTTCGAAAACTTGAAAAAATAAATTTAAAATTAAAAAAAGCGGGATCCTGATTCTCAAGCAACGATTTCGATGGCTGAAATCCCGACAAAATTAGAAGCTTGACGAAAAGAAGAAAAACATAAACTTGTTTGAATTTTAATTTTTAATATTTCTTATAATCAAGTATTCATAACACCTATTTACAAGTGCATATAAGAACCAATATCAGAAACGAATCATTTAAAATTTTCCCACTTCTTCATTTATATTGCAAAACAGTACCTTTTGTTATGCATTATATAGTTATGAAGGAACTGATGTACAAAATCAAGAGAATTCGTATCGGAAAATGGCTCATTATGTATACTTGTATAGAAATAGGTTCCCCCAAAAATGTATACATTGTTCAGAAGGGAACTGTTCGCATTCAGGAGGACTTGCGTGTAGATGTCGAATTTAATTTGTTAACAAAATTACAACAGGACGGAACACTTCCACATTATCATTGTTATATACGAACATATCTTGATGAGAATCTTCCAGACAGATGGTTTAGATGAAGAATATTACTTGAGTATGCAGGACAATTCTAATCATCTCACCGTAGAGAGTATATTGATTTGTCATTAAAAGTTTAGCACATTGCAAAATAAAATTATGCAGGGGAACTAGAGATTGAGTAATGATGCTAGATTGGAAAACCTAAATAATATGCATATATTGAAGAAAAGTTCAGGTGGGATTTTAAACAAATTGATTGGGAGAGTCATCAGAACTGTTTGAATTTATCAAACGAGCGTTAAAGGCAAAGAGTACTGTGCAAGCTCAGAACGCGAGGTTATGCATTCAATTCATACAAATCACATTTTAAATTATATAATAGGAAACCTTTCTTTTCGACAAATTGGCTGATAAATGGGACAATCTGAAAGGCCACGTCGTAAATTGCTCTACAGTAAATAGTTTTAAAAGACAACTGAACTAGCATTGAGGGAGTCTTCAAAAGAGTTAAAGTGGGCCAACCTAGATAGGCCTTGTGCCTGTAGTTCGTCATTTTTTTTTTTTTTTTTTAATTTTTTTAATTTATATTTGAATCACGAGAGAGAGAGAGAGAGAGACAATATTAACAAGCAGTTTTGATCCAAGATATGAATTTAAGAAAATTATGCGACATCAAAAAGAAGAAAAAATGATTGCCCACCCGAAAGTAATTTAGAAATTTTTGTCTGAAGGCAAATACTTTAAATGAAGATAATATTTCCAAAATTGGTTGTTCTTCTGCTAAGGTGCAGACATATCTTCAAAGGTGGCTATTCAAAGTGAGCGTACGGCATTCCTGGTAAATGATGAATGGATGAAACCATCATTAAAGAACAAGAATAGCATTGCTAAATCGAGAAATCTTATAAGTACGCCTTTCTTCAGGTTTTTGGTCCATGTCTCAGCCACACACCGTAAGGTGATTACTTATTAGAATAGCAGGAGGAGAGAAAGTTAATGGCGTGTCATGTCCCTTAACAGGCAAACGCGTTAATGGGCATTAACCAGTGTAAAGATCCTACTGGGTAATGGATTCTTAGCGTAAGGCGAGTTTACTTTATTAATATGTGAAACGTGGGCCACTAATTGACAGGCTGCAAAGTAGCTTAATGATGCTTAATGTTGGATGCCTGTAAAGAAAACGAAAGAGAATTAATCAAGCGGCAAATGGGAGGCATGGTTCTGTGTTACAGACACCCACATGAACAAGTATGTGCAGCCTATTTTGTTACATAGTTGCAGAATGGGAATTTGGTGAAAAAAAAGTAGCGAAAAGTGGAACTGGGATGTTAAGGTTCGTAAATAGGTGTGTCATGGAAGGAGGTAGTGTTGCAATACCTAACAAGTACGCAGTGATAAAACAATGAGACAAGAACGGATATTTGAACTTTTGTTTAAAATTTCATAAAATAAACAAAATTGTTATTACGTTAGTTTTGATTGCTATAATTGAACAGAAAGTGAAAGCTCTTATTTATTTTTTAGATGAATTCTCTCACTTTTGTCTCTGAGTTGTAAAAGTTGTGGGGACCGAAAAAAATTATTTTCAAGAATAGTAAAATTTTCTCAAAGAGAGAGAGAGGGGAAAAAAAGAAGTATTGAATTACCCCTCTAAAAGAATAAATTTTTTCTAGTAATAATTATCTGGGAATATCTGTGTCTGCCTTCATAATTGAAAATCGAAATGCGATTACAATTTCAATGATTAACGGCATGAGGATTCAGAGAATCTGGTATAAAAATTCTTATGTAAAGGTTTGTTTTATAGATTTATGTTATGATTGAAAGGAAAGAGGGTAGTGAGAGGTGGAGTACAAATTCTCCACTTTCGATTGTCGCTATGTAAATAAATTTGGTAAAAAATCATACATCACCGATTACTATAGTATCACAATAAAACACCAGCCGTATTTTCAAACATGTAAGTGAATAAAGTTATTGCGTGACATTCATGGCAATGATAAACACATTCTATAATTTTGAATCCTATATAATGAAAGTAGGATCATCAAAATGTGATTAAGAGACCAGACTGACCTCGTACGATTCTTCTTATAAAAAAAAATCCCTCTAACTTCAATTCAAGACATAAATGTTGATAGCGGCAAAATATCGAAATTTAAAATTTGACATTTTATATTTTCTTAATGGATTCAATTTTATTTAAAATAATTGATTGATTATTAGTAGAGATTATACATTACTCTTAGCATTTCTCTGCTATTCGATCCTGAAGGGAAATTTGCTATTAATGAAGCCTATGCTGCGAGACGCAAAGTTGTTGCACATAAATTTGAAGTTATATTTAGTAAATACTGCAAACCTTAATTCCTCAATTGTATATATTTGTCAGCTTTTTTATTATTTTTAATTGTGTGGCGAAACGTTTCAAATAAAATCTCAGACATAGGCGATCAAAAACTTTTTTATCATTGACATTTTCGACATTACATTAAAAAGGGTATACGAATTACAAATGTAATGTTTTAATTCCGTTATGGTTGTAACGGTATTAAGATGACAAACGTAACGTTTAACAGGCTTGTGGTTGTGAAAGTTAAATATCATGGTAAAAACTTAATCTGATAATAGCTAGACTAATATGAATATAATTTTTTTTTGTCTAATATATCTATTTTTGACAAATATCTCGAGTTTCCCAAAATGAAGACAAATTGAGTTAATTATGATTAAGAACTATGGCATGATACAATTTATTGCATTAAATTTTACACTAAAATGCTTTTACATTGCAAAATAAATTATAATAGACAAAGAAAATCAGCAGTTTTCCTCATGTAGTGCCTATTGAGTATAATTCGTTATTTGGAAGTAATTGATTAACATTACTGGACGTTATTTTGAGCACAGGAATTTTTTGATAATATCACTAATATTATCTATAAACCGTCTTTCATACTTCTGAATAGACAAGACTAAAATAAACCCTTCTCCTTGAAGAAAAACGTCAGTACTATTAAAATGTAGCTCTCCGAGTCAAAAATTCCAGTTTTCGATAGAAATTATTTGAAAAGTGCGAATTAATCATTCTAAAAATGTCATTAAACTTTCAACATCATTAAACCTTCAACTGAAAGTTGAAATTACGTCCTAAAGAGTTTTTTAATACTACATAGAAATGTATTTTTATAATCTATTTCACGTTAGAAAAAAAGACAATATTGCAACAATCTTTCAAAATCACTCCATTCCTTAAAATCTATCATTTACAATGATAAAAATGCATTTTTTCCTCTTCTTGACGTTTGTACATTATAATTACTAAACTAAGCTTCTCCCTTTTAAATCTTGCGTGATGCAGTTTAACTTAATTATTTCGGAGAAATGAATTTTAAGAATGAAAGAAATTCTGCCCGATCGAATTAATACAGATTCTTTTCTAGTAATTAATGAGCAGATTTGGAAACTTCGTAATTTAATGACTAATATAAGTAATGGCACGTTTAATTAGAGCTGCATCGTTTCCTTTAGATAAGTTAATTATCATTTCTTAAATGAATCGCTAGGAAATAATAAATCGCAAATGTTTTGTTTGCGATAATAATAATATGCTTGCTAAGTAAAAGTAAAATAATGGAGTTAAATAGTGTATATTTAGAAATATTTTCACAAACTAATGTTAAAATTAAGAGTATAATTACAAACAACTACAAAATATGTCTTTCACTTGATATTATTCATTGAGTATTCTACTGTCAATGAACATATGAGAAACAATATTGTACATCTTTAGTTAAAATCAGAAATGATATTGAATGCTAAATGTCCTTTTCCTTTTTATTAAATCCTTTATATTAACTTCGATTATGTTAGTCGATGGCGACGGAATATGCGGAGGCCTATTTAACCCCTTTGCCATTATCCAATCGGGATGAAACTTGGCAGATAGGATCGATGTCAATTGCAATGCATTCTATCAAATTTTGGAGCTGCTACTGTCACTAACATGTCGCTTTTATGGAATACTGAAAACCAACTTGCCCTCATCCAATAGCGCTTTGGCTAGCATTGAACCGACCATTGTTGACACATTTTCCTGTGGCCAAAATTTGTTTTAATAAATAATAAAATTACTTCAATCAGAATAAAAAAATGATATTTGGGTGTAATCGCGTAAAAATTCACGATCATTTAAAAAAAAATACATTTTGAAACTTAGGTTGTCGCACATTTTGCTGATAAAAGTGTTTTTGATATCGGCGCTGTGTTAATGAATCTAAAAATTGGCAATGCATATAAAGAACTTTTTAAAAACTTTGTTTTTATGAGTTAGATGATTTATTTTTAAGAAGCGTGATTACTTTGTGTACGCCACGCCGTGCAGTAGGAGAACATTATCGACATAAATTGTCTTTATTCTGCAAAAATAAAAATAAAACCATTATGAGATCAATTTCAGGACAATTATCTAACCGAGTTTCCTCGCATAATAACTATGATTAATTCACTGCTCATGCTATCTTTATTCTTCCTAAACAATATGTTTTGACAAGTCACAATTAGATTTTTTTTTATAAAACAGAGCAATTTTTTAAAGCGACAACTTAACACATATAATCATCTTCCAAATTATTTAACTATAAAACGAATTTCTTTAATTTTAAAATGAAGAAATTCAAATATTTAAAATAATATACAATTAACGAAAATGAGATTCAGTATTGTGACAAGTTACGGGATTTGTAATGTTAGTTAAATAACTAATAAGTAAATAGCAGAAAGGAGGGTAATTACTTTGACTTCTTCACTTACACGCAAACTAACGTAACTTAAATTGATGTTAACGAAACGTAAACTAGTACTATGAGATTTTATCGTGAGCTATCACTGGAATATCACTATCTGATATAGTGTTAAAGAATGAAACTAAATAATACAATCAATAAAAAGTCTACAGGTGAATATGTTAATATTCAATACGTCTTTAGTTGCATGGCAAATAAATTATCCCCAACGTTTCTAATTGTCTTTTATCTCTCGAATATATTTTTGATCATAATAATAGAAAAATAATCTAACCATATACGATCATTTTACAAATCGAATAATTAAATAACAATAAAGTTTTAACTACATAACATTGTATCACGTCTTTGATTTACTCTTGATTACAATAATAAAACTATAGCGCACCAACCAATACCACTCCTTTCATAAAGTTATCGACGCATTATTGATTTTTGACTCCCCCCCCCCCTCCCCCCGCTTACGTCCCTCACGACCCAGATTCCGTAAGAAAACAAAATACCGTTCAATTCTTATTGAATCAACTAAATACCGCTAATATGTGAATGGGAAAGCTGAAAAAGCGAGATAAAACTGGTATTCTATTTCTTTCTTTATTTCAAACAAATTTCATTGTTATTTTGTAAATTTGAATGCAAAAGTGGGTTACGGCCATCATTCAGCTTCAGACTTTAGAAAACCAGATTCTTCTAATTGAGGCTAGAACCAAAACATAAAAGCATGAAATAAAATATTAAGCCCACTAGCTTTTCAAGACCTCTTTAAGAGATGGCATCATTTCAATCTTAGTTTTTAAAGACTTAGTGTTTCTGCTATTCTGGAACATAATAGACTGCCAAACCATATCGTAAATTGCACTGGAATAAAGTTTTAAAATTCTGGATTGGGAGATTATTCAGAAAAGTAAAACTAGGTCAACTTAAATGGGCCTTGTGCCTGAAGTTGGTCGTCATTTTTGTAATTGTAAATCATGAAACATACATCAGATTTCTTGTTTTCTTTATGTCGTATACAAAATGGTGTATGCAACACTACGATTAAAACATATCAATTAAGATTGTAGAAAGAGAAGCCATGTGAAATAACATTAAAAGCATTTGTAAAAAAGGCGAAATGATTTGAATGGGTATTTCTTTCCTAACATTAAGGAGTGCAAAGTGCGGCTTTGAAAATTTATTTACAAACATTTGATTCAACAGAAAAAAAAAAAGGGAAGTTATTCTTGATTGAGTTTAATTTCAAAATAACATTAAGTGAGATGGGATCCCATCCCGTAGTTCAAAAGAAAATTAAGTGTCCAACACTTACTAAATTAGCGATGGGATTTTAAACTATGCTGGTGAAAGTTTTTATAGCGTTTCTTTATACGATTTACAACTACCAAGAGATCTGATTAACAGTATACTCGAGAGGGGATAGGGGACGAGAGTTCTATAGTGCTCTTTTTGCCGTGCCTAATTATATTCCATCTAATCCTAAGTATAACATCTTACATTGCCTAAAAAGGCTTAAAAAGAATTAGCAAGTAACTACAGCCATATAGCAACTGGGGAACCAAGAGTACTGGTGTTAACGAAATGGCCAAGTTTATACCATATAGTCATATAGATGAATAACAATATTCGGTTCAACTGTCAATTTAACGGGAAGTGAACTGGGAAAAACCATTATAATTTTGCATTATCTGATGAACCTCTAACTGTATGTGAAACAACACGACGCATCCCCCCCCCCCCCTTTGTTTTGTTATCCAAGACAACACAGTTGAAATATTAAAAATAAAAATCGGCCCAAAAAGATCCTTACAATGAAATAATCGATTCTTTTCACCCTTCTTTCACAAAATTATCATAAAGAACAACAAAGAAAAGGTAGAGAAAAAAAAATACCCCAACTCATTCTTGAAGCCCTACTAGTGAGCTTTCGCACAACTCAGTCAGCACAAAAACCACCCCCGCCTCATCCATATATAATAAAGCAGATACCCATTTCCCCATGGAGCCCATCCATTCTTAATTCGGGGCACACGCAATCAGTGGGCAGCGTCACTGCCGTAAGAAAGCAACCCGCACTATAAAAGCGTGACAGTAAGCGCGGATTAATGGCCGCACTGACGGAATGACGCACTCGCGAGGGATATGCGCACTCATACGAGTCTGTCACGTCCGTCATAGTGTCCACCCAACCATTCGGTTTAAGTTCCCGCGTGAAAAAATTCAAATAATAACAAGGAAAGGTAGGCTTGTGCATGTGCAGATAGATGATCAATAGTGAAATTATAGGTTAAGTGAAATTTGTGATGTTTTTTTTTTTTTTTATTGAATGCATATTTTAATGTGGTTTAATATAATAATATTAACAATAACAATAAAAAGAAAAATAAATATTTAAATAATAACAATAAGAAGAAAAATAGCAATTTAAATAATAATAATAATAATTAATAATAATAAATGTAATTCCTCAGACTTAGTCCAACGTTAACTTTTGTTTCTTATTTTGTTCACTAGATATGTTACAATTATATTAATCGAATGATGAGCAGAGCAGAGCTTTTTACTTTCAGTTACACATATGATGCATAGGGTAATATAGCATTCGGTCAAAAAGAAATTGATCCCCCCCCCCCCTTTCTTTTCTTCTATACTCCTCCAGGTTTTAGAACATCCTGATTTCAAAGAGGTGGTCTAGAAAAAGTGTCTCTGTGTACGTGGTCAGCATAACTCCTGAACAAATTGGCCGACGATGTTCAAATTTTGTATGCGGGTTAGCTGTGGCCATAGGACCTATCATTAAGCTTTTCGTCAAAAGCCCGCATAAGGTTGAAATCATAAAAAATCAAGTTTTTCAGCAAGTGCTCTAACGATTTTAATTAAAATCTCTGTGCTAATGCTTCTTAAGATGTTCTGATCGTCCCCACCATCGAAATTCCCATAGAAATGCGATAAAAGCGTAAAAAGTTGAAAAACAAGTTCCTTTAACACAGAGCTCTCTACCCTTGACCATCTCCCATCAACGATTGATTTTTTTTTCTGTTTCACACACAATAAAGAACAATATGATGCCTATTGAATAGCATCACTAATTTCGCCATCTTGCTTCTTCTTCTACTCTCTCTCTCTCTCTTTTTTTCCATGTAAAAATTATTGCCAAAAATATTGCCAAACAGGCCATTTTTATATAAATAAGTGAAAATATGAAAAGGGTAAAAAAAACACATAAATTTTAATGCGTTGACCAATATTATAGTGTAATTGAAAGTTGTGCGATGTTCCACACCCTTTGTTACTTTTGACGGATACAAGGTGAAAGTCTAGAAATGCGTCTATCTTAAGCTGTCGTATTAGATTGGTTTTCTCAGCAATAATGCACCGTCTTACTTCATCCTGTCAAGAGAAATAAAAAAAACTATCCAAATAATTAATTTAAAAGAATTTAAAATGTAAGGCAGGAAATTAACGACAGGTTTGTCTAACATCTGTCATTGGAAAAAATATTGAAATAGTGGGTCTTTCTGATCGACGGTTTGGGTTCAAAAAGGGTAAATCAGTCACAACTAATCTTTTTCAGGTTTACGATGATGTTATACTAAGAAATTAGACCATCGGAACAATGTGGATGTTATTTATATTCTTGATTTCCAGAAAGTTTTCATCAAGGTTCCGTACGACGAATTGAATTATAAGTTGAAAACAATTGAAGGGCCCCGGCAAAGAACGATCAGAGTCCATATTTTTTTTTTTAATTATTATTATTATTATTATTATTATTTTTTTTTTTTTTTTTTTTTTTTTTTTTTTTTGCAAGGTTACTACGAGGAGAGTTACACAGTTCAACTACGAGGAGTTGTCTGACAAATAAATAACATGGTACGTGAGATTTTGAAGCAACCATTTACCTCAATCCTGTTTCCTGAGATAGGAAACTTTAAACTAGCTTTTCTGGAGAATTGAAAAAAAAAAACGGGACGTTTAGTGGATTAAGAGTTGGTTAGCTGGAAGAAAGCAGAATTCTTATTAATATTGTAAAGTGGGCAGAAGAAATAAGTGGAAGAAGTAATAAGGATAGTTGAAGATAGTGTGAACTTCAAATTAATAGGAATAATGTGCAGGACAAGTGAAATATATCTTTTAATATTGACAATTGTCAAGCCATGCACTTAGTTCACAGGAATATGAATGCTACCTATTATCTGAAAGAAGTTAAATTCTATTGATTTGTTAATAAAGGTTTAGAATATTGCATGCAAAATCATATAGGGGAACTGGAGATTGAGTCATTGTGCTCAATTGAGGAACCTAAATATGTATACTTTGGAGGAAAGGTCAGAAGGTTATTTTATACAACTGTTTAAATTTATGAAACAAGCATCAAGGATATAGAGTATAGTGCAAGTTCAGGACACGAGATAATACACTCAATTTATATAAATCGTATTTTAACTTAAAAAATAGAAAACACTTCTTTTACGATAGTGACTGATAAATGGAACAATCTGACTGATGACATTGCAAATTGCACTGTAGTAAATAGTTTTAAAAGACAGATGAATCTGCATTGGGTTATTGTTAGGAAAAGTCAAACTGGACCGACCTCAATGGACCTTGTGCCTGAAGTTCGTCGTCATTTTTATATTTATAACATGAGAGAGAAAAAATTAACAGGTAACAGGATCAATTTACGAATTTAAGGAAAATAACGTGACAACAAAAAGAAAAAGAAAATGACTAGCCTCTCATAAGCGTTTAGAAATTTTTGTCTGGAGGCAAATATATATATTTTAACTGAAGATAATATTTAAAAAATAACTAGTTTTGTTTTTTTATGCATTTCATAAACGGCTTTACTTAAGACTTTATATCAAAGTTATCGATTGCAAATCTAATCTATAAACAATCTACATTCAGTGTTATTATCTTTTAAATAAAAACCATCCATATGATACCACTTTCAAGAAATCGGTAAAATAAAAAAACAACTTTTCCCAACTTAAAGAGCTTAAGAAAATATTTTCGACTTCATGAGAAAATCGATAGATGCTTCTTTGATAATCCTTTATCATTTTTCAGACAGTGGATGACAATCTTAAGAACCGGTAACATTCTCGACAGTTACCTTAAACTATATAACACCTTTAATAACATCAAGTAAAAGATTGTAGTTAGATCAACTCGGATAATAAATTGGGCTTTCAGTAGAAAATAAAGCTGTGTTAGTGCCAAATGAATAAAAGATCCCTGACGAAAAGAACAAAACTGGAAAGATCACATGTAGCCATAATAAACGAAAACGTGAGTAAACAAGCAAAACTATATTGGAATCATTATTCAACGAAAACAGTTCCGCAATAAGTCATTTTAACAAACTCTCAAAACTGTTACCGAGGAGTTCAAAACTAGTCAACTTAAATGGAGGCCTTTGTTATTTCTTTTAACTATAGAGCATTGATGTCATCTTAGGAGAAATCTTGTTATGTCTTTGGTCTAAATGAGCATGACATTTCAATATACCACAGGCAGTTTATGCCAGGGATCAGTCGAAATTCTTCTTTTGTCGTGTGCTTTCAGAAATGTTCTTTTGTTAAACATTTTGTTTTACATCTCTTCGATTATGAAATATTTATTTTCACTTTTGTAGTGTATATTGTTATATCATTCTTTTCCTTTTAAATTGAAAAATATTTTTGGGAATTCGTGAGGACTTGCTTACCTACTTTTTATTTCAAGGCATTTTCTTTTATACATCCGCTTATGGCATTATCACTGCCTTTTCATTATCTAGTTCTCTGAATAAAACCTAATCTGATTGAAACCTAAAATTTTATATCAGCAAATAACTTTGGCTATTATTATCCAAGTGCAATATTTAGGAGAGATAAATTTTTGTCAAAACAAAAATTGATTCAGAGGGTTATAAGTAAACATTTTTAAATAACAAATACGAATTGAGCTTTTAGAAACTTGATAAAATCTGATTTCTTTGAATAACTAAATTCAACTTCCGCTAGAATAAAGAGCAATTTTTACCTCTTTCAATTGAGTATATGTTAAAATGATTTTTTTATTAAAACACAAAAAAGGTCATTATACAACAATACTAAATCAAATCCATCACGAGTTCCTGTATTAGCACCCAAATATTAACAGGCGATTAAATTTTCCAAAAAAAAGCTAATTTTAAATTATCTATGTTTGTTCACCTTCCTAATCCTTTGTTAACGAACCCACTATTACTCAATTTGAACAGATAGATAATTTTTAAAAATAATAGTACTGTAATAAAAAGCTCACTTTAAGAAACAAAATTGTAAATTAATAACTAGAACTATAAAATGTATGTATATATTTGTAGTTTTATTAAATATCAAATTAAATATTGCAACTGCCAGGGAAAAATATAATTAGTACTGAATTTCCTTTAATTACAAATGTAAATGGAAAAAGTCATATACGAATATATGAACTTCTTATAAAAATAATAATAAAATTTGTGTTTGTTTTTGATAAAAGATGCAGCTTAACCGAAAATAAAATGCTTCACTCGAACATTCGATTTGTAAGTTTGTGTATTGAATATTAATCAGGATTGAATTTTTTTTAATTTTGAAAATATTTACAAACATTAATATCTTAAATTATAAAATATATGTTTATATGAGCATTGATATTAATTTTAAATATCCATTAATTTTCTAAAGTTTATAAAATATTTTAATTGCTTTGTTTTTAAAATGTTTTTTTTCTCTCCCCCCCCCCCCCATCTCGATCTGCATTGTCAATGGATCTTTGAAATGACCTAAATAAATAACTAAAAATTGGCAAGGTATCTTATAACCTCATAATCTAAGTTAAAGACACTAATACATCCCCAGACACAACCAGGGAATAGATTGTTTACAGGCAAAGTGTATATTGTGTCGCGGAGTATAAGGTCAGCGACATTTCTGGGCGACCGCCAGCCGCATTCGGAACCATTAGTTCCACTGCGATTAGTGTTCCCTTTCATGTGAGGGAACAATAAATGCACGCCGACGACAGGAAAGAGAGGATGCGCAACTAAAGAGAAAGAAAAATAGCGCATATTGAATACAACACTACAGCTTACGTTACACAGAGGCAAATAAGCAATACATTGTGATATAACGATATTGAAAGATAACTAGGCTCTACTTGATAGGTATAGTCTTTAAGTCGTTAAACTAATTGTCTCCTCATCACTAAAGGAAACGTTGTATGTAATAGGAAAAAGTCATGGGGTTTCACGGCATTGTTGTTTTCTATTCAAAGTAATTATCTAGATACAAGTCGTTGAATGTGATTGTTTTACCGTTTTCGCGCGCCAAAGGCGTAAGTACTTAATGTCATCAGAATTCGCAATAAATTTCAGTCTTCAAGCGGATTTCGAGATTTTCTTTTATGAGGTTATGTTTTTTATTGATAGCTTTTATTAATTTTCTAAGCGTAAAATATACACAAGGATCGTACTATATTAAAACTACGTAAAAACGTCTAGACAATAATAGTATACGTAAAGACACATAGACAATAATTGTTTACTTAAAACATCTGTAATAATTTTAATTAAAAAATTCTGGACAATAATTGTTTAAATCGATTGTTTTTCTGTTTTAAACTCTTATAATAATTGATACATACATATATAAAATAGTGAAGATATTTTAAGAAGTAAAAATGTCATTAAAATCTGTTTAACACTAATAAATTATTTGTTTTGGGGATAAATGAATTTCTGCATTTTAAAGAAAGGTGAAGTCTCAGCGTTAAGTAAATATTTCTTAGTAAGGCTTCTGACTTGTAGTAGTTACAAGAGTGTACTTTAAGGTGACGACAAATTTTACTTAACTTAATAAATTAAGGTCCCTATCTGTATTTTAAGGTGGATATCTAATTCCACGGATTGTAAGCAAAACAAAAATTTGGAAGAAACATGAACTTTTCTTATGCTTCCTTAGATAAAGAAAGTGTCCGGCATGAATGATAACGGTGTTAGAATAACAATGGTAATGAAACAAAGTATGTCTCCAGGTAAACACTAAAACTTTTTTTACAAAATTATTTCTTTTAAAAGCACCCAATTTTGGAATGCAGGTCTGAAATACCTCAATAACCCCTTGAGGGGAAAATCTTTTCAATAATACATCAAGAAAGAATTGAAGTTCTCTGAAAATGAAAAGCTGTACAAAAATTCCCCTTTCTCGTTTTCTTTTTTACTGCAGTTGCGGCAACCGTAACTGCCGCGGATACGCAACCGTGAAAACGGCCATTAACCCAACCACAATGCTAATGACTCAAATCGGCAGGTTGCTTGTACCTCCACTTTATACCGACTCCACTTACACGGGAGATGACGGTTGGAAGATAAAATACCCCAATTTTCCACTTTTGCTGTTTTTATAACATTTCTTTTATTCGAACCTATCTGGCTATCACGAGAGCCATTCTATATATAAATGAAAAAAAAGGAAAGAAAATACTTTTCTTTCTTTTAAAAATAAGCCCCATCACATTTTTCATCTATCACTTGGGTGTATCTAGAACTCATCAATGCTTTTTGCGGGAACCTTTAAAGTGATTTAGTAAGGACGATCGATACACGTTTAATAAAGATTGTCTTTTAAGATTTGATATATCGTACATTATATCATAATTTCAATAGCCCCCCCCCCCCTCTCAAAAAAAAAGTGAAAAATCAATAATTCATCAAAAAAAGAGGCTTATATAAACGCTTGGGTTCATTAGCAAAAAAATAAAAAGTACATTTTCAATTACATAGAGCAGATTCAACATTTTTAATGATATTTCATAAAATTATCATTTTTAAGGAAAATGTTTCGCTTAAAGTTATTAACTAAAGTAAAAAATAATTATCATGATGGAATTAAAAAAAAAAAAAAATCACACACTTCCCCGCTCACATTTAAAGTTTCCCGTGATTTCTTAAGTATTAAATTATTTGAAAAATACTCTTTTTGTTTCAGAACGATTTCAAAAAATAAATGCATAAGCAGACAGCGCACCACATCATTACATCTCTACAAGTCGCCTAAAGAAATGAGGAGGAGTAGTAATAGTAAAGATATATGCGCAAAAAAGTCATAGGAAATTAGCAGCATAAATATAATCCTTTCCAATGTTTATAATTTTAATACAGAAGAAACTCCAACAAAAATAAAGAAAAGTTACACAAAAAAACTTCAATAAAGATAATAAAACGTGACTATAACAAACAAATTTGTTAAAAGTATAATTTTGAAATTTTGTCTTTTCTACAACTTTTAACCGTTTATCCTTCTCGGTATTTTTATTCACCATATTTCATGAGTACGTATTATTATTGTTGTTATTTACAGATCCAACAGCACTTCAGATTATAAGATTCAAACTAAAACACGGAATGCCTTTAAAGAGTAGCCAGAAAAACATCGCATCGGTGTGATTACTTCAGACAGGAAAAATAGCATTTTTAAAAAGAAAAATCGCTACTTTCGGGATTTTTCCGTTGGTTTAGAACGGGCGGTTGAGCTAATCTTTTTAGCTACAGATTATCAAGAGGATTTGAAAAGGAGGTGGGAGGGAGGATGCTACTTCTTTGCCCCAAAGGTAAACTACAGATGTTCCATCTTTCTCTCAAGTGATGCTGTATTTTTAGAATTAGGGAGTGAAGACTTGAGATTGGTTTTTCTTTTTCAATGCTCTCGTTGCTGCAGTAAAACTGTCGGGATGGCGAAATATTTACACGCAGAGATTTGAGATTTTTTCCAACATCTTTTCTTTCTTTGCAATGTTTCAATTATGAGGGGAGAGATTTTAAATGAGCCTTCAGGGAGGCAATATGTGTGGGATGTGAATGTTGCAGAATAAATCTAATTGGGTCGTTTTTGCATTATTTTTGTTCCGGGGAAATATTCAAGCTTGATGCCGTTTTTGGGTGATATGCTAAAGGATTCACTTCCTTAAAAGGATAGTAATGTAATACAGAGTCATATTTAGGCTAGTTCGCAAAGATGAAGTTCTAAGCGGCTTAAAGATATGTAATTTTTAAAAGCAAATTAACTGTAATTTAATACAGAATTTTTCAAGTAAAGAAAAGTTAATGATTATTTTACGGACCGATCAAGGTAAGATTTAATTTTACAACGTTTTCAAAAGATTCTAATGTAAAACAAGGTTAAAAATGAAAACAAACGACAAGATAACTAAACAGTGCAATACAGATTTTACGTTTTTTAATAATTTACAACAGACATAATAAGAGTTCAATTAAACAAAAATAAATTAAAATCATATTAAGAAAAAAACATAATGCTGATTTTAGTCGTGAACAAATTATTGCAGTGTAAAAAAAGTTGGTCTAGAAAAATACATTTTAATTAATCATAAAAGGAAAGAATAGTAAGTGCGTTCTGCTCTACACTGAGCTATTTTTATACAGTTGGGTATAAAATAAGGAAACAATCGACTAATTGCACATCGGAAACAAACCAACATAAAAATAAAATAATCTACGATAAGATAGTAAAAGAAACTGGTTTGAAGAACTGTTAGAGCCACTCATTGATGCAAAGGATTACCTAACGCATCTTGACGCTTTACCTTTTGATGAACATCAATTGTGTCATGCCCCTCGCGGTTTAGAAATTCTAAATAGAGCATTAACAATGAGTTCACAAAAGAACAAAGTCGATGGTCGTACTTGATTGATGAATTTTAAAACAAGTACTCCTGAAACTCTTTAGAGGTGTACTTGCCAGAAAACATTATCTGAAATATATTTATTCTACAAATAACGAAATCACGAGGAAAAATCAATGAAAAAAATACTTAAAGCATTTCAAAAAGTTAAAGTTTTCTGAAGCAGTGTTATTGAATTAAAAATATTTTACAAATGCAAAAGCTATATTTCTCGTAATTTATTATGCAAAACATAATTTCGAAATAATACAACATAGAAATTGATTTGTGATAAATAAAAAGCATAATTATCTTATGAAGCGAATATATTCTGACAGTAAATCGGGGGCGAGGGGAGGGGGGTGGGTCGTAAAAAAGAGAAGTTTGTAGTTAACACTAACTGAGCATACAACGAACATTCAAAACATAACGTCTCTGATAGTAAAAACAATTAAATCCTTATTTTAACCCAATATAATTTTACATAACAAATGAGAACAAATCATCAAACTAAAGTGCGGCTATTTTGTTTCCTTTTTAATTATTTACTAAGTTTTTTGGTTGCAGATTTATGCTTCATTTTTATTGAACTTTGATTTAATATGCTTTTTAATTAGTGTATTAGTTTATATGCGATGATTTTATTTAAAAATATTCATTAGATTATTTTCAACAAATGTATTTGTATAATCTTTGTTGATATATATATATATATATATATATATATATATATATATATATATATATATATATATATATATATATATATATATATATATATTTTCATTTATTCCGTAATAAATATTTTAATTCGTATCAATTATTTAGAATAAAATATTGGAAAATAAACTTATACAAATTTATTTTCTACAATTTATATCTAGTTAGAATATTCTCTATAAAAATAATATTTTACACTGAGTTTTACCCTATTAAATTATGTTTAATATTAGCACCAGCTTTCAAAATGTTATAAATGTAAATTACCCCTTTGATATTTTTGGTTTCATTAATTAAGGAGAACTAGAAATTTGTAAGATCCCATAAATAAACGCATGCTAAAACAACCCACGATTCAAATTTTCTAAAAGAAAAAAGCCAGTAAATTTAATAAAGTAATTCAAATTACTTTCTGTTATATAAGACAAAAAAAAAAAAAAAAAAAATTGGAAATCACCTTTGTTTAATTGAAAATAACAAAACTTATCAGATTTGTAAAATAAAATAACAGAGCAAGATCAAAACAAAAATATGAAAAATTGCTTAAAACCATAAATATTGTCGGTCATTAATGTCGTTTTATAAATTGAAATACAAAAATCTAAACATTCGTTCATCAAAAACAAAACAAATATAAAAAGTTCCAAAAATTGATTTTTTAGAAAAAACAATAAAAGAACAAAATATTACCAAACAAATATTCCACACACAAATGTCACATCACGCAACTAAATTTTAATCGAACATAAACATATATCTGAAAGAAACATTTCTGGAACACACACAAAATATTCCATTAAACAACGAAGTGGAAATTTCCGTTATAAAAATACAAGCGAGAAACCATAAACACAAAAATAGTAGCTTACCTGTAAATCTCGCATAGAAAACAGAACCTATCTGCTTGTGAATGATGAACACATCTGACGATTTACACTGCGGTTCTACGATCCTTCCCGTCGTACATTGCGGACGATCCCAGCTGATCACGTGACGATGATCGGACCGTCAATTTGCTCTTCCGTACGACAAAAAAATAAGGAATTCTTTTATCGGTATTTAAATGACCAACTTCGTTCAGCCCCGACTGAAAAGACGATTCTGGTGTGCGATTCCTGCTTTTATTATATTTTTTGTTGATTTTTTCACTCCACGAAAAGGTCAAAGAGGCGCATTGAAGACGGGCTCAAGGTTTGCCACGTACTATTTTGTCGCCAAGTTTCACGCCGATGGCCGCGGGCGAATAGAAAAGCGAGTTCAAAACCGAAAACAAATTGGGAATTAAAACTCCGCGCGGGGAAGTGAGGAAGGAAAACCGAAAAGAAACATTGTAATCGATAACAGAAACATTTGTGCTGCAAAATAAACTAAGGGGATTAAATTGTCAGAGTACTTCAGTTTTGAATGTACTAATAGATTTTGTTATTTTATTTTAAGATTGTAACGCTTCCGAAAGATTTCCCTTTAAACTGTTAAAATGATAAGAAAAAAAATATTGCATCCATCACTCTTCAATATCTTGGACAGGATATCTTTTCAATAATAATATGGTCATTTTCCAACAAAATCATTAAAAAAAATGTTTTTCATTTGTCATTTTGTAAAGCACGGTTTTACAAAATATTGTATTTACATTTTTTAATTTATTGAAAGAGAATTTGTAAGCGGGTGGATGCTAGAATTCTCGTTTGTGATATGCCATAATTTCAAATGTGTGCGAACAATACAATAAATAGAGGAATTTTTTTTTATTTGCTTATCAATTTAACAAATAGAATTTTTTATGGCTTTGGATAAGATGTTTTATAATAATAGTCGTGTTAAACTAAATTATTAAAAGCATTACATTATCGTTATATGGAATAAATAAATGTTGTATATTTGTCGAGACTACACCAAAAGTAGTATTAATCAAATAAAATCGATAATTTTCCCCTTTAACATTTACAATAATTTATCAAAAGACGTTAAATTAAAAATGGTTTCGTTGCTATCGCTTTTTTAGAATACTAAATCATAGTTAAAACGCAAAAACAAACAAACGATATAAACCTCAAGCAGTTAAATAAAGTTTTGTTAATACATGCCCATTTTATTGGCAATGAAATTGACCAACTATTTTCATTCTGAAAGGAATCAGTTAAAAATTGTTTTAAAACATATTTAATGCTTTTCCTTAACAGTGCATTTTAAAATACTACTCTGTGTACAACTTTGTTCTGCCACTTTACAAACAAGTCTTGTTCAAGTTTAGTCGAACAGTATTGAAAACATTTTTAACAAACCTTCTCATACTGAGAGCCTCAAAATGCTAACTCAATGAAAATACTTTTAATAAGCTATTCGTTGAATTTATTTTTAGTATAAGAAAATTGAAAATCACAAAATGTCCCCATTGTTTGAAAATAGAAAAAGTATCTTTTTTACTGTGACATATTTAAGAAAATATTTTCAAGTGAAACAGGTTATCTTTTTGAAACATTTCAATAAAAATTAACGTTTAATGAAATTGTTTTGATATAATGAATATTTCAAAATACGAAAAAAATTGGGAAAAGTCAATTCAGTGATTTATCAGTGGCTTTTCTATACTGCAAAGAATAAGTACTTCATGTAAATAAAATAGTATTGTTAGGATTTAAATCAGCAATTCATAATTTTCATAGTTCATATTTCTTACGAAGTTACATACATTGGCCAGGTTTATTTTATTAAGATACTAGATCATGGTATAGCCAGATTTTTAATAAGATACTAAATCATGTTACGGCCTCTCTCTCACTCTCTCTCTCTCTCTTTTTTTTTTTTTTAAATAAAGATACCTTTCGAAGCTATTTAAATTGATAAATGAATGTTTTCGATCATAGATTAACATGAATTATTCGAATGATTCGATCATTGATAATTAGCACTAAAATAATAAAGACATAAAAGATAGCTACGAAGAAATAAATTTGGAGAGAGAAAGCGAGAAAGAGGAATGCAACAGCGTGTGTTTTAACATTTCAAGCCTGCTTTTCGTGAGAGAGATTTCAAAGTACCGCCTGATGTTCTTCCGTGTTTTGTCCCAAGCATATGCCACGAAATGCAGTCGTTTTCTACTTTCTCTTAAGGTAGTTATGAAAATGTTCAAACATAAAATCATGCATACTATGCTTAAAGATTTTGTTTATTTGTGCATATTGTTCAAAGTATTATCATTTCAATGGGTGAAAGTTATTAATTTTCATTTCAAAATCCACGAAATATAGTTCTAAAACTTGAATAAAGAAAAATTTACAGGTAGATATATTTAGTAAAGAATTTATGAGTACCTTCTTAAGGGGACGCATTTCTCAAAATTTTTTATATTGTGTTGATAGTAAGTAAACATAATTTAACCTACAAAAATATTTTGAATTAATAATTTTTGATTAATTCAATTTTTTTTTTTTTTTTAATTTTTTCAAACTTTTTTCGAAATGTTACTCTTTCCTCAATTTTAAGTATTTTACCATGAAATTTTCACAATATATTCGTATTGCAATTGTATTAGTATGGATTTGAAGATGCGAACTATGGATAAGGTTTTATGTTTTTACACTAAAAATAGCAGAAAAACGACGGGAATTTTTTTTTTTTTTAAGTTTTAAATTTTTTTAATTAAAAAAAAAAAAAAAAAAAAAACATATCCCGCCTTATTCCATACTAACTTTTGTTTATCAGATGTATATAAATATTCTATAAAAATTTCCCAATCCTAACTAAATTTAGATAAAAGTCTTACGGATTTAAACAACTCAAACTAAAAAATAAGGAGCTGAGAAAAAAAGTGTTAAAGATGTCTTTTTCAGCTTTGATAGTGAGAGATGGTTTAGTAAATACAATATAACTTTTTATCTATCAAAGGTAAAAGTATATTTTTTTACACAGCTATTCAGAAAGATATTCTTTACATTATGGAATAAAAATTGAAAAATTGGAAATTTCGTCATTTTTTGGGTACCATGCCCCCTTAAAAGCAGGGTTTTTTCAAAAATGTTTATTACAATCCATATTACAATAAATTTGACTTGATAATTTAACAAAGTTTCAGATAATGTATTAGATATTTCTATAACAAGAACAACAAAAAGGTTCTCCAACACAGAAAGGTACAATGGATTTCTTATATCAATAATAACAAAAGATAATGAAAATATACAAATTTCTTAGGCTAGACAAGCTAAATCATCTTGCTCGTATATACACAGTACTTGCTTTAATCCAAATAATTATAATTTCGTACGAATGCAGTAGATTATAATTATTTTACATTCCTCTTTATGCAGCAGGAAGTTTCAAGATATTTATATATATCAATTTATTTCGATTCTAAACCACATCATAAATTAAAGTTATTTATACCGAAATTGGAAGCATTACATTCAAAGCCAATTTTATAACTCTAAGTTTTATTATTATATTTACCCCAAGGAACATTTACATGAATTACAAGGAACATATCATACTCATTTAGCTTAAATTCGACAGAATACACAATAAGTTTATTTCGAAAACCTAGACAACATGGAAAAACAAAAGCATAGACAACGCACGATACGACCAACAGACGATTATTATACTTTCTACATGTGATGGATGGGAAATAGGAAAAAACAAGACAAGTACCACTCTCAATCTATTATGAGAAACCGTTCTATCACAATTTCAATAATAAACAATTAATTTAAAAACAGATTGTAAAATTCGCATTCGAACATTCAGAATGCCCTGTATTCTGTTAGAAATTGTAATGAAATTGTTCAAAAACTGGCAACCACCCAATCCAAGCAAGGAAATCTCCAGAGTCTCGTAATGTGGATATAATGGCTTAAGAATATGCCATTTCACGCCTCGGAGACCACCTCCTCGGAGTTAAAAGCCACGCTCGTAGATTTAAATGCAAATAAATTGGGTAAACGAACTTTTCTGAAACTACACGCAACTTAATGGTAGTTCGAGGTTAACTTTGAGCTGCTGCAAAGGTTATATTTCGTGTGTCGACCTCAAGCGCAGATCAGAGGAAGCCTTAGAAAAAGCTTTTGTTTGAAACAGTTTTATTCATGTTCCAAAAACACACCGGGAATAAACATAAGTTGAATAATTTAATCCTTAGCTGAATAAAAACACTTAACAAGTATATAAGATTACACACATCCAATGTAAAAAATAGTCCAAACCGGACAAATAAAAAAAATTAAAAATTAACATAAGAAAATCTTCCATAATGGTGTTCAACAAATCAAGTAAAAGCATGATTATTAGGATGTAGAACAATCCAATGCCAAAACAGATCCAATGGACACATAAAATGTAAAAATATTCCAAATCACACAAATAAACAAACTTAGATTTATGTATAAGAAATTCTTCTATAATGGTGCTGAACATATCGAGTAAAAGGATAATTATTAGGATATAGTACAATCCAATGTAAAAACACATCCAATGCACATATAAAGTGTAAATATATCCCAAACCGACAGGTAAAATTTTTAAATTTATATATAAAAAAATTCTTCTATGGATGATGTTCTACAAATCAAGTAAAAGCGGGATTATTAGGATAACATGTGTAAAATGTTTAATTCAGTAATTGGTAGCTTACACAACAGTGGGTTCAGAACTGGTTTTGTTTCTTTTTTAGAATTTGATTTTTTCAAATATCATATGCTTATTTATTGATCACGTGGCCATTATTTAATATTGACAAATATGAATTGATTTCACATTTTCTATTACTTTTATGAATTACAACATTTAAACAATAAAACATACAGAATAGTTATTATAATATCAAATCAATTAAATTTCAAAAAAAGATTCAATATGTATTATTCCAATTTCCAGTTCTATGAGACAAAATAAATGTCTAACATATGAGAGGTATCATAGTAAGGCGCTGCTTGTTGCTCTGCAATTTCGGATTTCGAAGGAGCAGATGCGACGGCGATTGTGAAACATGATCTCATGCCGATTGTCGGCCTGTCTGTTGGGAGAATTCCGTCCTGTCTATTTTTTATCGTTTAATAGCTAATGTCGCAATACTGAGTCCGCAAATGCTTGCAGTAGGACAGTCTCGCAAGACCTCCTGGATAGAATTTCTCGTTTTAATTCTCAATCAAGTGGTCACAATGTTCCTCGTGTAGTTTTCACTCAAAGAAAATCCAATGCAGCTTGTTCGTTAAGTGAACTCAAAGAAATCTTTACAGCTTGTTCGTTGAGAACTCACCCCTAACTTTTCTTTCACCAGAGATAAATGAAATTCTTGCATAGAACTAACTTCCTAAGAATCTGTCTTATCTCTTTATTGTACAGAAACAGAGTTCTTACCTTACTCAACCCATAGCATAAATAAGAATTCCGAGGAACCCTGTCCCTTGTAACTCCTTTTAAACAAGTAGCGGGGGAAACGCGATTCAATAAAGTGGCGAAAATGAAAAGCTATGTGTTGCCCTATAGGACGACCATTTATCAAGAAGTGGGTTCCTATCGGAGGATATAAATCCAGAAAGAAATCAAAAGCTTTAGTCTGTTGATGTAGGAGACGAAACACTTTTTTATCCCAGTTCAGTTGATTTCATTTACACTGGAACTCTCTTTCCTCTGGGGTAGTTTGCTTTTTTTCTTAGGTGTTTCTTTATATTTCGCGTATCTGAGGGATGAATAAAAAGAAGTCGAGGTAAGTAAGCATTATTTCCAAAGAGGATCTGTTATCCTGAGCACATCTATTTGACTTTCAAACTGTGATTTTCTAAGTGTGATCAATTGTATATGCGAATAAATTTTGGGGGTTTGGTAGAAAAAAAGCATTTGTCTAGAGGAACGATTTTGAAATATGTTTAGTAAATTCTATAAATAATAATATATAAGATATATTGAGTTCATACTATTTACTTGTAAATAAGTAATTAAATAGATATTTTGTTTTAAAATCATGCGATATCCCACAAGTTTAAAAAAAAAAAATAATAATAATTACAATGTTGGATGCAAATAATCGATTACTAATTTTCATAAGGACTTATTTTTAAGGACTAACTTTCTATGTTAATCCAAAACATATGATAAATTTATAACTACAATTTTATATTATTTGTATTCTATTTCTATCTCATGTACTGAAATTGGGCTTGTTTCGAGTAGATTTTTCCATTTAATGTTCTGAAAGATGGTGGTGGACTGATTCAAACACTGATTATTTACCTTCCTTTCTCAAAAAACCTGAAAGATAGGTGTTATAAAAAGGTGAAATATCTTTACGAAAAAAGGGACATTAATAAACAAAAGTAGAGGATTTTAAGTTTTATCTTATCTTAAGTATGGCGAGGCAAAATTTTTATGAATATATGTTTGTAAGAAATGAACAAGTCATTTTTTTTCTTCTTTTTTTTTTTTTTTTTTTTTCTTTTCTTTCAAACTTAGTTGTACTTTATTTAAGGATCAATCGCCAGAAGGTTTCACAAAAACTTTAAAAAAAAACCCGTTACATTTTAAATTGACATTAAAGTATAAAAAATTTCCTGTTTAAATAATAAAAAGTATAATAAAAATGCAAATAATTAGATGCTATTCAGTTTTTTGTTGTTGTTTTTGTTGTTTTTTTTGTATTAAAAACTTTAAAAAGTACTTTTAAAGTTTAACTTGTAAGTAGCAACTTTTAAGTAGTAAAACTTTTAAATAAAGAGAAACTAAGTACCTTATTATTATTATTTAAATATGGTAAACTAATAAGTTGGGGGGGGGGGGATATGAAGTTATTTATTGTTTATGCTACTCAACAAAATTCTACAACGAAGTTTAATAAGTAGCTTCTTTCTACTCCAAATAGTGCATTAAATTAAAAAATTAACGATTTGTCATCATAACACTTCGTAATTCAATTAAACAAATTGCACCGCTAGGAGTTATAAAATACCATTGTAGAACACTTAAGATAACATGGAGGTTACCACATTACCACACGGTTGAAAATTAACAGTTTCGAAACAATAGTCATCATCTACTTTTGATCTTAACAACTCGGGATGAAATGGATGAGAAACATGCGAAAAAAATTGTGTGGAACAGAAAATCTTTTCATAACAAGGCTTTTAAAAGCCTTTTTAAGAATAGTGTAGTAAAAGGGATTTTGTTAGGTGATGAAAATAAACTTTTTTTTAGTATTTTGTGCTCAAGTTATAGTGATCTCTAGATTAGAAGCTTGGCTATTGCCAACAACTACAGAACATTGTTAAAACAAGATTGCTTAGAAATAAGTTAAATGTACTAATTTTCGAATAAATTTGGTACTTATAATAGCTCTGAAAGTATTTTTTAAATTTTTTGGGAAGACGCGTGCTTATTTTTAAAATTAAATTAGAAATTATGCTTCTAGTTTAGAATTACCTAAGTTTTGAAACGTTCTTTATGAAAACGAGCTTAAATGGACAGTTGAATATGTATTATTAAAAACTATTTCCATATGTTCCACTTCAATTGATAACTTCTATAAATTATTCTATATAATAAATTATTCTGTATTGTCATTTTACTGAGTGCTTAGATGTTCTGAAAATTTACATATTAGTATATTAGAAAAAAATTCCTAAAATTTTTTTCGATTATTTCCCTTTCCATTTGAATTTATTAAAGAAAAAGAGGTTTCTGGAAAATTATGTTACAATTTTTCACGTTCTAAACAAGTGCATAGTTTAAACTTTCGTAATACGAGTATCTTAATTTATGGCAATTAAATGTGAAAAATTTCAAAGCTCAAACAAGAACTATTTAGAACAAACGCGATTTAAAATTAAAAAAAAAAAAAAAAAAAAAAAATTTCGTGCCTCCAAATCGATTCACCATGTTTTGATAATAAGTAAATAATTAGCACATATTTTTAAAGGTGTGTTGTGATTGGTTACAAGCATGTAACAAGTATTGCCATTTAATGCAACCCAAGTCCATTACAAAATACTTGAGTAAAATATTCTGTAACTGAAAAAGTGAGTTTACATTTAATGATGTTGATAATATAGCTAGTAAAATATTAAATTTCGAAAAAAATACTGTTGTTTAATTGAATAGGTGAATTTTTTCATTTTTTAATTGAAAATGTTTTTCAATTAGGAATCAAGCCACTAATATAGCAAATTTTAAACTCACATTAAAACAATATCTCATTAAGTATGCATACCAATTGTGAATTGCTAGAACTGAATTAGGTAAAATAAATAATAAACACATCTAGCAGATACAATTAAAAAATGCTAATGAATGCCGCTTTTTATTTTTGAAAAATCCATTGTTTTTTATACTTCATCATTTACAAAAAATTCGTATACTTCCGTCACCTGTAAAAAGACAATCAAATCCATCTATAACTGTTTAAAATTAATTTTTAAAAATTATTTTTTTTCTAATATATAAGGTCTAGTACAATGAAGATCCAAACGATTTTTTAATTACATATTCCACTTCAAAACATCTTGATAGCACAAAACCGGAAAAGTAGGAATTTATGTCATTTCCGATGCATCGATGCCGGACTTACAATCTTGCCCGAAGGCTCCATTCCTGTGTGAAAGGAAGCTATAATTGATTTAAATCCAAATAGAACATTATTCATAAAAAAGAAGAAAGAAAAAAAAGTTCATAAATAAAGAGGGGTAGTATGAAAAAAGGAACGGACAAGTGAAATAGTTTTACACAGTGAGTTGTAATCAACCAAATGTTTTGAAGTGACCACCAACTGATTTGTTGCTGAACCCCCTGGGGATGTCATAAAGCAAATAACAATCAAGAGATGAAAAGCAGCATGAAATATGGACCGCTTTGATAGAAAGAATTAAATTAGGAAATGCTTTGGTGGAGGATGATATATTGCGAGCAAATTCCTCTATAAAAATGAAAAATTTAAAGAAAATTTTTAACTTTTCAACTTACACATTGAATATTATTAATTTTCAAAAACATTAAAAATATTATTCATGTATAAAATTATAACATTGTTAATTGGTTTCTATTAACAAATCTAAGTTACTTTTATTAATTTATAAAAATATAAACTATTATTCATTTTTTTAAATATTCTGTAAGGTCAGGGAATTAAAATGTGCAACGAGGTAAAATTAGTAGCAATTTGTAGCTTCCTAATATAAGCTTTCACATGCATTCGTCATTAATTAACTTTTTCATTTGTTATAATTACTGACATCCCTAAAATAAAAAAAATTAAATGCATATTTTAACATTTTTTAGTGCGTCCTTTAAAATTATGTACTTTTTTTTATTGTTGTATAAGCTTGTGTGATTAAAGATTTTGAGTCACTCAGTGAAATAAATTGATTATTTTCTAAATAGCATTTGAAATAACAGAGGCTTCAGTTCAAAATAAATAAGATATTTTAATATTCATTATATATTTTATTTGGTTTAATACGAAGTGAGGTAAAATAGGTATAGATTAGATTCAGTAAAATTTTGAATTTTCTAGTGACTAATATGAGGTGTGGCAGTTTATTTTATTAGACTAATGGATCCTTTGAGTATGTAGGATCACCTACACAAATACTACTTTTTAGGGTTAAAAAGGAATACTCAGCAGAAATTTAAACGAGAACACGTCTTATTGGATACCAATAATGAAAAATAAAATCTTTACAAATATTTTTGTTACAATAATGTATCTTATGTCTAAGATAGTATTTATAAGTCTTTCAGATAAATTTCTTTAGATATTGTGTTTATGTATTATTTAAAAAAACTAAAAGCAAAAATTCATAATAATTAATGTTTGAGCTTTTTTTATAAACGTCAAAAAAAAAAATTCAAAGAGAAACTTTTCCATAATACATAATTACATAAAGAAAATACTGTTACCACAGAATTCTTATGAATGGATTAAAAAAAAAAAAAATTTAAAAAATCTCAAATTTAAAATATTATTTTTTCCCCTTTTTTTTCATGTTATCCATTACGCCAATGCTATATTTTAAAAAACAAAATTTTGCGACGACAAAATGTTTAAAACTATATTAATTCTGATTTTGTAGATATATCGTTTTGAATTTGAAACCCCCCATATCTGAAAACCACTAACACTCGAAAAACGCACTTTACCCCACTGACGGTCATGCACGTATATATACGTCATTTGATCCCCAGTTTTTCCAGCAATACACAACATATTTAAATTTATAATTAAAATTTAAAATAAAATATGTTTTAAATATTTTATTGGAATGGTAGTTTATAACCTATCTAAAACAAAATGAATAAATAATTGTTTAAAACAAAAAAATTATGTATTTGAATTAGAAATTTAATTTTAAAATTAATGCAGGGAAAATAACTGTAGAATTTCGCCCATTCCCATGAACCTCAGTGGGTTTAGTAGATGTTTTAATGTGCTACACTCATTAGTGATGTTTAAATAATAGGAAATTTAGGAGAGTTCTAATCACCGGAGGAATAAAATAAAAAAATCATTCTATGTAGAGATATATGAACTATTTTTTTAAAGGCAATTTTCTTTTATTTTTGACGAAATTTCGGTACTGCATCTCGTTATGCGAGTTCGGCATAAGCACCACTGGAAAATTTCTTATAAACTGCAGGAAAGGAGAAAAGGGGAGGTGGGGGGGATTTTATCCAGTTGTTTAAATTGCACATAGTGAAATTAGGGGGTTTAGAATTTGTCACTGACAATAAAATACGAGGAAATGGGGGCAAATTGTACAAATCTCAATTACATGAGGAAGGGCGAAAACACTATTTTTACAATAGGATAATCAATGATTGGAATGATTTGCCAGCAAATGTTATAAATTCCGCGAGCGTAAAGAGTTTTAAGAAACAGTTAGATATGCACTGAGGGATCGTCAAAGGGCAATAACTGGATTAAGCTGGCTAAGTAAGTTATTTATATTTTGTGCTACAAAACTTGTATATATTTAATTTAGGTTATTTAGTTACTGTATTTGGTTACTTATGTTTGTGCACTATTGGATTTTATAAAATTTGTCAGCATGCATTATGTATTGCATTTTACCAGAATGATTGTCAAACGCTGTGTCTACTTTATTTATTGTATTGTATTATTATGTATAATTCTGTAACTATTGTATATTGTATTGTATTATTATGTATAATTCTGTAACTATTGTATATTGAACTGTATTATTATGTATAATTCTGTAAACTATTGTATATTGTATTATGATCCTGTAACTATTGTATGCAAACTCTATTTCTATATACGTGAATATATGTGTGTGTGTGTGTGTGTGTGTGTGTGTGTGTGTGTGTGTGTGTGTGTGTGTGTGTGTGTGTGTGTGTGTGTGTGTGTGTGTGTGTGTGTGTGTGTGTGTGTGTGTGTGTGTGTGTGTGTGTGTGTGTGTGTGTGTGTGTGTGTGTGAGCCCCCAAGCCACACAGGAATCAATTGACGTATTAATAACGTTTTTATTTAAATCATTAAAGGAGACGTTTCCACTAGCATGACCGCAGCCATCGTTTGTAAATTTTACTCTGCTCCAAACAAAATACAATCCTTCGGTTCGTTGTCACTCGCGACTCTTGATTAGTGACTCTTGATTAGCCATTCAAGAGTTGGAAACTACTACTCACACTCTTGCATCCTGATGGCCTCGCCTCGAGGGCTACTACACCTCCATTGTAGAAAATTGTTCACCAAAAGTTACTAAAGACAAGTCCAATGGATACACCTCTCTAAACACACCAAGAATCAGTTAAGTTACTTCATCCCCATGGTTTCATAAAGTCCACAGCGGTTGTCGTGTGATTTGGTCCTTCGTGTTGTCCAACCCTTTCAACGTCATAGGGGTGGTTGCTTCTTAAGCTACAACTTTGTACGGGCCAAAATACTTTGGACGCAATTTCAGCCCCGCTCCAAACTGTGTTCGCTGAATAGCCACTAATTCTCCAACTTTAAAAATACGTGGTTTTTTCCTTCTTCTGTCGAAGTACTTTACTGTTATCTTCCTGCATCTTCGCGATGTTTTTCTTTGCTTCGTCCCTCATCTCGTTTCTCTCTTGATTCCTGTTGTTGATGTACTCCTCTTCAAGCAGTTCCTTAATCTTCAAGTCTTCCTTATTTTTCATCCTAACTCCAGTGAGTAACTCAAATGGTGTACAACCTGTGCTTCGTGAGTTAGCATTGCTTGTGATTCTTTGACCTCTTGGCACAAACTTGCACCATTTGGCTGGATTTGGTTTCTTAACCGTACCATTCTGTATCAGTTTTGTGTCTGGCTCATCTTCCTGGAAATCCTGCAAATTTTCCAATATATTGCTTCTGCTTTCTTCATTAATCTGTAGTTTGCTCTCTTTTGGCGGTACTACTAATTAAATAATAATTTAAATAATAAAATTGTAAATAATATGATTAAACTATAAAAATAATTTTTGACTGAGTTGAGTATCTTACATTTAACCCCACGGTGGGTAAAAATAGGTATACAGATTCCACGAGAAATATTATAATTACTTTAGAAACAATTTTTGTTGTTAATACTCTGTCTTAAGAACTTACACGATGTTAAATTTTTAACCCCATTCATTACAAATTCCTTATTAAATTTCATTGTTATGCTGTTTTAAGAATTTACAAATTAAAACAACTTAACAGGTTACTTTTTTTTTTTTTTTTTAATTTTTTTTTTTATGGCGGGAGGGGTATTCTTCATTTGTTACAATACTATTCAATAATGAAATCGTTGTGCTTTTTATCATTTCTATTGAAGTTCGTCTACTTTTTTTTTTTTCATCGTAAGGTTAGTAGCCAAGTAACATTTACATGAGAGGTCAAGATTTTAATTATTTTCACTTGGAAATAGATTGTGCGCTCTAAAATGGTTCTCTTTAATTTTTATTTGATATATGACTAAGAAGTACTTCGCTTTCATAAAAAATAGTTGCATTTTCTCATATAAAAGGCGTATTCAAGAGAAATTGACATTTCTATTAGCCACTCATGAAATTCACTAGTATGATAAATCTTATGTGTAGCTCATTTTTTATTATTTCATAGTAATGGAGTCTCGTTTGGCTTTTAATCAGAAGTCCTGCATTGTTAAATATCATTGGAAGAACAAAATCTCAAGGAAATAAGCGTTCGAATGACAATTTCTTTCATCTTTTCCGTTTCAAGCGTACGCATTTAGATGTCAGATGTTTTCTCAGTAAATATTAAACGATAGATTAAAATGTTTCTAAGAAAATTATGAATTTTTCAAATGGTATCTTTGACTAGGAATTTTAAAACCATTAAGTTTTAAGTATCCACAATGTAAGAAAATGTTTTTATAAATTTTTAACTTAAAAAAAAAAAAAGTAGTAGTAATGTCCGAATGTTTCCCATTTTCTGAAACGTCCTTCAGTTTCTTTGAGCTCAAGAAAAAAAGACATCAATGACACTTTTATCTTGGCAATATTGCTCATACTTATTGTTCATTCTGTTTATCCAAAGACGGCTAAATCCCTATTCTTTGGTTAATATTGATTTTCTGATAAAGAGGTTCTCGAATATTTACCCACAAAGCTGTGTGGAGGAAGAACGAGATGTTTTCTAGGGTGCAGGAGGAGGGGATCTTTAATGCCAAACGATTTTCCTTCCACCCCCTCCACGCTTCCGAATTCTCGATGAATCACGAAGCAAAGTACCCTCTCTCCCCCACCCTCTTTTCATCCAGATCGACACGAATACCCCGTTTTCGCCCCCCTTGGCTTTGCAGTCCCCCACCCACCCTCTTTGCAAAACCCCTCACACTACTGCCCCCTCAACATCAGATGGAAATCGAAACAAAATAAACGCATACCACCATCGATTTCGATGTTGCATCACTGGAATGCCAAACGATTTCCACTCCCACTTCGAAACAGAGATTTTGCGCCAATTGTGATGACGCTGACTGTGCTCTGTCTAGTTCACGCCCTGGTCACTAGATGGCGCTTCTTCAATTGTCGTAAGGATTGATGAAAGTACAAATGCAAAGAGAGTTGTGATACCAAGGGAAAAGGATGTATAAAAAAAGGTAGGAGAGGGGAAAAAAAAAAATACAAGGAAAATGCGAAAGTGGTGCTTTGGTTGGGCGACAGGTATAGAAGGCAAAGCAGTTTGCTTTTGAGTTGCTCTAGGGTATATCACAATCGATTCTGCTGGGTTAGGGGGGAAAGCGAATTTTTGTACATTGTTTTTTACGCTCTCTTGCTAGTACCCCATCCTTCATTGCAACAAAGTTGTTTAATTTTTAAACACTGCAGGGGAGATTTCCCGTCTATCAGAGAATTAGAGCTAAAGATTAAGCTTTTCTCTCTTTTTTTTTAAATCCCCCTTTTCCTTTTATTTCGATAACATTTGTCACATAATACATGCATTATTTAAAATTCTCAAGAGATTTCATGTTCTTTTCTAGACGATGTTGATTAAAAATAGAATCAATATTTAAATATACTGAAAAAGGGAAGGTTGGTGTGCATGGGCATAAAAGTCGACGTCTACAAGTACTTTTGAATTACATTTGCATTTTTGGAGAGTGACACTGCAATTACTTGTTGATCATTTCATTAGTTTAAATTTTTAAGGAAAAGATTCGACTTGGAGGAGGAAATGGTGTGTTTTTCCCTCTCTCGCTTTAGTTATAAAACTCCTAATGTTATATCTTTAATATGCATTAAAAACTAAAATATTCATCCGAAAGGTGCAACTTTTCTCAACAAAATTTAAGTGTGTTTTTTTCTGACAGTTTTAAAACAGTATAATTTTCTACCAACCTTTGTTGTATAGTGTGCAAAAAAAAAATCCAAACGCCGACTATATTTTGTATTCTAAATGATGAAATAATAAAAAGATACGTTTTAATTCATGGAAGAATTTTAATCTATTGTGATTTTTTTTTATTGTTTTTATAAGAGGATTTACATATTAAAATTAAATGAAATTTTAAGAAACTCAATGACTACGACTACCTCATAAAATTTTTTCATATTTAAATTTAGCGTCCAGAAAAAAAGCCGTAGAAGTACCAGATTTATAATTTTACAATGAGCCTTAAATTGTAAAGTAATTAATATATTTTAGAAATTTTTGTTCCAAACGGCATTTTGCTAAGAACTAATTGTCGACTAAACGGTATAGTGGTTAGCGTGCTAGCTTCTAGACCGCGAGGTTACGGGTTCGAGTCCCGTGTTGGCATGGGTGTTTGTAAATGTATGTTGGCTTGTCTAATGACGAATGTTTCGGCGCATTATAGCCCTCGTGTTGCTGACGGCTCCAGATAATCTGAAAACAACCAACCAACTAAGAACTAATCATAACTAACATGCATCTTTTGGCATTAGACAGTTTTTTTCAACAATTAATTATTAATTAACAAAACAATGTTTAAGTTTTTTTTAAAAAAGAAACACATATATATTTCTTGCTTTCAATACATTTAGCACGGTCGAAAACTCTGGAATTTTTTATCTTTCTATTCTGACGTTTGTTTTTTAATATTTTAGAAAAAATGGAAAAAAGCCTACTTTTATGGACCATGTATAATATTACATTTCATATTAGTAAAAGTTTAATTGTGGTAAAAAAAAAAATTCAATTCAAACATTTTAAGTATTTATTTAATCTTTTCAAACAGTTGGAAACATAGGTGGTACACTTTTTATATTTTTCACTGCTAGTTTCAGATTGTCACAAATGTTGAAATGTGTTATTCATTTTCTAACCCGGAAATTTTGGAAGATGTGTATCACATTCGTTTCTTTGGGAGTTCTATCCAGTCGTCGAGCCGAACTCCTGGATCAAAGGCAACATACACGCCTAGCATGTGAGACGACTCCGGTTCAATTTCCAGTATCAACGCTACATGATTTCTGCTTTCAAAAATAAGTACACAACTGGGATTGCAAAGAAGTTCCATTTAAAGGGGAGGGGGAAAAATTAAGTATATCGATATTTTTTCTTTTTCTTTTTTGCTCGAAATTATACCCTGAACTTTTATATCTTTAAATACATACAAAAGTCAGAAGGTGTTTCCTATGGTTCTGGACTTTTCCCGAGAAGCTAATATCAACAATTTTTCTGTTGGTTTAGGGTAGTTATTTTCTTTGTTTGCGTTTTTCTTTGAAAGTATTTTCCCTGATTTTTAATAGATTCAAATTGTTCCTTGCGATTTAAAAATGAGTATATTCTTTTGAAATTTTGGGAAATAGTTCCTGTTACTATTTTGAATATAATTGGGCATGGATTTTAAAATCTGACAGTTTTTTATTACTTTATTTCAATTTTAGTATTAGCATATCATTAAAAAAAATCCCAGGTAATGAATTTTTTACTTTTAATTGATTAAACAATGTGTCAAATCAAAAATATATGTTCAATTATTTTAACATATATTTAAAAAGCCTGTACAAAAAACAATTTAGTAAAACATTGAACCGCAAGGAGCTTTTTTTTTTTTTTTTTTAAATTTATAATCTTAAAGTTGAAGTGTTCTAAAATGAGAAATAGTTGAAATGAATTTTTGAAATTCCAAATTTGTATTTAATATCATATCATTAGTCACATAAAAAATTTCATGCATTTTGGTACGTAACTTTTTTTAAAAAATCCCTCCACGTGTCCCCTTAAAAGACCATTCTCTTATGCATTTACCGTATAAATTAGTACTAATATAATAGTTTAGGTGTTATGACATTTTGGTGCAGTATGACCTTCCTTTAGCTCTTTTATTTCTCCACGAAAAAAAATAAAAAAAAATAACGATGCAACCAAACAGTGTTCGAAACCTTGTTGAGATTACAAAAAATTTAGACTCATGGTCTTATAAATATTTTAAAAGACACAAAATTTAACATTTAAAGACATAAAAAAATTCATGCCTTTTGGTATGTAATTTTTTTTTTTTTAAAATCCCTCCCAGGGTCCCCTTAAAAGACCATTCTCTTATGCATTAACGATATAAATTGCGACTAATATAATAGTTTAGGTTTTATGACATTTTGGTACAGTATCTTTTATTACGCATGAAAAAAAAAGTAACGATGCAACCAAATTGTTTTCAAAACCATGATGAGATTACTAAAAATTTAGACTCATAGTCTTATGCACATTTTAAAAGAAGCGAAAACACACATAGTAGACAACTATTTAATAGATAACAACCTTAAGAGGAAGTCCTAGTAAGGATCATTCCCTACACTCACTGTGTTACAATCTTCTAGCCCAGTGCATTTAGAAACTACTTTCTATAAAACTTTGGAATTTGGTTAGTAGGTACAAAAACGATCACTTAATGAAATGACATAAATTAAAAACTCGAAAAAAGTGTTTAATATATTTCAGTTTATATTTGAAATGCTTACGTCAATGCATATGCAGTGGCTTCACCTGGTTTTGTTTATTGCTATTTTAATTTTCATTTATAACAGATAGACATTAAATGAAAACAATTTATGTCATTTCATTAGATGATCTTTTACGTACCTACTCACCAAATTTCAAAATTTTATAGAAAGTAGTTTCTAAATGCACTGGCCATAAAACATTTCATCAATGTCAGATTATATAGTGATTTAATAAGTTTTATTTTTATGAAATATTCCATTACGTTGATAAATAAACACAAAGTTTCAAAATATAAGTTTTATTAATTAAATGAAAAAAAATCATCTTTTTTCTCTTAAGTTAGTGATACATATAAGAAATAAGCATGACATAATTAACTTCAAGTATCTAATAAATATCAGATAAAACCGTAGAGTAATAAATTTATATTTGTCATTTTTACTATCAACACTAATATACATTAAAGTTCTATAATTTGTGTTTCCGACTTAAATTGGACTGCTTGTGAAATTAGCCCATTTTAAACTTTCTTAATTAGGTTACATTAAAATTCATTTCTTATTGAGTCGCTTTACTAATTAACACCTGTAACTTCCTAAAACAGACATCCTTAACCGTTCGTTTTCTTTCGTTTATAGCTTGGAACCTGGAAATTAAGCTTCTCAATATTGAGATCATCTGGCAGACGCTTTCGGATTTTTTTGTTAGAAAGTTTATAAATAAAGTACCAGATAACCATTTATTATTTTGTTGATTTTATACAGTTTTTTGAAGACAATAAAAACATTGCACTTTTTCCCAACAAAAACCAATGTTTATTTGTTTGTTTTTTAAATTTATGTATGTATGTATTTAAGTGCTCGCGTTTATTTATTTATTTATTTATTTATTTATTTATTTATTTATTTATTTATTTATTTATTTATTTATTTATTTATTTATTTATTTATTTATTTATTTATTTATTTATTTATTTATTTATTTATTTATTTATTTATTTACTTATGTATGTATGTATGTATGTATGTATGTATGTATGTATGTATGTATGTATGTCTTTATTAACTGAAAAAAGTTAAATCAATGATAATATGGCTTTTAAACAGTCAATTACATAGTGTCACACAAATAATATTTTCTTGTAGTTGTTATGTAAAAAAAATTTAAATAAAGTATATTACTATATAAAAAAATTTAAATAAAGTATGTTACTATAAAAATAAAGCTCCAAATCTAGTGAAATATTATTCTAGGTTTAACCATGTTACAGATTTTATCATTAGATAAATAGTTATCGTAATTTTTATCTTAAATTGCAAACTCTCCTTTTGGCCAGTTTAAAGAAAATTCACCCGTACATGAAAATATTCTAGATAGAATGAAAAGGTGAAGAATAGAGATTCGTATTGAAATTTTCAGTTAGATTTCAGTTGACCTAGTAAACAGCCTCCAAGGAAAAAAAATTGTACCATTCTTATAAAGAGTTGTAAACAAATTACTATGGTGCAAACTGCAATATTCTACGACTTTTAGAACCGAAGGTGTTGCCATCATTTGGATTTTTTTTTCACGAACTGTACAGCAAAAAATATACCAAAAATTCCAACAAAACTTTTCAGGAAAATTGCTGTAATATGTTAACACAGAGTAGAAAATGTGAAAAAAAATCTTATGTAACCTGTTTGAAAAAATTCACCAATGAAGGTATGACACATAACAATTTTTCAAAGTAATGTGAATTTGGTTGGTTGCTAAAAGTGCATCAGAATTCAAGGATTCAAATTTTAATTGAATTCAAAGAGTAAAATTAAAGTTCTAATTAATTTAACTACTCCTTCAGATTTAAACTATTAACATTTTGCAAATAGAATTTTGCAGTGGAAAAACGTGGTCTACTAATTGAACTTTATGTACATTAAGTTTTCACAGAGAAAAAATAAAATTTGTTTTTATGATTAGTTGACAATTCAAAACTCTTTTTAAAGTTGTATGACATGTGGTCACAAATATGTCACGTAAGTGCTTCCAAGCTCTAAAAATCCACTCCAAATAACAACACGTAAAATTTCCATTCTATTATAATTGAAAACTAAATTCAAAATATGGATACTAAAAGTTTTGCACATTTTGTAATTCATTCAAAAAACATTAACGATTGGTTAATAATTTTTATTACTAGTTAAACTGTTTCCATAAACAAATCATTAATTTAAAAATACTCATTTATCCACTGAAAATATTTGTAAAATAAATCTATACCCCCCCCCCCCCATTTACAATAATAAAAACTTTCAAAGCTCTTTTGAAGTTATGAGATAGGTGATCAATTACTTTTTTTTTTCTTCTTCTTTTTTCATGATAGGCCGGAACATAATGAAAACCCAGTGATAAAAGTAATCAACAAGGAAATGGTCATGACAGAAGGAATGCTAGATCAAATGTCTGAATGACGCTTATTAATTTCCTAATTTTCGAATGGCATTTCTGTTTCGGAGCTTCATCGATTTCATATTGTTCGTTCATTCTTACAATTCATCAGATTATTTTTGTTTTCTAAAGTTTAATTAAAATTATAATTAAAGTTAATTAAATTAAACCTATATTCTTAAGTATGCGATGAAGAAGATGTTGAAGTGTTCTAAAAGTGTAGAAGTAATTTAAGAATAATACAAAAGTTCTGCAGACACATCATATTAAAATTATAATGATTATAATAGGTGTACTTTGAATATTGAAATAGTTTAAACACATGATAAAAAGCGTTTGCTGTAATTCCCACTATACATCACAGCTTTATTAAAAAATTTAAAATTAAAACAAAACTGCATGTTACAAAGATGTAGAACATAATTTTGTTGCATTGAACATATTTAGTGTTTCACAATTTTGTAATATTTATAAAAATACAAATTTTAAGACCAACAATAGGCTCAAAGCCCTAAAGGGTTAGTCAAGGAGGTAATTGTAGGTAAGATTAAAGTCGACAAAATTAAAAGACTCAGTTAAAATAGTCGGTAAGATTAAAAGACTCAGCTAAGCTGATTTACATTTGCCCCTATTAAAAAGTTACATAGTTAGACTAAATAATTCATAAAAAATTTCATAAATTCATACAAATAAAAATCAACCGAATTAACTCAACGCATATTTAAAAGCATTTCGCAACCTTTAATTTAAATAACTCATCCCCAAATAAACTTAAATAAAAAGTCTCCAATCTGAGTGTGGTTTACGCTAGTTAAGAATAGAATTTTCTAAATAATTTCATATTCAAACTATCGAAGTTCATCTAAAATTATCCTGTATTTAAGTTTCCAATAAATTAAAATTCATTTTGGAATTTCAGAGTTTACGTGTTAAGGTCTTGTTTTATCAAAACGCTTTGTTATTTGAAAAACCATTGTTGGTAACCAAAGAACAAAATCGTTGGATTACATAAATAAATATTTTTCAAAGATATTGAATTTTGCTGAAACTTCTCTTCGTAAAAAATAAAACTTCGAAACATCAAGTTTAATATTTTAGAATAAATTAAAACGGTTTGTTTTTTGAAGAATAACTGTGTTACAACTATACAGCTTTTAATAAAACCCCCAGAAATATACAATAAATGTATACACATTAAAAAAAAATAGTTTCCAATGACATTTATTTGATTTCGGTTGAAACCCACAAACTCATATTGTACGATATCTCCCTATGGATGAGAATGTTTTCGAAATAACACGAATCGGTTGAGAGAATTGAAGAAGTGCTCTGTCATTGATGGATTAACTTTCCTAGACTTTTCATCCCCGATAACTATGGAATTTTTCCCCTCACGAATGCGAATATGAATAGAATTTTGACGTATTTCTTACCTTTCACCGAACTTCGACGAGTGGATAAATCTTTTTCTTTTTCTTCAGATATTACTTTTTCACCTTTAATCGATTTCGTGTGAAGTAAATGAGAAATGGGATCGGAGACAAGAACGTAGAAGTGACAGGTGGCGTCATTTCGAACCAATGAATGTTTTGGAGCGTGGTATCGGAACATTTCGATTGAAACTTTAAGATAAGTAAGAAATTAGTTTTTTAAGTTCATTTTAGTTAATTTTTTTAAGTTCGAATTTGTGTGCGTGATCAGATATTCTAATAAGAGTTGGTTTCATAATCCGAGTGTATACATATACCACTATTTTACTCCTCAGTATTAAAATATGGGGAAAATTCTACTTTAAATTTATATTTAATTTCGAAAGATTAGTAGCTTCTATTTCATATGCAATTTAATAATTGAAAAATAATTTACAAAAGTGAAAAATTGTGCTGCTTTAAGATATTTGTACATTTAAAGATTTTGCAAGTGATCCCATATTTTCTTTTGGGGTATGGAGCATTGAAGGCTTACTTTGTATAACTAGTTATTTCGGCTGATCAGAATTAAAATAAAATATATTAGTTAAACGTATACAAATTTCAAGATCAATTCTAAAAACTCTACAATATCAATTCTAAAATGACTTTTGAAACATTTTATATGCTCATGCTTGTTATTTATTAAATACTTTAAAGATTTATAATACGGCTAACTTTTTAAATACTTTTAAAACTATATTGTCGGTTTGTTTGACTAAAAAAATTCTATAGAGGTTTCCATTATTATTATTGAAAAACTCTTTTCTCCCAGGATCAAGTAGTTTGAGTATTACAGGACATCAGATATAAATCTAATTTATTCCTCACCCCTTCATTATTGTATAATTTCTGTCAGCATCTTTGATGTATATATTTAAAATGTATAAAGTACATTATCAAACATATTAACGCGATATGAAATTAAACAATAAATCACTAGTTTTGTTCTAACAAGTAAATGTATAATTAAACATTACATTTGTCACAGCGTCTAACATTATAACTCCTCATTTTCCTTCATTTTTTTCTTTTTCTAAATCAAAATTCTAAATACGACAAAACTCCGGATAAATATTTATTTAGTGTCCCAGCATTAGTTAAACACATATATATCCACTTAATATCTTTCCATCATTCGAGTGATATTTCTAATTCTATTTTGTAAAAGTAGCAGGAGTGAAATGTCCCAAGCGGACAATTTGATAAACGCATTAGTCATTTTTCATCTCACTCGATGCTCAATTACTGTCAAAATTGTAACCTGATACTCCCAGTCGTTTGAAAGGTTAATAAAAAGAATCGCATTAGTGGATATTAATGTATTGTCAACCACGATTTTTAAGGATAAAACCACTTGTATGTCAAACAGATCAATCAAATGAAAATGTATATTGCTTTGTGATAACATCCTGTACAACAGAAAAACTTTGAGCCTCGTAAAGCACCAAATAAAGCAATTTATGCGACCGAATAAGAGAAATCAAATGCCGTATGGATTTTTGTTTGATAACTTTTCAGAAGAATTTTAGTGTTAAAAAAATAATATAACGTGGCAAATTTTAAAGTGTCCGTTTTAAATTAAATATATAAAATCTATAAAGTTTGCTATACTAGATACTAAGTTATTTGTACTTTTTGAAGTGATTGTTCACCATAAATTGATCAATTCACACCAAAACTAGGTATAGGGAACATCACATAACTTTTCATTACACATAATACTGGTCACTGCATTTACGTTTGACATGGATTGCCGTTTCCGTTTACATATTTTCATAAATTTAAAGAAATTACACAGCGATAAAAATTTAGCTATATTTTTGTTAATAATTATAATATTGTTTAGAAACAATCACAAATTAGAGATATTCTTTCATATTTTTTAGATTTTTGGTGATAATTATTACACAAGTCTTTTCGGGTAAGTTAAACGGAGAAGGGATAGTCGTTATTTTACATTGGTGGAAGGAAAAAAAACTGTATGTTAAAGGCAATCGTTTTTCAACATTTTACTCCTTTATCGAATTTCTACGGGAATTTCAAAAAAGATTACGTTGAGAACACCTTAAAAGGCACTTCCACAGCGATTTTGATCAAAATCGTTAGAGCCGTTTTTGTAAACTATTTCTCCAAGCATATATTTTCCAATGGCAACTACATTCTGCACATACGCTATTTTGACAAAAACCTCAATGACATATCCCAAGACTAGAACTAACCCAAACACAAAAGTTGAAAATCGTTGGTCAATCAGTTCTGGAGTTATATTGACTATTAACAAACATACACACTTATGCGACAGTTTTTCTAGTAAACTTTTTGGGACTTGTCGCTATATAACGGATAGAAAGGCGAAAAAATCGATTCTTTTTTATCCTATCTGAAGTAGTACCCTATAATGGAAGTATTGCATTCGGTTGGTTGTATTCAGATTATCTGGCGCCGTCAGCAACACGAGGGCTATAATGCGCCGAAACATTTCGTCATTTAACAAACCAACATACATTTACAAACACCCATGCCTACACGGGACTCGAACCCGCAACCTCGCGGTCTAGAAGCCAGCACGCTAACCACTATACCGTTTGGTCGGCAAGTATTGCATTCGGGGAAAAAAAAGAATCGATTTTTTCGCCTTTCTATCAGTTATTTAAAGACAAGTCCCAAAAATTTCCATAAAAAAAAAAAATTGTCGTATGTGAGTCTATGTGTATAGTAAAAATAAAACTCTGTCTTAATTTTTTAACAAAAAATTAATAAAATAACCTTTAATCTTCGAGTATCAAAATAAAATCAAATTAAGAAGCTTTAACGTAATTAAATTCCATACTAATGAATATATTAAATAACTAAAAGGAAGTGTTTTTATTGTGAATAGTTGATGTTCTTTTTGGTATTTATAGCCAAATTGTATGATCCTTATTTGCTTAAAAATATTTAAAATGAGATATTTCACTACAAAGTTCATTAGGTCATCATGTGGTCATTAAAACCAATCTCTTACAAAATAGTTTGAGGAAGAATTGAATAATAAACTCTTTTCTTGTGATGAATTCAATTTTGTTATAAATAGTTTTTAACGATCTTTAACAAAAGAAATAGCTCATTTCCATAAGAACTTCCAACCGATCGCACCTTAAATCCAGAGACGCCGTCACCCAAGTAGAAAGAATCCAAGAATTTATTTCGCGAAGATTAAAATTTTCTTTTCAATAGAGAGAAGAAATCGCAAACAAAGCGATTCCCGATTCATATGCGAAACTTTTCTTATTAGAAAAACTTTGTCAACTTTAGATAAATTGAATTGCATTTGAACTTAAAATAATTATAAACAGATTAAGGAACCCTTTTAAAAAATGATGAATTTGTACTTTTGTTGGAGAGATGTAATTTAAAATTCGAAATTTCTCTAGAACGTAACATGAAACAATTTCTATAATTAAATTCATAAAATTGTTGACAGTATTTTAATTAAATATTATCGTCCGGGTGAAAAATTCTAGTGGTTTATTTAAATGAATTTTTTTTTGTTTTAATGCGTATAGTTTTGTTTAGTTAAATTATTAATTGTTTTAATTAAATCTCTGCAAATTGTTGAGAACTATCGATGGAAAAATTCTAGCGGCCTGCTTTAAATTTTAAATTCATGATCCCTGTTCCTAAAATCTCATTAATTCTAATAGCAAAATCAAAATTATTGGTGCACTGTATTTTGAAAAAAAAAAGTTTAACAGTCCTATACAAATAAAGTCTATTATGTATAATGTAAACCTAACTCTAATTAAAGTTACTAAATTATAGAATATACTGTCTGAATAAATTGGTTTGGGCCCCCAAATTACCTAAAAAATCTGAATTATGATGTAAATATCAATATTCTGTTCAGCACACTTTATCAATGTCATAAAATATGAAGATATATTTTAATAACTTTTATTAGTTATTAAAAATATTAATATCGCAACAATTATTTATTCAAAATAATTGTAGGTGGTAATCGAAATTGTCATTAATATTTTTAAAAAAAACACATCAACAATCGTCGAGGGGAGCTCCTCTACCATGTTGTGCCTATATAAATTGTTTTTCTAAATTGGGCCCTGGTTGCAACTGAATGGGAACCAATTTTTGCTGCAAGGTGGAATTTTTTTTTAAAGGTGTATGTACGAAGTTCAAATCAGGCAATCAAGGCTGCATGATATTTATACCATCAAACTGAAAAATAGATTATTTCAAAATTAAATGTTGCGAGAGATTTTAAAAACTCATGGATAGGTACTGTTAAGAAATTTTTACTTCTGAGCCTTTTTGTAAGTCATGTGTAGGACTAAGTGTGTGATTTTTTTTTCTCACACTAAAATCACTATATATACAGACACGGTTTTTCATTTTTATGGCTTAAATTTCTCTATTAATTAGTTTATGGGAAAACCTTTATTGGTTTTAGATTTTATGTAAGTTTCATGTACGGTATATAAAATATTTCTTTAATGTCCTTTCTTTATGAGTTTATTTCTTTCCTCACTAAATTGCCAAATAATTAATGTCCCTAAGTTCCCAAAAAATCTAATTAAAATCACCAAAAAACATCAAATTCTCAAGATGTTAAACTCATTATATCATCGGCTAGAGTGGAAAAGGAGATACCGCCAGTTTGTCATAATTCTCATGAGAGTTAAAAAATCCCTCCTAAATGTTATACACCATAATGGTGCTTTTGCGTATCACTCATTTGCCATTAATTTCAGCTAGTGATAAAATTGCAACTTTACTAATCAATTTGGTTTTCTCTTCTTGTTTTAAAGTATAAAAAGTATTGAGAAAACTTGTAAAAAGTTATTTGAGACCAAAACAAGAAGCTGACACCTTTTCACTTTAAATTGGCAAAATTACATCTCTAAAAAATACTGGGGAAAAAAAAACCTAATCACAGTAAAGTACTAAAAGATAAAATTCCACCAAACTTAACAGTGGCAACTCTTCACTCGAAACAGTGTTTCAGTGTAAATATGCTCTAAGTATCGAAATTAAATGTACATTGACCTCTTTAGGTAAAAAAGAACCTTTCTAGATGTGCATCGAAACGGGAAGGAACAAACACTTGCGAAGAAACAATTGGAACCCTAACTAAAGAAACAATCGAGAACCGAGGCAGGCGGCAGGACTATTTGCTTTATTCAGTCTTTTCAAGTGATTCCTTGTGTTTGATAAGCTGAAACAACAAATGAGTAGGTAGCCAGTGATGGAGGCGGCAAATTGCCAACACTTTTACATCAGGCATTGAGCCCGGAAGAAAGGTAACCATTTGAATGGACCATTGCTAAGCAAAAAGAATGTGAAATCTCAGCGGATAACTAATGATTTGAGGGAAGTGCTTAGGGACTTTAATGACCTTTTGACCTTTCTGCTAACGATTATTGATTTTGTCTGGAGATTAAAATGAAGTGCAGATGCAAATTTAGATAATTTGCCAATCCAAACTTTGAGAAAATTTCCAATCGTTTTAAGCAAATAGATTTTGAACAGAATTAAAATAACAATTTATAATTAAAAAAAATTACAACGCTCAGAAAAAAAACATGAAACTTTCAAATAATGTTATATAAATGTTAAGATCAGAAATCAAGACTTTTATACGTGAAACAAGGTGAGACCGAAAAGTAAGGTGACTGATGTCATAATAATCACTGTATTATATATTTGCAGATAAATACATCACTGTCCTTCAAAGTAGTTCCCGCCGTCTACAATACACTTCTGACAACGTTCATACAAGTTCTTAAAACTTCTGAAAAAGTCCTCCTTTGAGACTGTCTTAAGTTCCTTGGTAACAGCAGCTTAAATGTCTGAGATGCTTGAAAATTGGTTCACCTTCAGTGCCAATTTTAGTCGCGGAAAGAGGAAAAAATCTGCTGGCGCTAGATATGGAGAATAAGGAGGGTGTAATACCAGTATTACACTATTACATCCTTCTTATTCCCCCACTTTCCACAACTGAAATTGGCACTGAAGGGAAACCGATTTTCAAGCATCTCAGACATTCAAGCAGCTGTTACCAAGGAACTTAAGACAGTCTCAAAGGAGGATTTTTTCAGAAGTTTCAAGAACTTGCATGAACGTTGTCAGATGTGTATTGTAGACAGCGGGAACTACTTTGAAGGACAGTGATGTATTTATCTGCAAATATATAATACAGCGATTATTATGACATTAGTCACCTTATTTTTCAGTCTCACCTTGTATAATAAAACTGTTTTTTTGTATAAAAATAGCATTCTATTTTTCTATGAAATAAAATATAATCTGGAGTATTTGACGACAGTTATAAGGAAGATTGTATACTTTTTCCAAAGTAGGGAAAACCTATGTACCAAGAGTTGCCTTTTTTCAATGCACAAAAAAAGAGATACTGGACAGTTAAAAATGTGAAACTGATATGCATACATCGTTATAGTAATTACTTCCCATTGAGATTAGTATAAATACTTAAAATAATAGATTCTGTGAAATAGAAGGTTTTTTAATAAATTTCACAAATGGCCCTAGGTACAAAGATCGCATTGTACCTAGGGCCAGTAACCTTTATACCTAGGGCCCTTTTCATAAAGTTCGGTTTCACTCCATAATGAATAAATAGAAAACAAACATACACAGATGAATTTTATGAAAGAAACAAAATTAAATAATTGTCAGTAATTGGTTTATCATATAATAATTATAATAAATTGCAATGTGTCAAATTATTAGTGAATTACAAGCATTTTCGTAACTTGAAAAACTGATTCTAAAAAATGAGCTGCATGCATTGTCGCTTTGAAACATCAACAGATTTTGGTTTTGGCAATTTGAACACATATTTTTGCTCTTAATTTCATAAACAGCATCTTTATTAAAGAGAAACTTATTCGAACGTGCAATTATTTCAAGTATTCGACACTATATTGCTCCTCTTTAACATCTATTACTTCTGCCCAATCTTTTTTTTTTTTTTCTTTCTTTTTTCTTTTGCCTTGTTATCTTTTTAAACCAAAAAAAAAAAAAAACCTATTTCATTTGTATCACTTATATCAGCTACTGTACAACTTGCATCATCAGTGGAATCAGAAGAATGTCTGATAATTCTTCAGATGAAGTTGTCTCATTTTGAAACACAGATTTTTTCACGATTTTTCTTTTTGCCATTCTAATCGCACGTTTTCCTCATTTGCTTTCTTTTCAAGAGTGTCTGTCAAGATTCTATATCTTCCTAGCGGTCTCTTTTGGATTCATTTTTGGAAAAGGCTGTACCTGTTCAGGCATGGAACATGAAATGGAATTAGATGTCAGAAGCTTACAAAATTCAGCAGCACATGAAACGGGTTTTGATGTAGAAGACTCTGAAAATATTGCCATAAAACTGAATTTAATACAAAAATATCCAGTTCCATTAATGTTGACTCACTTTTTTCCTCGGGAAAAAAATCATTATTTTAACAGTTTATGGATGGATCTGGTCTGTTGGTCACATTTGAACTCATGAATAAGTTTTGATTCACTGGCCATACACCACGTACACGAAAGCACGCTAGAACCTTTACAGGAGTTAAGGCCATAGGATAGGATTTATCAACATTCTTCGAAACGTCGTATATGGTGATTGGTTTTCCAGCGTTTGCCAGCATACAATTACTGTACGTTATACTGTAGTATTTCTTAAAGGATCCATACACACCTTTGTGTGTTTGACCTTTAAGAAATAATACAGTTTTTTTTTCCCCCATAAATTCGCATTTTTTATATAAACAAATTAATAATCCTGAATAATAATAGCAAACCTAATTTTATAAGTCAAGAACATTGAAAATTTCAGAGGAAAATATATAGCCCTCTCATTTAAATAACAGCCAATGAAAAAAAATTGACAGAATTAAAATGGTTCATGGTAGGTCATGGCCCTTGGTAAAAGACAACTATGTGGTCCTAGGTTCATGACTTAGTAATTTCATATAAAATGTCTTCTACTAAAATGCACATGGAGAAAGGACTTGTTTAAACATCTAATTTAGTATTTAATGTTACAAACAAAATTATTTACTAGAATTCAAAGAAAATATTTTACTTAACTTTGTAAAACAATATAAGACATGAGCTGCAAAACTTTACTGCAGACCATATAAAAACGTTTTTCACGTATAACTTACCACGGCTTCCTCCTCTAAGATTTTAAAATGGCTGCCAAAAGAGAAATTGAGTGTTGCCACTTATCCAAATGAGTAAAAAAAACTTAGAACTAAATATTATTCAATAAAAGTGGGGTAGCCCTAGGTACGCAAGTCTTCCCTACTTAAAAATGAAAAAAATTTCTCAAGCTTCTCATCTTACATTTTTCATATTAAATGATCTTGGCTCATATTTGGTTTGGACTAGCTCTGAATAAAATCAATCATAAGTAGAGTTACTTCTTGTTAAATTCCACAAAAAAGTTAGCGGAATTACTTATATATTACTAATATACTCTTACAAAGATAACAAAATAAAATAATGTAAAAAAAAAAAAAAAAAAAACTAAATATGTTACTATATAAATTCTCTAAATTGCAAAATAATTTATAATTTTTAAATTGCTGTGATGTATTGTATGGATATCGATTATGGAAAAAAAATATCTGAATTTTACATTTCCATCAAACAAACCAACGCTTTCTACAATATTATTATGAAAAACATATATTCTAAAAATATGTAATATATATACCTATCAAAATATATCTATAAAATTATACTCATTAACAATTTATTGATACACGAACTAAAAGTTTTACTAAGGTAACAGTTCCCAATCGAACACAAAAATAAATGTTCATTTACCTATAAGGACAATTTGCAAGCTGCAAACCCTACTTAAAAAAAACAAAAAACATTAACTTATTCCAATTGTTGCACACAGTGCCGCTAACTCTATCGTCCAACCGGATTCTGCTTAAGAAAAAAAAAGTAATTTGTAACACAGTAACAACTTTCTTTTTTCATCCTTTGTTTGAATAGTATACTATCCTGTAATATTAAGCAAGAATAGGTGTCCATTTTCTAGTCAAATAAAAAGACAAAAGCATCAGGCTCTCTTGATAAGCTAATTCGGTCAGGAGGCATACGGAAACGTCGCAATTAACGATCGCTATCGGACAATGGGAGATGCCAGGACACCGTTAAGAGGATCAAAAGCATATGCGTGATGTGATTTACAAAAGCTTTTTAAATGGAAGAACTCCTGTAATCTGAAAATCGGTCACCGTTGTAGTTCAGACTGAAAAATATGAGGTAGTGGACGCTTTACGATTTAGAGGAACAAAGTAAGTTCCATGTAATGGAATAGTTCTTTAAAATGTAAAAGATAGGGAGGCAAAGGTGGGAGTGCTGGGCATAAATTAAGATTTTGATCTGCGTTTATGAATTACAAAGTAATATAATAATTAGAATAAAAAGATATAGTCACTGTCCTCCATATGATAAGAGAAAAGTAATTATGTACCATCTCATGTATTACTGTGTAATATGAGGATGAATTTTATTTTCAGTCCTCCAGAAAGGGCAAGTCAAAAAAATTGCTAGTGAATACTTATTTAACTATTTCTGGACGCAACTCATGACGCAATAGGTGCTAATTGAAATTAGACGAACTATAAAAATTTAGGCATAAATAAAAATTATATTTATTGAGGCATAATGATTAAATTTAAAGATCTGTAAAATGAAACATAGCACGAGATGCACTTAACATCCAGGAGAAATAACCAAAAGATTTTTCCTACTCCACCTGAGAGAATGAACAACATAGTACAATTGCTTATATACAGATAAATTTTGTCACATGACCGAGTAACAAAATTTAGATAAATCACTCCATGATAACCAAGTACTTTAAATTCAAGTTAATTCAGAATATTTTCGAAAATTACATAAACATTATTTAAAATTAAGTCCGAAATAGTAGTGAATTTGTACGCCTAAAAACACTAACAATAAAGTATTAGTAGTAAAAAAAAAAAAATGCCTAAATTGATTCAAGTAAACCAAACTTACTGATTCGGGGTTTTTTTTTGTTTTTTTTTAAGTAATTTAGGATTCTTTCAAAGCAAAAATCAAACAGTATTAAAATTCAAAATATAATTTCGAATCATTAGGACAAAATATTATTATTTACAAACTCTGCTCAGGATCATTTCATTTGTCTAACTAGAATCTTTTATAAGCTGAAGAAATTTTCGACATTATATATTTATCTCATTTAACCCCATCCCCATATATGTAAAATACATGAAAATCTCTCTGGTCGATTTCGCGTTCCAAAGTGATTTTTTGATTCCGCATACCCAAAGATCAAAGCATATTCTTTTTTCATGATAACCTAGTTCCTGCACATTCATAAACTCAATTAAGCAAATGAATTAAACTTACAATCTGAATTAGAATGTCATCGTAGTTAAGAAGATCCATAAATACTTCCAACAATCGTCTATATCATGGGCAATTTGAGGGTATGCTATTTCTTGTATTATAACTTTCATTATTATACAGTTAGTCTCTCTGACTCAAAACCGTTCTGGAGAAATAACTATTTTATATCAAAATACAGAAATATTTCTTATAATACAACTGTATTTGAATTACAGATTTCATAAATTTATAGCATTCTAACTTTCGTTTGGAACTAATTTTTAGTTTTTATGACATTTGCAAATTATTCATCAGTGAATAATCATCAGAAAATAATCATAACAACTTCAACTCTATATAAATAAGACGTAGCAATTCAGTTTTGACTGTGATACGATTCATATGCTGAAACAGGGGGTAAAAATTTCTTTCCCTTCCATAGAAGGAAAGATTTCATGATTAGATTTCGGGATAAGATTTTGAGAGATCTTTATTCAGAAGTGCCATTTTCATTTTATGTGAATTTTCTTCACAGTGAACAGTAAGGGCTTTGTCTTTTTTATCCTATTTGTGCTGCCGTATAAATTTCCACAGTTAAATCCTAATGACTGATTCGATAAAATGGAACTGCTTGTGTCTAAAGAAATGTCTTCATTCAAAATAAATATCATTCTTACGCAGTTCGCTTAAATTTATAAATAATATCAACTAGAGTAAGCTGCTTCTTTTTGGTTGATGTTCCCTGAACTGAAATTTAAATGTGCACATCCTCTGGGTGAAAATTTCAAAAATGACTCGTAAAATTAAATTTGCGCATTACTCCATTTTTAAAATGCTTTGGGCAAATTCTTAAATTCTAGAGCGTAGCATTTTGTCAAATTCAATGTTTGCTAAGATAGATTAATGGAATATATGTTCTGGAAGTTCTTTCGCTGGAGCCGATCCTTTTCTACTTTTATTTAACTGTCAAAAAAGATATTGTCAAGAAATAATTGATACAATGAATACAAATTTGCTACCTGTTTAATAGTAATCGAACGTGTCAACTCTGAATTTGGTATCCTAATTTGTAGTATAATATTATTGATATAGCATTCAATTCTTAGAAGTAAAATTAATTCATAAAAAATATTAGAAGCTGCATTCAGAAGATTGGACACCATTGTTTAAAAATGTCTTCACAATTATTGGAATGGTATATATTTTCAATAGTTTGAATTCATACAAAAACAATTGGCGATATTTAGTTGTTTTGTTTAGTTATTATCTAATTTTGTTTTCCACTGTTTGTATATGTCTGCTTAGGATTTTATTATTTCAATTTGTTAAGTTAGTTTTACATTTATTGTAGGTCATATAAGAAAGTTAGGTTTTATGAGATACAGTTACAGCTAATTTAAGTTAAAAAAATCAGTCTAAAATGACGAAAGAAATTCAAAAGAAAATTCTGATTTTAATTAATCTAAACGGATTTATATCTGTGTAATTTAATATTTCCTGATAAAAAAGAGTATTTTTCCGAAAAATACTAAAATTTACTAACTATAAAAGAACTCAATTTTTTAGTGAAGAAGTTTTTCTTCGAAGCAATTATTGTCTTTGAAATGTCCTTGAGGATCAGATTTTACTCGGTTTAATGATGGATTTTGGAGATATTGAACGGGATAGAGATGAGAAAAGTTTCTTAAACCTCAAAGAAATGAAACATTAATTTCAGTATAGCATGTTTAATAATAGTATGTCTTTTGTGTAGTAACGTTTTATATTTTCTAATAAATCTAAAACCTAACAAATCCAATGATCCCCCGGTCATCTAAAGAAGTCAGTCACTACCAATATACAAGTTTTACTTCTTTAGTACGGGCAAAGGTATGTATTAAATATAGTCCTCGAAATCTCCAGCAGATAAGATTTATTACTTTGAAAGAGGACTCCAATGCGACTAGTCTCTCAAAATATAAAAAATGAAAATGCCCAAAATATCGCATGACCGAATCTGATAGGAAGTAAACTGAACAGTCAAATGTAGCTGCTAATATTTTTTGTGGGAATTTTCGCTTCAGTGATCTTCTGAAGATTTTAACTGATAAAGTTAAAACGGCAATGTTAATAGAAATGACTTTTTGGAAGGGCCTTTCATGGTCCATTGGGCTCAGAGGAAAAAAAATTCTCGTAAAACATAATGGCGTTAAAAAAATTTAATGGAAAACAATCAAATATTTTTAAATTATTCTAAACTTAACTAGTAAAAATACCTTTTTGAAAGGTCAACTTTTGAACACAAAGACTTTAAATTTGTAGCTCACCTTCTAAAATGAAAACATAATAGCAGTTTAAAATCTCTTAAGTGCTTCTCGACTATGCTGAAACACCTGATGATGTTAAGATTTGTAAGATCACTTAATAGATTTTGAGCTTTAACACTACACTAATGTATCGAGAATCGTATATAAATCTATCCGTCTGCCTATTCATCTGAGATCAATATATCCAAGTAAAACAACAAATGGTGCAGACACGTACGTTATATTGACCGAAATGTCTCATAAAAATTAAATTCAAATACCAAAACACAATCTGAATAAAGACAAATTCATGGTTCATTTTTTTCAATTTGGTTCTAATAATTGGCAATCTAATAATTCAATTTTGTGTGTGTGATTGGCTTATTTTTCTGTCTGCTTGCATGTTTTGTTGCGGGAAAATCTTCGGAGGGCCAATTAACTCACTTGCCTCCATCCAATCCGGGTGAAACTTGGTAGACACAATCGTTGTTGATGACAATGCATTCTATCAAGTTTTGTGGCCTGTCACTGAAAGGCCACTTTAACACATACTACCATTAGCACTTCCGAAGATTAATTAACCTAACCCACTTGCCGTCAAACAATCTATCTGAAACTTGACAGATAGAATCGTTGTCGATGACAATGCATTCTATCAAGTTTTTTTTGGGGGAAATTCATCCATGACACTGAATCGAGGATTTTCTTTGTCAAACACTATGAATTTTTGATCTTAACTTGAAATGACAAGTATAAATGGCAATTGAACCTAAAAGTGGGCAATGCATATACAGAATTTATAATAAAAACTTTGTTTTGATGGGTTAATTTTTTAAAGAACAAAGACACTAATACCGCCGTTGCAATCTGACCGATGCAATAGCCGTTGCATCTTTTCAACCAATTAAAACATCTTCCATTGTCGGCCCGTGTATTGAATTGACACCATCTTTATCATCTGTAATCTAAATTTATTACCATCTCTCTATTGTAATCCCATTCTTAAATGCTTTTCGTTTTCATTCTTGGACACGCTTTCAAAAATGAACTGTATCCAGCCACGTTTGTTAGGTTAAGCAACAATGCAAGCATTCAACCTTGTGATGAGTAAGTGTTCTACGACGATGATATCAGCACCCAACACAATGTAGTGATTTGGATAGAGTGCAATTAAAACACAAGCAACCTAATTATTGATGGGGATAGCGATGAACTTGAATTCTGTGGAACGTGTCGCATTATGTAATGTTAAGGCTTTATCAAAATGTATAAAAGAAATGACAAATTCATGCCAACACATTTCAAGGAGTCTTTGAAATAAACTGTGCAACATTTTTTGGAAAACCCAGTTGAACCTCTTTAATATGACTTTGAAGGAAAATCTTTTTTTTTTTTTTTTTTTTTTTTCATATTTTTCGATATTCACATTAATATAACCATTGTCTCAGAAGGTCCTATAAAATGAATGAGTAAAAATATTGTAAAATACGCTTCAGTTTCGTATAAATATCTTCTCTAAATATAGGCGTTAGTCACTAAGAATAGAAAGTGTGATGGTTATTTAACATTTTCCATTTAATTCATTGTTATATATTGATTCATTGCCTTATTAATTTTAACTGTATATTTTAACGTGGCATTTTGAAAGAATGCATTAAAAATATTTATCATGATGGTTTAATAATATCATGATGAAATAATATGACTTGCTAACAAGTTCTAATAATGGTCAATGGCATTTCCAGGATATTTATACTGCGAAAAGAATATATATATTTTGAATAAGTATGTAGACAATATTATGTCTAGATACTTATTTAAAATTTAATTTGATTATCAGCTAACTTTTAAAATATCCTACTCTATTAAATCTCAAAAAGGAAACATCTAAAATAGGCGAAAAGGTTAGAAATAATGTACTACTTTTCTTAATATGCACATTAGTCTTAACACTATGATTTTTTTAATAATAATACATATTACTTAAATTCGTTAACGTCAGGATGGAAAAATTGGAAAATTTGTATACCACAAACTTTGACATTGATCATTAAGATCTATAAATAATTTTATCCATGGAGATAAAAAAAAATTCTATACAAAGTAAAATTACTTTATACACTAAGTCGAATTGATAAATCATGTTAAAAAGAGCAGAAATTCACAAGGAATTACATGATAAAATTAACTAACTCATATCTAATTTCAAGAAAATCAACAAAACCCAATAACAAACTACTTAATTCTAATTTCAAAGATGAGAGAGACAATTTGTTCCATTCACAGAAGATAATATAATATATTATCTTCTGTGAATGGAACAAATTGTCTCTCTCATCTTTGAAATTAGAATTAAGTAGTTTGTTATTGGGTTTTGTTGACGGCCTGAAGAAATCCAATAGTTCATATTATGAACTATTGGATTTCTTCAGACCGTTTTGCTTATTGAAGAAAAAAAATAACAAATACTTTGGAAATTAAACCCAATTCCATTATGTAGTTCTCCTTTTGTTAGAAAAATATCGTCCCGACTAACACAACCGATCCCGACGCTATTCTATTGGCAACGCTTCCCGCGCTGTGGCCCCTTAATAATTGGAAACAAAACCCCAAAACAAAACAAAAAGAGAACCAACCTGTTTCGAAATGCCGGTTCTGCCTGGCAAAAGCTTTGGTGAAGGCGTCACACTTATTGGTCGAAGAAGAATCAGAATTCAGGTGTAAATCCATCGACACAACGAACAGACTTCATTAAGAAGACCACAAACCGAAGTGGACATAATAAATAACCAATGTCCCTTTCTGTCCGATTCTGACCGAAAATGAAACTAGACGCCGGGATATTCCATACCTGTTCTTGACCCGGGAGGAACGACAACAAAGCGTTACGTTTCCGCGGCGTCTGCTTTTGTCGTAGTGTTACAGGCAACAAAAAAAAAAATTACGAAAATTCCCTACGGTTGATTTTAAAAATCCCTTTTTGTAGGGAAGGTGAGTCAGTGTATGGTATCAGCTGATAGAATGGGGAGGGGGAAGGGGGCTTCTCCAGTCAAATGTGTCTATTATCATGATGGGGTGAGGGTAAAGCGAAGGTCGGTCGCAAATAACACCTGCCAGTTGTGTTATTCCAAAACTAGAAATACGATGTTGCGGCACGAGAACGTTGGCAGTAGGTATTGCAATTCTGACATATAGTTGAAATATGCATCAAGAAAGAACCGAGTACTTGAATTATTGAATATGGGTTGTAAGCAATACAAATTACCCGTCTCCTTATGTCAAAACATTAAAATCATTCTTGAAATATTGTCTCGTAATTAGATTAAGTGAAAAGATTACGCTATTGATAATTAATTTTTTAATACCAATCAAAATAACTAAAATGAGTAATTCAAAAGTTATTAATCTAGCGTAGAAAGTTGGGAGTCAATAAAAATAATGTGCTTCGAAAATTGCACATAAAAAATTACAATATACTTTTAATGGTATTATTAAGTCAGAACGGATTAGCAGTGCAAATATATTTCTTAAGGCTAGTTTGGTTAATTTGGGCATTATACATAATAACTGGTTATTTTACAAAATAATTGTCATCAATTTGTTATTTTTTTAAAATAACCAGATATTATGTATAATATCCAAATTAATCAAACTAGCCGTAACATATATATATGCTGCAAAATATTAAAAATAAGAAATCATTCCATCAATACTTGACCTTATGGATTAATTCAATATTAAAGTAACATTTTTCATATTTTTAGAGAACCAAGTGGATTATTTAAAAATACCGAATTCTATAGATAATAACTTTTATAGTCTGGAAATAAATTATACGGATACCATTTTATTTAAACTTTCTAATAGTATATCACTTCAGGAGTTAAATTTTGTATATATTTGAAACTCAAATATTAAAAAATGAAAATGTTAATTTATAATGTTTGGATATAGACTATCTGCCTGTAAACATCGAGGTAAATATTTCTGTGCAAAGCTATAATATAAAGAATAATTAAATCCATAAAAAAAAACTTTCAAGGTTGATTTTAAACTTAACTCTAAATAACGCAACTATATTTTTAAATAAATTATTGAAACAAATATGTATTTGAAAACTGAAGATGGAATTAAATTGAAAAAACACGACAACGGCGTGACATTATCAAGGGGGAACGTTATAAATCAGTTTCGTAGCAGATACAGTTTGTTTTTCATTCTGTAAAAAGTAATGTTTCTCTTTTTAAATGTAGTTATTGAGACAAACTATTCATAATTTCATTAATCCCATGTATTCCAGCAATAGTATAAGGTTTAAACTTTCGACGGATGCATATTTTTAGTAAAATAGTAAGAATGCGAAAGAATTGCATTTTCATGGAAATTAATAAGAAAAAGTGCTTGAGACACATCCTATGGATTGCATTTTACACATAGGAATGTTGAGACAAAAATATATTTGTTTCACAATACAACACGATTTATTCTTTCATTCATGCTTTGCATTTGTCTTTTTTTTTTTTTTTTTTAATACTATTTAAAATTAGCATGGTTTTAATGCTCAATATTATTGTGAATAGTAATCACCTATTCGAAAGGATACATTTAACAATGGATATTAACATCAACTATCGACGTCATTGTTCGCACTCGAACACCGAATATGGCAATTAGAGAACTTGCTTTGAATGCGTGCTCAGGAATATAAGAGTTAATTTGAATGGCGTATAGAGAAAATACGAGTTTTCTTTTGATAATCAACTCTCTCTCTCTTTTTTTTAAAATTATTATAGAAGCTGTTTTTACTCTATAACCTTACTCAAACTCTCTATTTAGGAAAACACATCAGCTTGAGTTAAAAAGCAGTCATTGAAGTTGGAAGAATCGACATGGCAATTTAAGAATCTGAAAAATATTTCCTAATGAAAGTGAGCAAATTTTCTGTTGTTCACCAAACATAAACAATGTCTAAATTGGCTGATTTCTAATTATATCCATTTTTTTTTCCATTTATTGAGACTTTTCTCTGTATGCATTTGAGACCTTAAAACCTTTGTTTAATGAAAATTTCCAAATTTATTGATAATGTTCCAACCCAATTATTATAGCTAAAGACATTTTACCATAGACCTTTTATGTTTCAACATTAAACAAACGACATGTTTTCTGCAAAATAAACTATATACTGGGACTCCCGAATTAAACTATACGAGTACAAGCATGTATTGTATAAACTAAACAATAATATAAGAATACATTTCCAATACAATGTGTTTCGTGATAAATTTAGTTTAAGATATGTTGGGTGTTTTATATTTTTATTCATTTAAATTTCAATACTAGTAAATATATGGCATGCAATTTTAATATCTTGATAGTTCTTTAAAACCAATCTTTCATATAAATTAGAATTTCTAATTCTATGAATCAACCATATTCTTGATTTTTTACAGAATAAAGTCTAACTCAAAAGGGAATACAGTTGAATTATTCAAGAGAATGTTTCCATCGTATGAGTTTTATATATATTCAATTTTTAATTAAATTGAATTTAATTTTAAAGTAACTCTGGACAATATTTTAAAATATTACATTGCAATGCATAAGAATCATAATTTTATTTTTACGCTGTATATTATCGCTATCTTTAAATTAAGTTACAAAATGTAGTAATTTTCAAATTTTAACTAATCAACAAATGTAACTGTTTCAATAATGCCGTGTTTTTTTTTTTTTTTTTTTTTTTTTCTTTCTTTTTTTAGTGAATACTTTATTTATGAACGAGAGTTAGTCCTTTTAATCCTTTAAATTACTTTTATGTTGTTTGTTTTCTCTATATCTTTTAAATAAGTTGCATTTGCGGATAAAAGTTGGCAAAAGAAAGATTTATATTGAAAACTTTTTTTATGGTTTAATTTGATTGAAAATATATTTTTAGTAAAATTAACATTTGCGAAATTGTCTTCTGATGAGGCACTTTATCTCCATCGCTTCAGGTTACAAAATTGCTTACATTCACTATTAATCCGAGGTGACATAGCCACATGAATAGGTTTTATGAATATGTATTATTTTATTTTCACTTTCTTGCAATGTGATGTACAGCTAGTTTATTACCTGTAACTTATAAATGCACAAAAAATACACCAAATGTATAAAATGAAATAGGTATATTTCTAAAACTCATAATTAAAAAAAAAGTAAACTTGAAGTTGATTTTACTAGCAAAAACAAGCATACATTATCATATTTTATTATTATTATTATTATTATTATTTTAAAGAGCAATTATAATTACTTTTCAATATTTGTAACATTTCACTTCATCTATTCTGGAACTTAAAAAACTTTCCACGGAAAATTTTAGAAGTGTTTCATCTGCGGTGTACAAAAAAAAAAAAACATGACATTTGCGAAATTTTACGAATTAAACTCAGTAAGATTTAATAATATTTAGCTTTGATACATTTAAACCAAGAGGTTTACTTAGAAATAAAATGTGAAATATTGCTGTGTAAAAATTTTAAAACTGACGACCATGATACATTTATTCTCTTTAAGAATATATCTTTTAATTAAATAATTACTCCTCATATCTTTTTGCACCATTAATTTTTGCTATTAATACACCCAAAATAATTTCTAAAATTTACTATTCAAGCAACAATACCCAATGAAATTATAATTTCCAAAATATTCCGGCTGCTTTTTATGGACTCACTTGACCTCCTTGATATTTATATTTCGAAGTAGAACGCTTTATTTAGCCCTGACGGAACCAATCGCTGGACATCAAACGATGGGCTTCACTGCCTATCCGGTCAAAAGTATCATCATTCACTTAAATTCCGAATGGGGAAAAACATACCTTCACTCTAGGGAATATTCTTGAAACGGTAAGTATAGTCAAATGCTCACGTGTTGCTGCTGCGGTCCGATGTCCAATCAGACTTCAAACCTGGATGCAGGCGCACGCCAGATGGGCAAGACCCCCCCCCCCCCCATCTCATAACAAAATATACGCATGTTAGAAGGGGGGGGGGGGGGTGTAGAAATTCCACTTGCTTAATTTCAGGCTTTACCTTACAGCTGCCATAATGGGGAGGACTTGCCTTAGGACCCCGATATAAACATATTTTTTTGTTTCAAAATATTTAGTGTATTCGAAAATATTTGGAGAAATGTGAGCTTCATAAAATTCTAAAAAATATAAACTTTTGTTGGTCAGCTAAGAGTTTTTTTTAACCAACAATTGTTTTGTTGCTAATTAATTTTAGGGAAACTGCCTTTTTGATTCCTTAGAAAATGTACTGCAACAGCTAACTTTAAAATAACGATTCTATCATCTGACAACGTGAATGTCTGCTCTACATAGATGTAAGAATAATGCATGATAATTAAACAAAATGGCTATTATTAGTCTTCAGCGAACCAAAATCAAATATTGTCATAAACCTTGCAATACTTTGCTCCCAGTCAATCTTTAAAAGAATATATGCTTGAACAGTGACTGTGCTTAAGGGTTAAATTGCCCCTCATTTTTTAAATGTTATTGATTCTGACGGCAATATCGTTTTAATTTTGCAGTTTACACCACAGTTTAGCTGAATTTCAGCATCAAATCGTAGTCCCTAATTTTGAATTTAAATAAAAAATCTTTTAAGAAAGCATTTCCCCCTCAAAGTGGTTTAAAAATTTAAAATATGGTGTGAGCATTGCAAGTGAATGCGTTGATTTTTTTTTAACTCGTTGTATTGTATTTAATTACCCTAACCCTTAAGATGATACAAATTTCAGTGAAAAGTGCGTCACAAGTCACAATGTTCTTGGTGTTTTATTGGTGATCATTTTTAATAATTCGAGCGTAGGAGAATGTCATTAGAACCATTGCATTACAGCATCTCATCATTAGTTTTAATGACGCTGGAAAGTCTACAAATGCTGTTGCAAGAACCTTTAAAAGGTTTTGGATAAATGATCCGAATCAGTTATGTCTACATCCTAGATGAATTTGTAAGCGTTTGTAATCAATGGCGGCTGGTGTAGAAGGCCAGAAACGGTGAGAGGGAGAGGGGAGACTTTTACTTTTTTTGGAACCTGCTCCCCCTCCCCCCCCCCCCCAAAAAAGCGCAAAAAAAAAAAGCGCAAATCTAATTTAAGACTTCACATTATTAATTATTGTGAGTGGAGCAATATTTCTCTTGCCACAAATTCGTAAAAATGTCAATCATTAACCACAACCATTGCAAAACAAAAAAGTATTTTCCAGAAAAATAATACAAGTCAGTGGAAGTTTCCCGGAATATGTTTAAAGAAAATAAATTTACAACAAGCCTAGATTCATGGGTGCCGGCATAACTATTTTCAGGGAGATGCAAATGGTACCCGAAAAGGTGCAAAATGGTTAATTCTGTGTTTTAACCTTGATTTTTCAATTGACTATTTAAATGAAATTTTAATTAATAAATTTTAATTTAATTTCTTATTCATTGAATGTTTTAAATTCTATATCATACCGTGAATGCGGGCGAATTTGGCCCTGGTGTCTTTCTTTTGCCCAAACTGAGAAAAATAAATATAACGTTTTCTGCTAACTTTCTGGAAGCAGTTTTTAAATTAATTTCGCATCCTTAGCGGAAACTGTCGAAATTAATTTAAAAACTGCTTCCTGAAGGTTAGCAGAGAACGTTATATTTTTGTCTCAGTTTGGGCCAAAGTAGCCCGCATGCACGCTGCTTCTAATTCCACTGAATCATACCACTTTTCTCCACATTATTTTTAATTTTAAAATTCCAGGGGGGTGCAAGTGCATCTTCCTGGCGGCCCCCATGAGTAGATTTAAACTTGTTACCAAACGACACAAATTTCAAAACAGTTAAGTTTCAAGACATATGGTCCCACTATTCCTTCAGCAACTTTTTACTAGGCGTTGCCGAAAAACTTGATTTTATGGGTAGCAAAAAGCAAGGGGAAACTATTGTAATTGAAACATTAAAGTATTTTAAAACATATAGATGTGTTTGCCCTCCATTACAGAATATTCAAAGAATATTTTTAAAAAAAATGTTTTCGTCCTGTTAGAAAAGTCCTCTTGAGGGTCTATAGCGAATTTATTTTTTCAAGAAAAGTACCTTGTTAAAATTCATGATTTAAATTACAATTTATCTATTTCGGTTAAAAATAGTAATAATAATAAAAAAAAATAATAATACCCGAGTTCCTGTGGAACTAAAGACGCTAAACCGTTCAATGGATCCATTTTTACTTTCAGTTACCCATATATATACATAGAGTAATAAAAGTATAGAAAAAAAAACTTTTTTTTTTTTTTTTTTAAATTTCTTTACGTTTTGGAACATGTTGATTTCAAAAAAGTGATCTAGAAAAAATATCTGTGTATACGTGGGCAGCCCGAACAAATTGACCTGCGATGTTCAAATTTTGTGAGCTTGTTGATGATTGCACCCGCTATTGAGGTTTTCGACAAAATTGCGATTACGCATATATAAGGTAGCTGCCATTGAAGAGAAAAAAAATGTTTTTCAGTAATTGCTGGAAAACGGCTCTAACTATTTTGATCAAAATCGCTGTGTAATGCCCTAAAGGTGTTCTAGACATTCCCACCTCCGAAATTCCCATAAAAATGCCATAAAAGCGAAAAAAGTTGGAAAACGAGTGTCTTAACGCAGAGCTCTCGGTCCTTGAGCACCGTCCATCACGATTGATTTTTGTTCTGTTACACGCAAAAGAAAGAACAATGCAAGGCCTATCGAATAGCAACGCCAATTTTGCCATCTTGGCTTTTTTTTTTACCCCTTTTAAAATTTTCTCCAAAAATATCGCCAAACTGACTATTTTTATTTAAATGAGTGAAAATATGAAAACGGTAAATTACACAATAAATTTTAAAGCATTGCTAATATTATACTGTAATTGAAAGTTGTGTAATGTTGCACACCCCTAGTCCTTCTACACAATTGATGAAAATTTAAAAACGGTAAATGACACAAATCCACGTCAGTAATATAGTGTAATTGAAAGTTGTGCGATGTTCCACACCCCTAATTTACTTTCAATTACCCATGTTTATACATAGGGTAATAAAAGTTTAATATTTCGGTAAAAAAAAAAAAATGCGATTTTTTTTTTTTTTTTTTTAAATTTTTTTTTTGCATTTCTTCACGTTTTGGAACATTCTGATTTCGAAAAAGTTATCTAGAAAAAATATCTATCTGTGTGTACGTGGTCAGCATCACTCCCGAACAAATTGACATACGTTGTTCAAATGTTGATGGTGATGGCACAGGGACCTACGTTTAAGGTTTCGTCAAAATCGCGCAAGCGCATAAGGTAGCTGCCATTGAAAAAATCTTGTTTATCAGTAATTACTAAAAAACGGCTCTAACGATTTTGTTCAAAATCGCTGTACCTCTGAAGGTGTTCTAAATATTTCCCACCTCCGAAATTCTCATAAAAATACGATAAAAGCATAAAAAGTTGAAAAATGAGTGCCTTTAACACAGAGCTCTCTGCCTTTGAACAGAGAGCTCTCTGCCTTGAGCACAATTGATTTTTTTTCGTTTCAAGCACAAGCAAGGACAATACAATGTCTATCGAATAAAACCATTAATTTTGCACTTTGGGGTGGTTTTTTTTTCTCATCTAAAAATTATTGTCAAAAATATCGAGAAACTGGGCATTTTTATTGAGTAAAAATAAGAAAATGGGAAGTAACACCATGTTAAATTTTACTGCAATATTCAAACTAGAGTAAATTTCATTTGGCTTTCAAAAAACCAGAAACACCTCATATGTGCAACGCGACTAACCATGTTGGAAAGCGGACTACGGAAGGTTAAAACTTGGCTTTAAAAGCGGATATGACAGAAGAGAGACTTTCAAAACTAACATGACATTCATAGGGACATTCATATTGATATAAATAATGCGATTGACAAATTTTCAAAGAAAGCAAGATGGCTTTTTTTTTCCAATATACACTTTTATTTTTGAAAAGTTATTTGTTATAAAGAAAATAAAATAATTAAAACAAGTTTAGATTTAAACTTGTTCTATTAGAATTATTGTTTTGGGAATCATCCCATGGTAGAGTAATATAACTTGAAAACAACAAACATTATTTTAACTATTCAGCAGCCTAAAACTAAAAAAATATCCGCCCCCTCTTTAATAAAATTCTGGATCCGCCCTTGCACAATATAGAAGCGTTTTTTGATCACTTGATCTCTGGAGATGAAAAATGGGTCTCCTATGATGATTCAAAATGTAAAAAGCAGTGACTGTCTCCGAATAAATCGCCGCGAAGCCGGGTTCAAATCTCAAAAAGGCGCTTTTGTGTGTTTGATGGAGTATTCGCGGAATCGTTCATTTTGAAGTTCTGAAACCTGGACAAACTGGGAATGCAGACCTTTACTGTGACTAATTATATAACCAATCTTTAATTATATAACCTTTCTTAAACCAATCAATAAATCTAGTAAACCAATCTTTAACTGAAAAGTATCTAGTGATTGTCAACAGAAAATTATTTATTCTGCTACACGATTATGCAAGATCGCACTGCGTAAGGTGAACCCTGAAAAAAATTAATGAAATGTGATGGGAGGTATTGCCTCACCCCATATGCGTAGCAAGGGAGGGGTTTTGGGGGTTCGAACCCCTTCCCCTTCTTCCCCCCCCCCCCCCCAATTGGGTTGAGAAAAATTAAGCAAATTTACTAGATTTTTTCCCCAACCAAGTCTTTGTTCCAACTCAAAGTATCGATTAAATTTTCCTTACTAGTAATTATTCAGTGTTTTGCTAAGGTAATCAAAAGCTATACCAAAGTGAAAGACATTCATACAACTTATGTACCATATTGAACGTCATACAAACTGTACGTCGCTACACAGGCTGGAGAAATGGAGCTTTTATCGCGGAACCATAAGTGCTACAGACTTGACTTTAGACATCGATCGTTGATGTAAAGACGATAGGCATAACGAGGGAGGTTTTGGAGGTTCAACCCCCAACCCATTAAGTTAAGAAAGAATTAAACAAATATACTGCATTTTCCCCCAATCAACTCTTTGTTGATTATTACTCAAATTATCCATTAAATTTCATTATTGAGATTATTCAGTGACCAGTATTTTACTAAGGTAATCAAAAGCTATACCAAATTGCAAGACTTACATGGATTTTTCACCAGAAGAACAAACTTGCCATTTAATGTACCATTTGATGATAACTACGCGCTAGACCAGTCCGAGACTGAAGAAATGGACTCTCCATCGCGGGAAACATAAGTTCTGAGTGGACATTGCACTGTATAGAAAACCCAAACACTAAACAATAACTGAATGTAAACTAGGGGAGTGGAATATTGAAAAACTTTCAATTACACTATGATAATATTAAGCACATTTAAATTTGACGTGGAATAGTGTTATTACTATTTTCCTTTATCCGAAATAATGGCCCTTAGTGATATTTTAACAGATAACTCTTCTTACAAAGGCAAAAAAAAAAAAAAAACCATAATGGCGAATGTGAGAATGTACTTTTCTAAAATTCTTGCAATATCCTTTCTTGTTAGTGAAACAGAGGAGAGGAGAAAAACGGTTATTGATGAGCGATCCTCGAGAGAAGAGAACTCTATGTTGAAGACACTCATTTTTCATCTTTTTACACCTTTATAAAAAATTTCATGGGAATTTCGGAGGTGGGGATGTCTAGAACATCTTAAGAGGCATTATCATAGAGATTTTGAACAAAATCGTTAGAGCCGCTTTTTAATGATTGCTAAAGAACGTGATTTTTTGATTTTTTTTTTTTCATGTTTTGGGCATGCGCAATATTGACGAAAACTTTAATGGCAGGTTCTATGGCCCCCACTAACCTGTACTCCAAATTTGAACATCGTAGGTCAATTCGTTCGGGAGTTGTACTGACCACAGACAGACATTTTTCTATACCATTTTTTTTTTTCAGTTGGATGTTCCAAAACATGGAGAAATATTAAAAAAAATCGAATCTTTTTTTGATCAAAAACAATACTTTCATTACCCTATGTTAACTAATGGGTAATTGAAAGTAATTAAAATGAGTGCAGGTAGAAAACGCAAAACTCAAAGCAAGACACTGTTTTTATTTGGCAAAAGAAGAAAAGATGAAAAATATGGTGAAACTACTGTTCAAGATGGAAAAGAATCGCCAGATGAAGACGAAAAAATTAGAATTCTGATGAAATTTCTCTTATCCCGTAGATTCGGACAATGATTTGAAACTTTTTCAATAAGATGATTTTTTTTTACTGTCTCCTTTCCCCCCTCCCCTCTCCTTTTTGCCCCCATTCAACAACTCTAGTTACGCCTATGCCTCACCCACCATACTCCGCCCGATATTGCGCCATCGGATTTCCTTTTAATCCGATCGCTACAACATTTTCTAAGAGGCAAAATATTTGAAAATTCGGATGATGTCCACAATACCATCACCAGATATTTTGGTCAAAAATCAATTGATTTTTACCGATCCGCAATGAAAATTTGCACACTAGATGGCGAAAGGTTGCTGATAATAAGAGTGATTACAACATTGATTAAAAATAAGCTTAGTAAAAATGTATATGTTTGAATTTAATATAGAAAAATTACATTACTTTCCGGTTCCCATAATAGAATTCCCGTCTAATAAAGAAATGCGGTCGTTTCTGAACACCCTGTATACACAGGGGTTGGTTGTTTTCAGATTATCTGGCACCGTCAGCAACACGAGGGCTATAATGCGACGAAACATTCGTCATTTGACAAGCCAACATACATTTACAAATACCCATGCCTTACACGGGACTTGAACCCACAAACCTCGTGGTCTAGAAGCTAGCACGCTAACAATTATACCGTTTGGTCGGCTGTATACACAGGAGAGAAACTCACCACGCACCGCAAAGTCCTTAAAATCAAGAAATAATACATTAAAAAAGAGTACTTCGCGCTATACAATCGACCATTGGCGACTTTTTATCGGCAAAGAAGTGATTGTCAATTGTTGATTCTTTTCCTTTTTGCCAACATTTTTTGCATGTTTGAATAAACTATTTAAAATAATTTTATATCCTCATTCACATTGAATTCATAAATACTTTATTGACTGTGGTCCGGTAAATTAAAACTTTCTTAAAATCAAATAATAATTTAAATTAAAAGAATAAAGTTATCGGCTAATTTTCTTCTAGTTCTTATAGTTGACCACCAACAAAAGGTTCGTCAATGGTCGACTGTATAATAATAAGTACCCATAAAAAGCTATATACCCTTTCAGCCCCATGAAGTTTTTTTTGCAAGTTTTAAAATTATGAACACTAAACATTTTTAAATTAGCTATCGGTGTATAAATCTATAATAATAAAACAAGCTGTGTGAATGTCTCTCTGTGGCTCTATAGAAACCTACTTAAAATTGGAGTAGAGCTCCGAAATTTTCAGCATAAGTAGGTTTGGCCTTCTAATTGTATACATGTCAAACAGAATGTTAAAATTTTAATTAGTTCTTTTTTAATTGATTTTTTTTTTTACCAAGTGACCTCAAACAGAGATACAGCTTTGAAATTTTATGTAGTTTTAGCCTTCTAATTGGACTGTTGAAAAACAAAATATTGACATTTGAATTAGTTCTTTTTTAATTAATTAATAAATATTTTACAAAACGATTTCTGATAGGGCTACAGCTCTGAAATTTTTCAAAATAAGTAGTTTTGGTCTTCTAATTGGACTTTTGAAAAACAGAACTTAAATTTTTTTTTTTTTTTTTTTTTTTATATATATATATATTTTTTTTTTTTTAACAATAACAAATATTTTACAAAATTATTTCTAATTAGGCTACAGTTCTGCAATTTTCAATACAAGTAGTTTTGGCCTTCTAATTGAACTTTCGACAAAATATATGTTAAAATTGTAATTAATATTTTCACAAAAAGCGACTTCTAATAGGCCTAGAGCTCTGCAAGTTTCTAAATAAGTAGTTTTGGCCTTCCAATTTTGCTTTCCACAAACACGTGTTAAAATAATCTTAAAGGGGTGCTGTATTATTGTATTAACGGAATATTAACAGGGATTTTTTGTTTCTCTATTAAGGCTTTAAGGAGCAATTAGATTTTAGTAAGAGAAGCGAGCTTATGCTTACACAGCAATGAACCTATCAGCGAGCGAAGTGAGCCTATGTTTGCATAGTAATGAACCTTTCAACGAGTGAAGTAAGCCTCCTTATGTGTCAATGAACTTTTCAACGAACGAAGCGAGCTCGATTTTGTGTAGCGATGAACCTTCCTAAAAAAGAAGCACCAAAAACTGGGACCTATACACCAATGACGGATTCCACAACGCGAGGCCTCACAGCTAGCTAAAATATCGCACATGTTAAAATTTTGTAGCGAAGCACGGGTATTCAGCTAGTAAATAATAAATTTAAAAGTAGTACTGTAAAAAAAAAAGTGAAATACCAACAAAAACATCTCTGTATAAAGGTGACAAGTTTGTAGTTGTTATAAATTATGGAGAAAGAAAATGAATTGCTCGTAATTTACAAGAACGTTAAACTTGGCTCTACTTTAGATCTCAATACTTATCACGGCCATAGCTTCCTTTTTACAAGGATGATTTTGTTGGTTACTACTTTCACAGTGTCAAATTGTAAAAGAATGCAATTAAACCATAGTTATCCTTGAAATTGCTTGTTTTTAAAATGCAGCTATATGTTGATTTTTTTAATGGAAATGCTCACACATGACAAATCCCCTTTTTATTAATTGAATTTTAAATTTCTTTTTTCAGAAAGAAATGAATGGAATTCCCTTTCATTTTCTTCAAGAATCCTCCAGAAATTTCCTGTCAGATGCAGTGAATAAATTCAGAAATATTTATAGTACATTTTAAATTATGTTTCAATTATATTCTTTGTATGAAATTAAAAAGTTACTCATTTGAGTTTGTTTACTTTAAAATAAAGAATTACCTAACATTTTTTAGTAAAGATTCATTTGTTGAGAATCGAGCATTCAACTTGTATTGTGTTCAGTTGAGTGGCATCACTAATTTTAGTGTTAATATGTTTCATGTATCTGATGGCAACACTTTCTACCTTCCTTTTTGAATAAATTTATGTCTACAGTAAGACGTACTGTTCTTTTCTCCTTTTTCTATCGTTTAAATCCTAAATTCAAATTAGCTATCATTTTATTTCTGTAATTTTACAACAGGTTATGGGTTACGGCGACGTTTAACTGCGTAAATGAAATTACGATGGTAGATTTTGATTAATAAAGTAAAACGATAAGCTTTAAGAAGAAAGAAGGACTAAATGTTCTTTCAAATCTCAACATATGGCACCCGAACGTGTGACGAAAAGTTGACTGATGCAAGGTTAGTAAGATTATTACACCAGAGTTTATTTCTTATTGTGATCGTTTGAACGCAATTGAAGTATGGAGGTTCTAAAGATAAAACGATCGCCAGTAAGAGCGAGTTTTACTAAGTTGTATAAAAGCCTAAATGCGTTATTTGAAGATAAAGATATTAACTTAGTAGTTCTCGAGAGTAAGTTTACGTCTCTAGAAAGAGTATTTGCTAGATTAACTGATCTAGATGATAATATTATGGAGTTATTGGTACATGACGAAAATGCAGAAAGATACGCTGAGGAATTTGAAATTATTGAAGAGTATACAGAAAATTTTGATATTGCACAGGTTCGTTACGAAGAATTTAACCGTGCAGCAGAATTCTAATAATTTAAATTCAGAAAAACCTAAATTAAAACTTCCGAAAATTGAGTTAATGAAATTTGGCGGAGAAGTAAAAGATTGGCTAAGTTTCTGGAGCCTCTTTAGTAGAATACATGAGGATGAACAATTGGAAATTGAAGACAAATTCCAATATTTGATACAATGTATGTCGCCAGGCACAAGAGCCAAAGAAATTATCGACAGTTATCCTCCAACGGCAGAAAATTATGGGAAAGCGATAGAGAGTCTGAAATCTCGATTCGGCCGTGAAGAGATGCTCGTAGAATTTTACGTTAGGGAACTTCTTGGATTAGTAGTAAAAAATACTACAAATTTAAAATCTAGATTAAGCATCACCCAATTGTATGACAAATTAGAGTCCTATTTAAGGTCATTAGAGTCAATTGGGATGACCTCAGATAGGTACACAGCAATGCTTTTTCCTTTAGTGGAATCCTGTGTACCAGAGGATTTACTTCGTGTTTGGCTTCGAAATCCTTCATTGAATGAAGAGGATTACTCTTATAGTAGAAAATTAAACTTGTTGCTAAATTTTCTTCGAGCCGAAGTGGAAGGAGAAGAACGTATTTCCCTCGCTAAGGCAGGAATTAAACAGGGTGATTCAGTTTCGAGAACGACAAAATATAAGGAACTGGAACATTCTATTCCTACCGCCAATGATTTGCTATCAGGCTCGAAAGAAATATCAAGGCCAATTTGTGCATTTTGTGCAAAATCCCATGAAAGTAAAGATTGTTTTTCAGCTCGTAAAATGGCTCTTAATCAAAAGTATGATCTCATTAAAGAGAAGAAAGGATGCTATATTTGTTTAAAAATGGGGCACCGAGCTGAGCAGTGCAAGACACGTGTATGCTGCCTGATTTGTTCGAAAAGACACTGGGCTGTATTATGTCCTGAATTAAATATAAATCAGAAAAACGAAGTAAAGGCAGATACAGAGGAAGATAAGAGTTTAACTTTATCTAATTCCTGTAGTACAGGCGATGTGTTCCTACAGACTTTATTAGTTAATATTAGTTGCAACGGCAAGAAACAAACAGTAAGAGCCTTGATTGATACTGGTTCACAGCGTTCCTACATATTAAAAGAAACTGCTAGAAAAACGGGATGCAAATCGATTGGTTCAGAAACTTTAGTGCACTCACTTTTCGGAGGAGTTACCTCGAGGAAAAAAGTACATAAATGTTATAGTTTGAATATTAGTGACATCGATAATAGCTATTTCTGCAAAATTAAAGTATTAGACCAAACAAAAATTTGTGGTGTTGTGTCAAGTTTGCCACCTGGACCTTGGATGAAAGAGATTATGCAGAAAAACATCCACCTTGGGGATTCAGGAACAGGAAATCTGCCAATTGAACTCCTTTTGGGTGCAGATACAGTTGGAAACATTTTCACTGGGAAGCTTCATAAATTAGCTAGTGGTCTAATAGCTGTACATACATTGCTCGGATGGACTGTTATGGGTAAAATAAATGAAAGCGACTCCACTACAAGTGCGTCAAACATGATAACCTCTATGCTAGTCCACAGCAATAATTTAGAAAATTTGTGGAAATTAGAAGCCTTGGGAATAACAAATCCCAGTGAGAGCAAGTCTCGTCAAGAATTAGACAGTGCAGTAATAGATCATTTCCATAAAACTTTATGGAGAGATAATGAAGATAGATATGAAATAAGCCTTCCTTGGGTTAGTGACCGTGGAAATTTGCCAAGCAACCGAGAAATTGTTGAAAGAAGATTGATTTCATCCACAAAGAAACTTAAACAAGAGCCTAAGTTAGAAGATTATAGTGCAGTATATTCGAAGACTGGTTGAAATCAGGCATTATTGAAGAAGTGTCAGAAACAAGAGGGCATTCACATTATCTTCCCCATCGAGCGGTTTTTAAAGAAGGTTCTACTACACCAATTCGACCTGTATTTGAGGCATCGTGCAAACAGAAGAATTTTCCATCTCTAAATGACTGTTTGGCCAAAGGACCGAATTTGTTGGAGCTGATACCAACGGTATTGCTCAATTTTAGAGAGAAGAAAATTGGAATAGTCTCGGACATTAAAAAGGCTTTCTTGCAAGTATCAGTAAACGAAACTGCTCGAGATGTTCTACGATTCCTTTGGTGGAAGGATTTGGAACAACAACAAATTAAAGAATTTCGTCATTGTCGAGTAGTCTTTGGCTTGACTTGTAGCCCTTTTCTTTTAGAAGCTGTGATAAATCATCATTTGAGTCAGTATGAACCTCCTCTCAAAGATTTTGCGGAGAAACTACGATCTTCATTTTACGTAGATAATTGTGTGACCTCATCTGAATCAAAGGAAGAGGCAAATCTATTTGTTACAAAGGCTACTGAGATAATGGCTCAAGCAAATTTTGATCTAAGAGGCTGGCATCAATCAGAAAGTGTTATCAACAATGAAAATCCTCAATCCTTAAAAGTAATGGGACTCTTGTGGGACAAATACGAAGATACACTATTTTGTGACGTTCAAGATATAAGTATAGGAAACCTTCCCCCAACAAGACGGAATATGCTATCGATTGCTCAAAAGGTGTTTGATCCCATCGGATTTAGTTGCCCTGTCACCCTTCTTCCAAAATTATATCTTCAAAAGAGTTGGGAAGCAAGATTGAGTTGGGACTCTGAATTACCGCCTGACATTAAAAAGAAGTTCTTGAAGTGGTTAAACGAGTTACCCTTGCTGTCTTTAATAAGAATTCCGAGACAAGCAACATTGGATAACTGATCCTCTTATAGTCTACACACTTTTTGTGATGCTTCAAAGGATTGATATGCTGCGGTTGTTTACTTGAGATGTGATAATGATAAGCAAGTCAAAGTTCAACTCCTTCAGGCTAAGCCTAGGGATGCTCCTCTAAAGAAAACCACCATCCCCAGACTTGAATTACTAACTTGTTGTATTGGTTCTAGATTGCATTCATTCATCAAAGGAAAACTTCAGATTGCATTGTCCAAAGAATATTTTTGGACAGATGCGTCCACTGCTCTTTGCTGGATTACGAAGGAAGAGGAATGGGGTACGTTTGTCAACAATAGGGTGAAAGAAATCCGACGTCTCACTAGAACCGAAGATTGACATCACGTCCTAGGAACAGATAATCCAGCAGATCTTCCGTCGAGAGGATGCTCTGTCACAAAACTGATAGAATCGAGATGGTGGGAGGGACCACTTTGGTTAACTAGATCAGAAGATGATTGGCCAAAATCTAACCCTCATCAGAATGACATTGAAATAACTGCTGAAAAGAAAAGAACTATAGTTACATCACTGAGTAGCACTACCAATTCATGTTCATGGGCTACCGCTTACTTCTCTAGATACAGTAAAATATTGAGAATGGTAGCATGGATGTGTAGATTTATTCGAAATGCAAGGAAAATCAATGAAGAATAAGAGATTGGAGAGTTGAAAGTATCTGAACTATCAGCTGCAGAGAAAGTTCTCATAAAAGTAATACAGCGAGAAGCATTCAGTTCAGAATATATCAAGCAAATGAAATCAATTTCCTTATTTAAAGATGACGAAGGTTTATGCCGGACAAGCACGAGCTTGTGCACAGCTTAATCCGTGATGCACATTTAAGAATGAGTCATGCTGGAATAAATATTCTTATGTCCAAGTTAAGACAAGCTTTTTGGATACTGAAAGCAAGGAAAACAATCAAAAAAGTAATTTTGTTCTCTTAGTAAAGGAAAATGGTAGATTTTGATTAATAAAGTAAAACGATAAGCTTTAAGGAGAAAGGAGGACTAAATGTTCTTTCAAATCTCAACAGCTATGACGACGTATTTGAATAACAGATTTTGACTTCGAAGTTTCGATTTCGGATTTTGACTATACCATTTCTGCTTAACTGTGTGTAGGTAGACGACTGTGTACCGATAGCTTTTTTTTCCCGCATACTTTGGTAAATAACGACGTAATATGTAAGTTAAAAACTTTGTTCAATGGAATCCAGTTGGAAGGTTTATCCAACTGGATTGACTGGAAATTTGAAGTGAACTCTTTGTTCGTGCTCATTGATTGTACCGGAATCGTGAATGGTTTTTATGTCATATCTAAAACCTGATGATGAATATCGTGAGTTCAAATCACAGTGGGACTAGAGGCCAAATACAGAAAAGTTACCAGAAAAACTTATCGAACAGATCAACATGAGACTGCAAAGACAAAATCAGGAGCATAGAGACGATACTACGACGTACGTGGCAAATGCTAAACATAATGCAAACCGCAATAAAAAGAAATGGAAGAAGATTGGGAAAAGGCCCCAGATGGTGAGTCAATCTCAACTCTTAACAACAAATAATGCCAAAACGATCAATAAATTTAGCACGACCAGTGATGGTGCGAAAGGTTTCAATGGCATCTGTTTTCGTTGTAATAAACCTGGGTACATTGGAAAATTGTGCCCAGATTTCCCTGACAAGCCAACTACGATGGGTGGTAGAGCAGAAACAGTCTTTGCAAATACTCAATGCAGTGCATTTGCTTGTCAAGAAGACGATAGTGGCCGAAATGTGTGGATTAAGGACGGCGGAGCAACAGCACACATTACAAATACATTAGAATACTTTTAAGACGTACCGTCATTTTGATAAACAAGTAGAAATCACAGTTGGTAACAAGCAGACAATACCAGAATATGGCTGTGGTGACATGACATGTGCACGACGGTTGGAACTGTAAAAAAATCTATTGAGCTTAGTGATGTATTGTATGTAACAGACATTGGTAAGAATTTGCTATCGGCTTCTAAGGCAATGAAGCGAGGAATCTCGAACTTCGGAGATTCATATGACATGATTTGTCGTTTCTTCAGCAAGGAGACTCCGGATGGTTGTTTTCAGATTATCTGGCGCCGTCAGCAACACGAGGGCTATAATGCGCCGAAACATTCGTCATTTGACAAGCCAACATACATTTACAAACACCCATGTCTAACACGGGACACGAACCCGCAACCTTGCGGTCTAGAAGCTAGCATGCTAACCACTATACCGTTTGGTCCAAGGAGACTCCGGATAATATACTTTTAGAGGCTCCATGCTCATCGAATGGACCCTTTGAACTACGTGCAAAATCGATCAAGCTGCAAGGTGGTTCTGCTGCTACAGCTTACTTGGTTAATAGGGAAATAACTCCTTTTCATGAAACGGCAATGACGACGACGACAAAGCTACCGTTATCACTTTGGCATCGACGGCTTGGGCACCAGAGAGCACAGTACGTGAAACAGTACCTGCGTCAGAATGGTATCGATTTCATCGATGATCGGCTGTTTTGAGAGGTAAACAAAGTCGACGAACATTCAAATCAAAACGATTCAAGACAAAAAGGTCTGGTGAGATCATACATGCAGACCTGCTCGAATCGCTAATCTTGTCAAGAGGTGAAAAGAAGTACATGTTAGTGCTTAAGGATGATTATTCTAAATTTCGAAGTGTAGAATTTCTGAGACATAAAGACGACTCAGTGGATAAAATCAAGCAGTTTCTTGCTCGAGCCAACAAGGATGGTATAAATGTAAAAGAACTGGTAACAGACGGTGGTCGTGAGTTCGACAATGCTACATTGCTGAAACTGACTGAGAATCATCATGCCTTATACGCCAGAGCAAAACGATTTGGTTGAAAGAGAGAATTGTACAATAATGGATGCAGTTCGCACTATGATCAAGGATGCAGGCCTACCACATTTTCTATGGGCAGAAGCAGCATCTATAGCTGTTTACATTTGGAAACGAACTGGACCAAGAAAAACCACAGGAAAATCTCCTTTTGAGGAATGGTTTGGACGCAAGCCGGAAATCAACAGGATTCGAGTTTTTGGATCAACTGCATTTGTACATGTACCAAATGTTAACAGAGGTAAACTGGATGACAAGGCTATAAGGGGCTATTTGGTTGGTTATTGTGATGACGATGGATATCGCGTTTTCATATCATCAAAGAATGTCACGGTAAAGAGTGCCAACGTATTGTTCAATGAACAGCAAATTGGCACTACTTCCCAGCCTTTGGAAGTGACATCTAATGCAAATCCATCAAGTTGTATGGAGTTTGAAATTTTGAATACACCCGATGATGCAGACACGCAGGAGGCTGGTGATCTTTGCACTAATGAAGACGAACCAACAGAGATGACGACGCATGCATTGCGAGACCGTTCAACTATTCAACGCCCTGTCAGATTTGACGATTACGAAGTGTACAGCAGCATTCTGGAGTTGGAAGAGCCCAAAACATATGATGAAGCAACAAAATCTCCTGTATATGCCGACTGGAAACGAGCCATGGGCGAAGAGATGGCTTCGCATGCCAAACACAAAACGTGGCAGCTTGTTGAGGCACCTAAAGGACGAAAAATCCTTGGGTTTACAGGGTAAAGACAAACCCAGAAGGTTCAATTGAGAGATTCAAGGCTTGCTTAGTAGCTAAAGGGTATAAGCAGACAGCGGATATCGACTACGGAGAAACATTCAACCCGGTGTGCCGCTACGACACTATTAGAGCTGTAATTGCAACGGCAGCCAATGAGAGTCTAAAGTTATTTCAACTTGACGTGGAGACGGCGTTCCTTTATGATGACCTGACTGAGGAGATCTTTATGCGCCAACCCGAAGGATACGATGACGGAAGTGGGCGTGTATGTAAATTGCTCCGACCTTTGTACGGCTTGAAACAAGCTGGACGATGTTTCAATGCCAAGTTTACTGATGTGCTAAAGAAACTTGGCATGATCCAAAGTAAATCCTTTCACTGCCTGTTCATACGCAATGATTATGGACACGATATAGCGATTACACGATATAGCGATTTATGTTGATGATGGCATTGTTGCTGTTCAGGGCGAAGCAGCATTCTTCACATTTATTGACGAGCTCAAGCAACATTTCAGCATTAGAGTGACGACATTGAATTGTTTTCTTGGTCTGCAAGTTGAACAGTTGAAGGACGGCTCACTCTTCTTGCACCAAGAAGCATTTACAAGAAAGATGTTAGAATGGTTTAGAGATTCCAAAACATCACACATCCCAGTGAAGAAGTCGAGTCTCAAGATAGACTATTGTCAGCCAAATGATGATGGCATGATCAAGATCAAGGAGGCGAAGCCTCTTTGCAATGAAATGCCATACCGATCAGTAGTTGGCAGTTTGCTTTATTTGGCGGTGGGGACACAACCAGATATTGCTTACGCGGTGAGTTTGGTGTCGCGTAAGTTGGACATCAACACAGAGACTGATTGGGAAATTGTGCGTACAACATTTAGATATCTTTGCAATACCATTGGACACGGCATTGTGTACAATAATGAAGATGACACAAGTCTGATGTTATTTAGTGATGCAGATAACAACAGCTGTGCAGAAACATGCAGGTCTTGCACAGGAGTAGTTTCTTTCTATGGTGGAGGTGCAATTACATGGCGAAGCAAGCTACAGGAGGCCATATCCAATTCAACGACAGAAGCAGAGTTTATGGCAACAGCTGATGCCACAAAAGATCTTTTATGGTTGAAGCGTTTGTTTAATGAGGTAGCCAACAATGTCTCATATAATAGTCTGGGCGCTAATGTCGAAAAAAGTGGTCCCGTGGGCCACTTAATGATGCGAACATGTGAGTGGTGTCATTCGCTTCGTATGAATGCGTAGAAAATGAAATCCGATGGTGGGTATCTGGCATCCCGGTATGAGAGGCGCTGCAGTCGCAAATCCAAAATGGCCGCCTCCTTACCACCTAACGTACGTTTTTGCCGAATAATGGCTTCCCAGCTCATTTTATCAACTTGTTGACTATAAGAAAACTTGTAGGAAATAAAATTTCCTTTTCAATGATGTATAACACATGTATGTTAGGTTAAATTACAAAATTCAAAATGGCCGCCGTATCGCGATCTTAAGTACGTTTTTCAGGTTAGTTGGTTGGTTTGTGCGTTCAAGGACATATACTTGTGCACAATAACGGTTAAATAGGCCGGGACCTGCAACTTAATGTGAATTCCGAACCACAAAGAACATCCATGCCTAACTCGGGATTCGAACCCGGCACCCTTAGCATCCGAAGCCCGAGAGCTAACTATACACAGTCATCAGGTCAGTTAGAAATGCAGACTGGGATTTGCACTTGGCAGCCACACATGATTTCATAAAGTATTTCTTTGCCTTTGATCGACTAAACTATGTAAGAATAATTCCACTGTACTTTATGGATATGTGAAGATTTAATAAAAAGCATACAATTCAATGGCAAGGAAAGTGGGTAATCAATGAAACCAAACTACCGGTTTGCGCTTTAGGAGCCTTTGAAGCTCTGAAGGACCAGAACAGAAGACTTAAAGTCCAAGGTGGACTTATTAGGCATCACTCTAAACGAGTATACTCGGAGAAGATTCTTTCTGGCTGAGGGAGGTCACAATAATTGCTGCAGCAACCGAAACAATGATTAAAAATGCCACTCCCAATGCAAAGTGTCACCATGAACATTGTTTATCGGTTCGCAAGCGTCCGGATCAAAACGATGAAAAGTTGAGAGGGATTTAAATCGACAGCCAACCCTTTTAAATGCAACACAGAACCTCTTATACACCTGGTGACTAATCAAGTTCTTCTCGATGACGTTCAAAAAGACACATTTACTGATATTGGTGAGAGTCTTCTTTCCAAATTCATTGGGGAACACATTAAAATGATCAACCTACCAACAGAAGAACCATCAAAGCCTTGAGCACAGTTTTGGGCACCAATGTAAAAGGTGAAACGTAAGCCTGGAAATCTGCATTCAAAAATGTTAAAGTAACATAAAAGGAAAAAGTGTTTTTTCAATATTTTCTAACAATTTATGTATATTTTCTTGACTGGTGATTGCAGAAAGAAGTCGGTGTGATATAGATTTGAAAGCAACTTTTTGTCGTTATGAATTCTCATTATTGCCACTTGCTTTGTTTCCCTTATATGGATATATTACTGATTATAAAAAAGCAAGCTTATAGGTATCCTGGAGGTGCTTCCTCAAAATCTATACCCTTCATCTAATGAGAAAAAATAATTCTCACACGATTCATTTCCAGTAAATGAAGCGGCACAAACTATTGCAGTATTTGATGGAATAGCAGAGCTGTATTCCATTGATAAACCTAAGACTGGCAAGACTTATGAAGAATTTGCAGCTCACTTTGTCAGACAAATGTCATAGAAGTTTGGTATGTACAAAGAGAATATTTGACACCTACAAACAGAATTCGCTGAAGACATCGTAATGGGTGAAACGTCAGGGTAAATCGGTCCCTATCCAATACAAAGTGTACCCATCAACAAACATCCTTAAAGTAACCATGTACCAGTTACTTTTGCACGAAAATACTAAGGATGAACTGACAGAATACTTGGCATCAAAGATAGACTATGCAATCAAGAATAATAAACAATTTGTTTGCAGTTGGATAAATCAAACAATTTGTTTGCAGTTGGATAAATCACACAAATACAAGCCATATGGACGTGTCGTGTCTTGATACCACGCAGGAGGAAGCAGACACTAAAAAAAATTTGCACAGTATACATGTTGCTTCCAGAGGCATTAGCAAGATTGACATTTACTCCCCAGACAGAGATGTATTAGTACTTGATCTTCGGAGATATCCAATGCTTCCAAGAGAATCCCCCATTATAGTGGGCACTAGCAGAAGCAAACGAGTTCTTCAGACAATCTATGACATACTAGGGCCCAATAAGGCTTCAGCACTACCAGGACTCCACACCTTTTCTATACTAAACTTCAACTTAACTAGACATCACTTAGACGATAGATCGTCACAGTGCTCATAGGTATTTAATCCATTTTGGCGGCGTGAAAGCATAATGTTCGCCAAACCACAACCCTATAGAGAATAAAAGGCTATAAGGTTTGGCGAGAATTATGTCTTCACACCGCCAAAATGGATTAAATACCTATGAGCACTGTGACGATCTATCGTCTAAGTGATGTCTAGTTAAGTTGAAGTTTAGTATAGTGCTGATATCACAGGATAATTTGCTAAAAAAGAAAAGATTATATGGGGGAATGCTTTTTATGCAGCTAGTGTTGACATATTAGTTGCACTGGGCCTTATGGATCATTTCTGAAACCATTTCCACAGAAATGTTACAAACGTTTTATGCATTCGTTTGTCAGGTGTATGTACCGCGAACCAAAATGACATACACTGGGAAGGTAAGATGGTGGCTCTTCAACAAAAGACTGGGGAACTTCTTGCACATACAAAAGCATCTCTCTATCCAGGTCTTTTGTGTGCACATTACCAAGCAATGATTTTGGCTCAAGATACTCCGACAGCATCCTGTTATACCTCAACCTATTGATTTGGGATCGTTGCTTGTGTATAGGAAATTTGATCCTATTATGTGTACAGAACCGTGCTCCGCAGGGGCTTTAAAAGTTGACTAAGTGTTCATGTCTGAAGCGTCGGTGTGCCCTTCCCTGCTGATGAAATCTCAACAATCTGCCCTGCACAGAAAGCTCATGCGGTGGAGATGATGACCTATGTGACAACACTGCAGTTTTTGACCTGATAAGGAATGATAATGTGGAAATTGAGGATGAAGATGTGGATTTAACTTAATGATAACGAAAAATATTAATATCGTTTACACCATTTGTTACATATAACAAAAACTATTACACTCCCAAGTAGCACAGCAGTATTGGCCAATATCAGCCCTACATTGGCCAATCCCGATGTGGAATGGCGCAAAATCGGCCGTTCGATGCCGATATTGCCCAATCTCGCCCAATATTGGATAGACGATACTCAAAAGTTTGAAAGGTTGATCGACAGTTTTAAAATTAAAATATTTTATGTATAAGAAAGGAAGGTTTGCATTAATATGTTTTGTGATATTTTTGCCACGGTTTTAAGCATTTTTTAAAAAATCATGTATTTTGGAACGATCTCGACTTAACGGCCAAAACTGGCCGAATCCGATATAAAACGATGCGCAGAATTTCTCAAAAAGAATCGCCACCGAGTGGCTGAAGGAACTGAAGTGCCCGGATGTGTGTTTACTAAGTTTATTTATGTTATGTCGCCGGCGCGACGGTCATTAGTAACATTAAAATTGGATCGAAAACTTATTACTGGTAAGTGTTGTCACAATAATTTGTCGATTTCATGGGGTATCTACGTATTACATTATTGGTTTAAGTTGGTTTTAGTTAATTTCAACGATACTTGATTGCCGACTTGGTTTGATCTACAAAAGCGATGTTGACAAAGGTGATTGATATTCACATTAAACTTGATTAGGAATCGAGTTGGTTTCAATTATTTATTTAATGCTGCTGTTTAAAATATAAACAAGATTTTCAGCTTTTATCTCATCCATACACGGATGCAAACTAATACTCATTTAGCCATTCCCCCCTACCCCTCCATTGCTTGTTTCAAATTATGCTCATCATTGAAATACTTATACTACATGTTACATTCTAGTTTGTCTTCCTATTTATCATATTTGTTATCGTTAGTTTATATTGCTTATAAAATTCAATATCCAAGCTCCATGATTAGCTCTGTTAATAGAATATATTGTGAATTGGGCATATTGAGGAAACCACATTAAATTAAAACACGTCTATTACTCAATCTCAAAGGTGGTGTGGAATAGGGTGTATTATCTCAATCAACCGCTTGGCATAAAAAGTAAATGTTCTAGAAAATGTCAATTTTAACAATATGTATAACTAATGTTATTATGCTTCCTATTTTTGAAAAAATACAGCCCCTGTTAACGCAAAATTGCTTAGCATAAAATCACATTTAATGCGAAGGAAAAGCAGTTCTCCGTACTTAAAACTTAACGTTAATTTATTTAACACAAAATTCGGTTAAAGCGAACAATTTCAGTGGCCAGATCGACTTAGCGTTAACAGGGTTTTACTGTATATGTACATTCTCCTATTTAAAAGGTCTGTCTTGTGCAATTATTGATTTCTCAGAAAAGAGCAATGAATGGAAATTTTTGAAATATCTACAAAAATATATTTTTAATGCCTAACTTCATTTGTGTTAATTTAAACACTATGCAAAGATGTTGTTTTTATAAAATAAAAATGTTTTGTTCATTTAAAGAAAAGACTTTCCATTTGAAAAGTAAACATCAAATATTGTAATCAAGTATTATTGTTAGTGCTATTTTCTGTCTTGGAATGAAAAGTGTAATAGTTGTAGCCTTCCTTCCCTTGGCAGTAAAATGCCAGTATGGCCTTTCAATAGTTAATTTGTTATTCTGTTCAGTTTAAAATAAAGAAATATACTGTTGTAGGGTCATTGATGGAAATGGAGAACCCGTAGAAGTAATTCCTTCATCTTGGTTCATCTCAGACAAAAGTTGTCTTTGGTAGTTTGCAACAAATGGGGAAGGGGGGAATGAACATGATTAAAGAATATATGCCCTCAAGTATAACATGGCAAACATTTAATTTTAAAATCTATTGTACATACAGTAATTAAATTACAATTTTTTATAGGGTATATACAAATAATTCAAGGTATCACAAATAATGTTTCATAAGTCATTGATCTACTTATCAGTTCAAGTTTTGATGGTGTAGATTTTTGAAATGGTGGACATGAATAACAGATATTTATTAACAGATTTAAATAATATTCTATTTTAATTTCTCAAACTGAAGATTGGTTTTTTAGTGAGTTATATTAAAAGTGCTTTAAATAAGATATTTAATTGTATAAATAAATTGTATATAAAGTTTTGCAACTAGTTTGAGATAGCATATATCCATAATTTTCCTATTTAGATTCATTTTAACAGGCATAAGATAAAGCTGAGCTTGCTCGTTCAATTGGGAGTGATTCTTCAGAAGATGAAAATTTATTAACCAAGAAAAGCCGAACTAATATTCCAGCCCGTTTCAAAGACGATCCCCCTTCTTTGGAATCCCACAAAAAAACGAGCAAAAACTTGTTTGTGAACCAAAAAGCGTGAAAACTTCCTCTACCAGGTAAGAATATATGATAATCAATTAGGTAACAATCCAAGCAATTTCAATTTGATGTTACAATAATTTATATTTTAAAATATAATAAGCAATGGAGAATCTCTGGTCTTTCAAATAAAAAAAAAATTATCTGTTTCTTTAAACAATTTTGAACAAATCACCTTTGTCATATGCTTATATAATTGAAAAATTAGTTCAGTAGAAAAAACAACAAAAACACTATGTTCTAAATTAGTTCCTATAACTTTTCAAGTGCAACAGTGTATTTTATCACAGACTTTTCAACAACACTTTTTACTATTTATTTTGATTTTATTTGGTGGTTAATTTAACAGTTTAAAAGAGATTTTTCTCTCTTATAAATTATTTATTACAATTTTAAACGGCTAAAGAAAAATGAACGAGTTTATATAAAAAAAACAGAATTAGCATTTATTTCGTGATTGATAGTTTTTTGTGTGTTTGGTTGAGGTTGGTGCAAACGTATTTGCAGAGAACTTTATATAAATTAAATTCATACAAGCTCAGTATATACGATTGAAATTTAAATACCAGTTTAAAATTATTTTCTTAAATGTTAGTAGAAAATGTTTTCTGATATAACAATTTAACAAAATGTTAATAATCTTATGCTTTTGTGCAAAATTGTGTTTTTCATTTTGCAATTTTTTTTATTTTTTAATGGGCAGTAAATGCTGCACTGCATGATTTCTTTTATTGATAACAAATTCCAGTTCCTTCACAAAAAGAGTTTGGATAAAATAAAAAGAGCTAAAGACTACAAAAAGTTTGATGCAATAATTTGATTTTTAAATTTTAATGTAATCTTAATGAAAACAGAAATGAATAATTTTATATTTCAGGTTCGTTTTCTTCGCCGAGGTAGAAACTTCAAAGGAAGATAAAATATGTAAAATAAAATATGTATTATAATAAACAGCTTGTATTAAATTTATGTTTTTATTATAAATATGCACTGCAGAAAGTGACAATTAATTTAAGAGTGCATGGTTTTTAAGCCATAAAATATCAATTAAATTATATTGGGTTTCAATTATCGGTCATTAAAAAGCAATTAAAATAGGAATGAAAGTATGAAAAATTATTCATTATACGAGGTATTCATGTAAATATTATTGTGGATTTTTTAAAATAATAGATGTTTTTGTCAAATAATTTTTGGATGAAAACTTTTTCAATGGGGGGGGGGGAGGGGTCTGCAATTTAATTCACTTTATTGCTTTTACAATATTATGATTGAAGTGAATGAACTAAAGCATTAAAATGAGATTTATTTACTATCTATTTGATTCTTAATGCATAGAGAAAAATTATGTTTTAAAAATGAAAAGGGACTTCATAAATGAAGTTGATCGGTGCAGAAAAAATATACTTCACAAGTTTAAAATTCAACCTTCTATTTTTATGAAACCTTAGCATAAAAAGTTCAATGAGTATTGATTGACCAATAGGGATTTTAAATTCTACTGTTAGTTTTCTAGTTTAAAATTGCATGTATCTTTCTAAATCCTTGAATGTCAGACATTTTGTTATCTAAATGTTGTTTTTTTGGTAGGGGAGTTGAAAACATTATTTTACAAATGTTTAAGTATAACTTAACAAATTATTAAGGGTTTTTGGGCAACAATGTGTTACTAAACATTGAACAGCTCAAAATTGAATCTAAACGCATATAAGAATTATCATTTGCAACCACTTCTTCCACTAAAAAGAAAGTTCAGATATGTTGAGTGGCAAATCTACCCTAAACTGCTCTGTGATATAATAAAAAAATAGTAGCTAAAATTGCTCTTTCAGGGTTGGAAAAAAACATGTTTTTTTGGTTTAAACAGAGGTCTTTTTTTTATCCTTTTCTAATTACATGTATACATATTTATAAATAAAATTTAGCATAAACAAGAATAATTTATGTTTTATAAACAATGAATATTCCTTTTGAAAGTAATTTGAACTAAGTAAATAAACAATTGTTGCTATTTATGGGGACATTCAAATCATATTAAATTTTAATATTTTATTTAGAGGTACTATTTTTTAAATTCAATATATACAATAGTAATTGTTTACTACATAATACATAGAATATTGCTCTTCGATTCATTTGATACTTATAAAAACTTCAATAGTTTTTAATTGGAAGATTTATTTTAAAATACATTAGAACATATTGTATTTCAGCTAAAAATAGAAGTCATCTACAACATCAAATAATTTAAAAAATCTAATTATAAATAAAAATACAATTTTAAATTATTCATTAAAAAAAATATTTCGTTTTTCTGAGGGAAAAGAAAAACAATTGGTTTAAACCAATGCTCATCGATATTGCCCAAGATTGCACATCAATACTGGCCAAAACTACTCCTCGAGATCGGCCAAAACTACGCATCGATATCGGCCAAAACTGCTCCTCGAGATCGGCCAAAACCGCACTGCGATATTGGCCAATATTGCAAAAATGTTAGCCGTTCGGTGCTGGCCGTTCCGACATTACCCAGGATTGGCCAATCTTCCAGAGCTCCGGTTTCCGACATTGGCCAATACTGCTGTGCTACCTGGGACTGTTACACTCTTCTGTAACACTTACATTCCAAATATTAAAAAGCTTTGTCGTAACTGAACGTAACTTTGTCGTTTGAACTGGCGTAGTATATTATCAGTCTGTTGTAGTTAATTTTCTTGCGAAAAATGTCAAGGCTTTATTTTATTGTCCAATCTGTAAATCTAATCTATCTGTGGTGCACATTTATCTTACAATATAATGTGGAAACTATTATTAGAGTCCCAAAGAAATGCCCAATAATGGTGTCCTTTTGAATTTTAATTTTTGAAGCGACAATGTAAAGGTGCTATAACGGTCAGAAAGCTTTTTCATTTAATTCCAAAGAGTTTTCTAATAACCAACATGTTCATATAGCACACCGGAAAGCTATTATTCTGGAAAGACGTTTCGGCAGTGGTAATACAACGGCCATCTTGAATTTTGACTTAGGTAGACATACCATTATAAAAGTTATTTTATTTTCTACAGTTTCCCAACAGCCAACAAATGTACAAAGCGCACTGAGAAGCTATTATTCTGAAAAACGTACTGTCCACTTGATGTGTGGTTGGCTCTCGGGCTTCGCATGCTAAGGGTGCCGGGTTCGAATCCCGAGTTAGGCATGGATGTTCTTTGTGGTTCGGAATCCGCGTTAAGTTGCAGGACCCGGCCTGATTAACCGTTATTGTGCACACGTATATGTCATTGAACGCACAAACCAACCAACCAACCTAAAAAACGTACTTAAAATCTCAATGCGGCGGCCATTTTGAATTTTTGAATTTAACCTAACATACATGTGTTATACACCATTGAAAATGAAATTTTATTTCCTACAAGTTTTCTAATAGTCAATAAGTTGATAAAATGAGCTGGAAAGCCATTATTCGGCAAAAACGTACGTTAGGTGGTAAGGAGGCGGCCATTTTGAATTTGCGACTGCAGCGCCTCTCATACCGGGATGCCAGATACCCATCATCGGATTTCATTTTCTACGCATTCATACGAAGCCAAAACACCACCCACATGTTTGCATCATGAAGTGGCCCACGGGATTACATTTGCTCCCGGACTATAACCAATCCTGCAACTTGATAATCAGAGTACTATCAAGTACATCAAAAATCTAATGTTTCATGCACGCACAAAGCACATCGACCAAAGATACAAATTTGTCCAAGACGAGTTATCAAAGGGTCACTTTGAATTAGGCTATGTCAGAAGTGAGGAGAAGCGAGCAGACATTTTGACAAAGGCCCTTCCAGCACCTCAGTTTCTATATCAAAAGAATTTGCTTGGTGTGAAGGTATTCAATATGTATAAGTGACAGTTTAAACTATGTAAACAATGTCTATTTTCATGCTCGAAGGAGGCTGTTGAGAATTGAGCATTCAACTTGTACTGTGTTCAGTTGAGTGGCATCACTAATTTTCATGTTAATATGTTTTATGTATCTGATGGCAACACTTTCTACCTTCCTTTTTGAATAAATTTATGTCCAAAGTAAGACGTACTGTTCTTCTCTCCTTTTCCTACCATTTAAATCTCAAATTCAAATTAAATATCACTTTATTTCTATAATTTTAAACACCATTTTTAGTTGTAAATGTTTCCAATATTCTTTTTTCCAAAATGTTCCAGTTTTTTCTTGAGCACAAAAAATCAATGATACTTTATGCATACAATCTTTCCTATATCTACTTTATATGAACCTTAGAATAAAAAGGCTTATACACCCTTTACAGTGAAAGCCTTGTGGCAAGGTTAGTAGGTAGAAATTGTTTGTAGTTATTGTTTATCATATTGTAGTTATTGTTTATCATCAAAAGCTGACAGGGCTCACTTTGTTTGTTGAATGGAGTATATAGCATGTTTCTCACTTCAGATTCGATGCTGAACAACAGATGAGGCTTGATGTTTCAGCTGGTGTTGTGCATTATAAAGAGGATGAGTTGGAGAGTAGTCCGAAAAGTGGAAGTGGTTTTTCAGGTCAGCGATGAGGTTGGGCGATGTTAATTCATACGTCAGGGATCAGTGTCAGTGAACAGCATTACTTCTATACATCTTCGATATGACGTTGTAATGAAAATCGTACATCAGCTCTTTACCGAGTTCCAACATAGAAAATTCATCATATAAAGGACAATTTAGGGTCAGGCTCTTGATCTTTCGCTGCACTGCTACCAAGTTATTGTCAAAATTCTGTGTAAACATGGAATGCTGGTGACACCACCAGCTTCTTGCCATTTCTTGTGTTGTTGATCAGCTGTACATCTACCCAATTGCGAAGATTCTCCATGGTCTTCCCGGACACCGCATTCACGAGTAATTTGAAGACATTTTTCTAAAAAGTCGTCTTAGCCTGCTTATGTGGTTCAGTGTTAAAGCTGGTGTAGTCCTCCAACCAGAGTTGCTGTGTGAACTTTAAAATTCTATGGTTTTTTTATGTGTGCAAGGCCTAGTGAAAGATATAATTTTAAATTTCTGCAATGCAGAACATAATTGAGTTTAAGATGGACTTTGGGGAAAAGCTTTTCACTGAAGGAGGCAGGCTTCCAGCCCATTTCTTGCAAAATTACATTTGCAGTGGGAGATAACAGGAGCCAGAAGGTAATCGTTATGGAGATCATGCAACTCCACAGGGTAGTCTAAATCAATTTCCAATACAAAGTTTGCCATCATCTGCATGATTCATTATGTCTTGAATAAAGATGCCTTTGGGATCTTTCCATCTAAAGTCATAAGGCCCAACCTGAAAGAAAAAACAGATATTGAGTTAAATCATCAAACATACATTTAGGAATCATTGATATGGTACTTTCACAGTAAATGAATGCTTACCATAGGGGTTATTGGAGTCTAAGTATAGAATATGTTTCTTGAGATGTGACATAAGTTGGAATGATGAACTATGGTGGTGTGTAATCATAAAGACTCCTCCCCGAATACCTTTTTCCATGAAGAGGTGCCTATCTAGATCAGTAAATAGATCCAACTTCACATCAGTCATCTTTAGAGCGGCTTGCCATGTCAGTCCTGGAGAGGTTATCATATGGGTAGCATATAATTTATAGAAGGAGGGTCAACTTTCTATAGAAGTATATATTTTATAGAAGAATATAGAGTGAGGGTCAACTTTCAAAAAATTTCAAACACATCTGCCTGTAGGAGTACATCAGCCTCTTCACATACAAGTCGTGATATTGACCAAGGTCTTGTACACTAAAAGCATTCATCTTCTTCGAAGATGTCTGTATTTGTCAAGATGCTGTGGAGGTAGTTCAGTTTCCTCAAACTTGCTGAAGGAGGACATGTATTCATAGGAGTAGATGCCCTTCTTCAACAAGAGATCTAAGAGAAGAAAAAAAAAAACATATTGATAAAAATAAGAAAACATAGACATATAACAGTATAAGCTAATACAAGCAACTTTTAATCAAATTTAAAAGTTGTTCGCTACAATATTGATGTACTAAAGCTTCTATGTATCCAATTTTGTACCTCTAGGTGGAAAATTGTGGATTTGTATAAGGTTCAGATGTACAGACACTTAGATTTGAAAATATTCATCTTTATATATAAAACTAAGAGTTTTATAACTTTTTTGAAAATCGGGCATTAATCCTAGGTATTATTGAATATTTAGAAGACAATTACTAAGTTTTTTTTCACCTCAAAGAAAAAAATGGGGCATAAATTTTAGACAAATCTTCAAATTAATAATAATTGAAAATCAATTATGCGACTACATACAATTAATCTTATACTACATTGGAAACTTTTAAGTCCTCTATATCAAAATTCGTTTACTTAAAAACATATAAAATTGATAGCACTTAAAACAGTTATTTTAACTTTTAGTATTTAAAATAAACATTCTCTAAATAGTCTCTCTAAAATTTTTTACCATGCAAGTATCATTTTAAAAATAAAACTACATTATTAAAAGAACACTTACTTGGACTTTAGGCTTAGCGATATTCATGTCTCTACTTGAAGTGTCAGCAACATCTACATCCACATTTGAAGACATCTTGAAAATAGCTGGAACTAGAATGCATTATTTAAAATAATTGTTCTACTTATATTAAATAACACACATTTTCAATGCCCAAGGTAAATAATTTAACATTTCAATACATGCAACACTTAAGCTTGCTAATTTACATGCAGTACTTAAGTTAACTATCAGTACAATAGACTTCAGTCGCGGTGCTGGTACTCGATAGAGTCGCCCCCATTCACAAGTCATAAGTTAACTAACTTAATGTGCGATACTTAAGTCTACTAATGTAACATTTTCAATGTGCATAGTAAATAATTTATTTAGGACCAAATAATTTTCTACTTATTATAAATAACACTCACTTACCCATATCAATACATGCATTAAATAATATAATATTTGAATACATATGCTACTAAATAATTTATTTAAGTCAATATTTAACGAATAAATATTATTAATAATAAAATAACTTACTGAATAAATAATAATAACAAAAAAACTCGGTGCAGCTGCAGGGAGTGGTAGGTTGCTATCGTGATCTTCAAGTCGTGGATCTCGCCTGTGGAAATAAAAAAAATCTTTCAAATTTACTTAGTAATATCCTAAAAATTTGTAGCTAAGGTTAAAAATAAGTTAGGCAAAATTTGAAAACTTTTTCTCAATATCTTCAGTTGCCCATTAGCACTTGTATATTAGCAATTAGCCTGTTTTGGGTATTTTTGTAAAAAAAATCTTAACAAAATTTTCTCACTGTGAAATGTCATAACGCACACAAGAACCTGCATCATTATTTTCAGACTTGGATAGTTCTGATAAAAATTAGCAAGTATTAGCCACAGCCCAAAAATTTCAAGAATTTGGCTTTAAGTTTGACTAACTGGTATATTCTTTAACATATATTTTCCCTTTCATGGTAAATATAAGGCCAGATGTCAAGTCCAGCAATATTAATTTTACAATATGTTCTCTGGATTTATAGAAATGTAAGTTCTCGTTGGGATATTCTTCTCTCTATTAGACAATCACACTTGCAGAATGCAAATTGAATAATTTTTCAATTTTCTTTTGAAATATTCCATTACAAAAAGAAAACAAGGACGTTTTGAGCACTGAAATGTTTCTATATTTGGAATGAATAAATTTTAATTGGTATTCAACTATGAATTTTTACAAAAGATAATAGTAATTGATTTTTTTTTTATCAATAGTTTATATGTTTTATATTAATCGCCAAGGTATATTAGAAGAGCTTTGTTTTCATTGAATATTGTCATAAATTATTACAGATTACATTAAAAATCATTTTTTTTTTACATGATAAGTAACTAAATAACTTATTTAAAAACATGCTACAACAATCGTCAAGCGGTTTTTTCCAATGGATTGTTTTTTAAAAACATACTGAAAATTTCTGAATTGTTAACATATAAGAGCAAGTGGGTTGTTGAAGATATGGACTAAAAATTTTCAGTTTTTAATCATCATTTTACCTTATTTTTAACCTATATATAACAAGTCTAGAGGTATTTTGAAAAAAATCATTATTTGAACTAGTATACCTTACATATCTGGGCCATTCTACAGAAAATTATGAATTTGTATAACTGGTGTTTACTACAAAAAGTATACTAATAGTTTTTAAGCATAAATAATATTAGTTTCAATTGCAATAAATTATTTTAATTATTGTTCAAATTTAACTCCTAGACAGGGAAAAGTCACATTGGTGGACAGCCACTATTTACTATTTTGATTTTTTCCACAGCAATCTTTCATAAATTAAATACACTTAATAAGACTGCATTTTTTAGGTTAAGATAATGTTTTAAAACACATTTCCAGCACTTGTAAGTTAAGTTTAATGTTAATTTTATTTCAAGTTTTATGCCTGTAACTAGAGCATAAAGTTACAACCATGAACACATATTGTTAAATCCTTCAATTCGGGAGAAATATACTGTTTCGATAAAGAAATCAGCTGTCGGGAAAATGTTTTGTTCAGATGTAAAGAAAAAGCTGTATATTTGGTTACTGATAAAGAATTTCATCGATTCATAATTGGAGGACAGAGAAAAGGTTTAGATTAACATGTCATATCTGTGGACATAATGTGGATTCATAAAATATCATTGACTTGAATATTAGGAGCAATACCGATGTCTTTAAAATGATTTATTTAAATTATTTTAAAACATTATAAAATGATTTATTTAAGTATTTACTCGAAAGTTACGAAAAGGGAAATTGTTCCTGTCGGCATATTTTTTTCTTGTTTTTTTTTCTATGATCATGTATTATTTGATGAAAAATGTTCCCCTTTGATTTCTACAGAATTTTTAACCAAGGTTTTGACTTTATTTATTTTACTCTTCCCTAACTCTTTGTTTTCTTTTTCTTAAATACAGAATAGAAATTGAGTGACATCGGTTTTCATACTTTCACTTTTTTTTTTTTTTTGTGACAGTGGCAAGGAGTGCAGATCGCATACAAATGGGTGCAAAGCGGCAAAAGCTTCAAACCAGGAATTTTCAACCGTGAATGAGTATCGGATTTCTTATGGAATAATTTATAAATAGATATGCCGTAATTTTACATTCAATTGAATAATTTGAAGCCTGTACTTTACTTTTTTGCCTAGGAATTCTTCGCTTAATTTTTAATTTTCAAAAGCAAAAGGTGCAAGTACATTCATTTTACCCTTCCTGACGTCGTCCATTCTCAAACGAAACGTCGTGTCGTTTTTGCAATAATAATTCCTTTTATTGAAATATTTACTTTATCAGATATCAGTATGCTTAGATAATTTAACTGTTTAATAATCTTGTAGTTTTGTTTTCCCATATATATTTAACATTTACAAAATTACATGAAATTCATGTGTCTTGATATTTGCATGTCCCCCCCCCCCCCACCCATGACATGCAATTGTTAATTTGGGCCCCCTCACTTTTAATACCCACGAGCCGCCACTGCAAGTTACTGCAGACAGAAATACTTAAATATAAAATTAGAAGAAGAAAAAAAAAAAAAAAAACGTGCATTGATTTTAAAATTATGATATATATCAGATTTCAGGTCATTTTATGATTTAAAATCTACATGATATACTTCAAATGTTAGACTTATGAAATAATGATAGTCAGATATGTTATTCATGAACATTTTAAATGAATAATTAAAATTTATACTCATTCTTTGCTATAATTGTACTAAATGTTAGAATAGCCAATTTTTAGACCACTGATGGAGTAAAGATGTGGTGCATCTAGTCATCTAGGGTCATTTTTTCAAAGGAATACCAAGACAAGCAACTAATTCATAGAAGAAAAAATTAAACATTTTGAAGTTACATACGTCAAAATGAAGTTACATACGTCAAAATGAAGTTACATACGTCAAAATGAAGTCTAAGTATATGCATAAACCATTTTTAACATAAAAATAAAATTAAAGTTTATGGCAGCTATACAACCTTTATTTAAGGTACCAGATAGCCAAAATTTTTGGTTGGTAACAATTTTATAATCATACTTTAGTATGGTTTTGCACTAAAATAACCTATTTACAAATTTGTAGAATGAGACCAAGAAGTTTCCCTGTATCCTTTCAGAATGTATGCTTAAAATTTCGCAATCATTAGCATTTTCTTGCCAGGAAGTGCAGACAACTTAGTCCGATTGAGATTCGGCGTGAAGAGGTAGCACATATTCTAATACAAGTTACACAGTATAAATGCTGAAGCCCATCCCACAAAAGGTTAATGTGCATTTTGTAAAGTTGGACTCTGCCTGAATGATAAAGAGAACTGTTTTCTATATCATCAAAAATGATAATGTTTTGTAGAATAACTACCTAAAATTTCTCAATAACAAATATCCTTCTAGAAAAATGAGTTTATTTATCAATGAAGGAAGAAAAGTAATTACTAATTTGTTACAGAATTCTAGAATACAGAAACAAGTTAGTAATTAAATTAATTTTTTTACTGGCAATTTTTTTAAGAGAGTCAAAAGGATAAATGAAGACAGAATATCTTTGATATTTCAACTTTTTTGTATAATACACATAAAAAGTATTAAGTTAATTAGAAATGAATGTAAAAACCTAATACAGTCAAATCCTGTTAATGCGAAGTAGATAGGGCCAGCGGAATTTTTCGCGTTAACCCAATTTTGTGTTAACCGTCTACAAACAAACAAAACAAAACAAAAAAGTAAACATATTTTACCACAAACTAATTATTTAAAGAGGTATGCTATTGATTTTTGCTAGTTTTCAATAACAATTCTTGTAAAAATGCATCTACCTCAAAATTATTTAAAGTCTATAAGGCATTGTCTATTGTGTAAAAGGAATCATTGCAAGAATTCATAAAAAAAAAATAAAAAAAAAAAACGTGGTTTAAAGAGCAAATGTTTTTCATCTTAAGCAGAATTTCATTGTGCAAGATTTCATGTTAAATGAAAAAATTAATGTTAAGTTTAAGCTTCATCATACGGAGATCTGCTTTTACTTTGCATTAAATGGGATTTTGTATTAAGAGATTTTGAGTAAGCGGAGTTTGACTAGCAGATAGTTCAACTTTATTAAGTATTTCTATTTTATTTATGGCAACACCACAACAGAAAATACTCTACTTACAATATTGAACAATGTTGAAAACACACAAGAAAAAAATAATTCAAACATTAAAAAACAGAAGCTAAATAATACAATCCTTTCAAGCAACACACATAAAAAAAAACACCAGGCTAAAATACAGAAAAAGAAGCAAACCAAGAGAAAAAACCATGAACAATTTTTTCAAATGAGAAAACGACTTAAATAAACACTATAATGGAAAATTTATTATATAAATTATAAAAAGTACAAAAGGTAAAATTTCGTGGTATAATTTTTACTTTAGTTAAGAGAATGAAAAAGGGGTTCTTTTTGCGTAAACTGTGATCAGGACAAAAAATTAAATCGTCGAAACTAAATTAAAGAAATCAATTAACTATTAATTAAATTAAAAAAGAATATCATATAGCACTTTAAATTCCTGCAGCTGTATTTAAAGATAAACATTTAAAAGTTGACTGCTGCTCAGAAATGAATGAATCAAAAGAGCAAAAACCATAAGTTTTTTAAAATATGTAAACCTATGTAATTTGTTTTGCAAAAATTTCAATTTTAGAAAAAGACAAACAAATTATATTAGGAAACTAAATATTAGAAAAGTACTTTAAAATTTATCGAACCAGACTATAGAAAAGAACAAACATCGAAGTGTTTACTATTCTGAACTGTTCCAATAGGATATCAAGATAGCAAAAAGTATTGAAGTTGCAATCAAGTAACCATCTAAAATACTATAATTAGAATGAAACAGGTTCAAAATTCAGAACTTATTAAGTATTGGGAATAACTCTTAGAGAACTCAGGTCAACACAATTTATTTAACATTAATTGAAAAATATTGAGGACGAATTTTTTTCTTTTTCTTTCTTTTTTTGTAATTTTATGGAATGGAAGGTCAAACTACCATAAGTGCTTAAATCCTTGAAACCTGAATAAAGGAAAAGCATATGTCATTCATTTTTTTTTTTTTATAAATTATTTTTCTGCGATTTTTTCTATATTAAACTACTCGATGATTAAATTAAACATAGAAATTAAACCGCGCTTTTGTTGTTTTTGTTTTTTTACTGGACTGCTGGTGGTTTCGCTACTGGTTTTCAGTTTTGAATTTTCCATATTACAAATATAAAATTTATAGATGGTGATGTCATTCCAAATTCAATTCAGTATTATTTTATTGTTAAATAATGAAATTACTCTTATTAATTTTACAGAAAAAATAAATTAACTACGAATTTTTATATATATATATATATATATATATATTTTAATTATTTATAACTAAAACATTAAAAAATGAAGATACATTTATTTTATTTTGCTGCATTTACAAAAATGTTGGCTGTTTGATTTCAAAAGTAATATTAATATTTTAATTTTGATGACTATTTTTTTGTTATGCTATATCTATTTTTTTTCTTTTTCTTTTAGATCAGTGGTTGCGACCTCTTTCCACCTTGCCCTTCAGAAATTGCATTTGCTCTTCTGCCGCAGCACCAGAAGGTTGACAAACTTAGGAGACCGAAACTTGTGCAATTTGACAGCTGACTTTCGTAAGACATTTTAAGTTTGCTTTTGACTTTTATTCATAAATCAATTAGGTATTTTGTTTCTAATTTCCTTTCCAAGCTTTCTTCTCTTTTCAATGGCAATTTTATTTCATTATCAAGGGAGTGAATTTGAAGACCTATGTCTGAAATTGACATTGGTTGACCTTGCCGGTCTGTTTTAATACACGTGAACAAATGAATCATTTACTGTAAAGGATTTAGCGAACTTTTTGAACTTGTATATATATTTTCCTTCCGAGGGAAATTGACCAGGGTTACTTTTAAAGGATTACCAGATAGCTGGTTTGTTATATCGTTAATACCCGATTACTGATAATTGTACTTTGGGTTGACTAAGGTTAACGAATTCAAATGCAACTCTAATTTAAATTGATAAAGTAAATTTAACCCATCATTTTACGATATTTTCTTTACTAAAAATAATCTAATTTAAGTTACTAAAAGAAGTTACTTAGTTTTGTTATCCTAATATTGGGATTTATTTCTTATCTCTCTATAAAAGCTGAAGAATGAGTGGTATAGATGCTTTATAGTGAGCTGGCGAAATTTAGACCTTTGATATGAATGATTAGCACAAAACAATATTTAAGCATCTTACTTCCCCAACAGATGAAACCTTCTACTAGCAACTCCCCCATGAACAACTGCTGCCATACAATAACCCCCCCCCCAAAAAAAAAATTGCAAAGGAGAGAACAATTTATACAGATGTACATTTACTCAATGTATGTTATCAACTTGCTGAGAATCGGAAAAAGTTTTCTTCTTTATATTAAAATTGCCAAAGGCTTAGTTAAAAAAAAAATTGTATCAAGTGAATTAATTTTTATATAGAATTTTAGTTATTCTTGTTTTGTATCTTTAATAATTTTTATTTTTGTTAGCTTGTTAGGCTTCTATATATAAATATTTGGTGGTCATTTTTTCCCTATGGTATTTTTTTCAAACATATAAACCTTTGGTACCCTTCCGCTAGACGGGGTACCAGTTGGCGAAGTTGTTGCCTAGTCCAAATGTTTACACTTTTAATTGACAGGTAAATGTTTACGGTTTGTTATAAGATAGTTATAGCAAATTTGTTATAGGAATTATTAATGATTTAAAGGTTGTTAGTTTGAATGAGTTATTGTGGAAATTTGGCAATTTTTATCTGGTACCCACCTAATGGAAGAGTACCAAACATTTTTCTTTACCGAGAAATATTAAGAAAATTGCTTGAGTAAATTTGGTCAGAGTGGCCAAAAAGCCTGGAAATCAGGGAAATATCAAGGAGCTTTCGAATTCTGGAAAAAATCGGGAATTTATTAAAATTGTACAAAAATCGAGAAAGAAAAAAAATATTTGACAGTAAAATTTCCCTTTTGTCTTAAACAGATGTTCATATTATCTTTAAGCACAAACCTTCCATATATTTGTCTAATTTTCACGATATTTACTGGGTTTTTATGTGCACTTATAAAATTCAAACTTTGCTCAACAATAACCGTGAGTTGGTTTTTTCATATTCTCATTTAAAATCTTATTTCTTATAGAAAAATGGTGACAGCAGCTAATAAAATATTAGAAAAAATTTAATCAGTCACTAATAAATGTGAAAGTGTTTAGTTGAAAAATGTAAATTTCTACTTATTTTATCATACTTGACCCTAATTTGTAATTGATTGCTAATAAAATTTAGTTGCTTGCAGTGGTGTAGTGTAAAATAAAAAGGTGTGGGAACGCTATGTAGTGTCGTTACAAACATAATTTTTTTGGTGTGTGTGGGTGGGGCGGAGTGAAAATGACAACTACAAATAATTTTATTAATATTACTTTAATAATCTCAAAACAGCTAATGAGTACTTCAAAATTTAAAAAGAAAAAATTGTGTGTTTAGACTTTTATTTAAATATATATATATATATTTTTTTTTTAAGTTGAATGGATTTTTGAACAACTTTTGCTTTGCATAACCCATTTTAAGAGATTTTTTGATACTTTATAAATGGATTATAAGACATTTTCAAACATATTATTGACACAGACTTCTTACAACAATTTTCCAAATTTTAGAGATGCCTTACATGCAGAGTTCATCCTAGAAATGAAAAAGTGCAGGATGCTATTTTCCAAAAAAAGGACACTTCCTGTTTACGAGGGCACTTTTATGGCAAATTGCAGAAATACGCGTTTTCTGCCATAATTTCAATATTGTTATACTTTTCTACCACGATAAATAATTTTCAATATTCCGAAGGGAAAAAAAATAATGCAAAAATTCGTGAATCAAAAACTCACTCAGAAACTTAAAAGATATCAAAATACTGATAAAATGCTTCAGTCCTAATTCTGCTGGAATGAGACTGAGAAAATTATTAAAATTAAAGTGCAATATATACAGTAAAATTTTCACCAAATAGTAATTTTTATAAAATTATCTATTTATAATACAGTAAAATTAAGATAAAAATGTTTTAGTATAATGAAAATGTGTTAAGGTAAGAACTTTTCACTCTTTCAAAATTTTCTAAAGTTTGAATGAATCAACTTTAAACTTCATCTCTTAGTTTTGCTATTGTCAGATAGAGAATAGAGTTTCTCCAAATTTAACATTATTCATTGTGGGATGTCACAAAGAGTATTCCGACTAAAGAACTTGGACTATGTCCTGAAATTTTTGCATTTTTTTATTTTCAAAATCGGATCAAATTTAGAGTCAAAACGGCGATTTTTTTTTGCCGTGCATGCCGCTATTATGTAAGGTATAATAGAAGTTTAATTTTTTTAAAAATCATAAATAATCTGGGATTTTTGTTGCATTCCTGTTATTTTTAATTTTAAATATGAAACGGATGTTTAGAAATTAATTGGTAACAGGCAAATCACCAAAAACACCCCTTAAATTTAACAGGAGGACATCGCGATTGCGTGTGTCCAAACGGAAATATTCTTTAGTGTAAACATTTGATAGTTATAAACCTTTAACTAAGTTATTCAAGTCTTTCAAATTCCTTTCTTCACTATTTTGAAGGAGGCAAGGCAAAAATCCAGCAAAATACACTTAATCAAAACAAGTACGAAATGGCCATCGGAGTTTACTAATGTGCACTTGGGAAATTGTAAGACGGCGCCCTACAATCCACCTACTAATGAAGCACGTTATATAGACATCTACTCAATGGTTTCAGTCCCTGATATATACGTTGCGCGTTTGAACATGTATGCGCATGCGCGACAGCCGATTTCAGTAGGGGTGATCCACATATTGCGTACTGTTGGGAGGGGGGAAAACGAAAGTTTTTCGAATTCTTTCAGGATGAAAGTTTTTCTGAAAAAGGGCAGGAAGGGTGCTATTTTTAAAAAAAAGGGCAAGAAGGGCGCTATTTTTATAGAAAAAGGGCAGGCAGGGCGCGCCGCCCCTCGAAAAATGCCTAGGATGAACTCTGTTACATGCAGTGGGTTAAGATAAACTTCCAGATTCCGTGGTTCCTTGAAATCTGTTTTCAAAATACTTTAAAAAGATTGTGAATTGTTTCAGGTGTCGATTGAGAGTTTTATGGCTTTTCTCCTTCTCGAGAATAAAAAGTAGAGAAGTTCCTCTTGCTTGATAGACCTTTCCTTTCTTTTTCAAAATTTGCTCCATTAATAAAATGAAATTAACAACTAGAATAATACCAATTTGAAAGTTGAAATCCATCGGTCAATTTAAAATTTCTTGATAAAATATTTGTGTACCATCCCAATCATCCCTTATTTTAAGCGGGATATTCAAATATAGACTTATTACTTGCCAGACGTAGAGATTTGCTTGGAACAATCCTTGTGTTTAAAATCATATCTAGTCATTTCGACAGTGGTGACGAGTAGGAAACATTATTCGTCAAAAGTGGGTATGAATCGAAGGAAAAAGAACATTGCAAAATTTATGATATTGCCATCAAAATCACTAAATTTTAAAAAAGATGGGGGAAATTCCCTCCCCTACTTGCCGCTACCCGCTCCTATATTTAGTGTTGATTTTTTTTTAAACTTGGGGGGGGGGGGGGTTAGATTTTTACTGCTGCTAAATTTTGGGAAAAACTCTGAAATAACTGTAAGTGTAAAAGCTTTCCCATTCTCAAACCAGAAGCAATTTCATTTTACATTTTCAAACACATTTGATTTGCTTTCTTACAATTTTACAGCCCAATTTCCATGTATTCTACCCATTTACAAGACCATTAGCAGTTTTAAATGAGGAAAAATGAAATATATAGACCGGCTTAAGAGTAAAATGCTGGGTGTGCAAGAACGAGTTTTGGTGCCCCTTACAATGAAAATGGATTTAGAAAACCCTCCTAAAATGGTATGGGGGAAAATTATTAAAATCGTAGCTTTTTCTGCACTAAATAACATTATTTAAAGTTTTTTTTATTATTATTTATTAACCCTCTGATGCAATTTTTTTTATAAAATATAAAAATTTTAATAAAATTAATTTTATAAGAACTTAATTATACTACGGCAACGACTGCGAGATTGCTAAGGGAAACCAAGGCTTGCTCTAAGAGCTGAGGACTACTAAAAAAAAGTAACAAGTTGCAAAAATCAGTAATTTAAATAACATGTATTTTATTAAGTTCGTATGAAGTAGTCCTCTGCTCTTAGAGCGAGCCTTGGTTCCTCTTCGCAACCCCGAGACGGCTGCGTGGTTGTGAAGGGCTGCAATTCGGCTAGTGTGTAGCATTATCAGTACTGCCAAGTTAAAATAAAACAAAGTTAACAACTGTTCAATTCTGTCAAAACAACGTAGTGGAACGCTTGAATCCAGTCTCTTTACCGTACTTTCAATCAACATTTTATCTGACGAACTAAACATTCAAAACTACATAAAAATATAAATTTTTACTATATTCTCATTTCGACGCCCCTCTTAATATCGCATGTGTGCGATCGCACATGTCTAAAGCCAGCCCTGGAACCATATAACATCAACAAATGTGAATACCTTCACTTTTGGAAAAGGGCAGATTCATTTGCATAGGTGACGGCTGCATTATTATTTAGAAATTTGCAAGATGTTTTTTTTTTTTTTCCTTTGTTTTTTTTCCCCTTAACTCTTTTTATTCTCACTTCTTTTTCTTACTTAATGACAAGTATGAAATCTATTATTAAAACAGTTTATTTTTTCAATTGAATTTTGCCCTTTTCCCCATTTTTATAAAAATTTAACCAAAGTTAAGCAAGCATCCACCCATGCACATTCCTGGCCACACTATTTCCATTATTTTTACGTATTCAGTTAAAGTATGAGTTGTTTACAGTTTTGAACATATTTTGTCATGTTCAAACAACGTAGCAATTTGATTTTCCCAATATCTGGCAATAAAATAAATATTTTCCAATAGCTGGCAAAGTATAAATGCATAATTCCATGATCTCAAAACACTCTACAAGCTAATACAAAATATCAACATTCTGCACTTACCTATCTGGATTCTTAGCACCAACCAGTTTATTCCGACAGAATCGCAGGTTTGCTTCAGTTTTTTGGATTGTCAAAAAACGCATCTTTAATTATCATTTGTTTTTTTTCCTCTTGAACGAATTCATTTCTTAGGTACGATGAGAGGTTTACAAATAATTTATTAAATCGGTGACATAACAAAACAATATATATATATAACGTTACATAACTTTTGATGATAAATCGGTTAGCATTCCCGTTAAAATAAGAGGAGAGGAAACATTCTTCAATGAAAGGGTGCAAAGAACTGTATGTGCCAGACCACAATTTTTGTTCTTTAAAAATGTAGATAGTTGGCATGAATTTGAGTAGGGAAGTTTTAGTCCGTATACATGACAAACCATACAAATTTGACTTCTGGAATTCATCCACAAATACGGATCATTCGTTGAAGAAGTAAACATAGATGTCATTGTCAGTTCATTTCTAATGAAGGAGAAATGGCCTGCCGTGACTCTTTTAAGTGTTTTACAAATATTTGAATTTGCCAGCTCAGCTCTGAAGCTGTAGATCGCAAACAAAAGCAAGTTCTCATGAAATGACTTTTACATTTTTTACTTAACTTTGCTTTTAGTGTCACGTAAAGAAGAAAAGAAAAAAAATACAATACATCAAAAAATTAAAAAATACAATCTAAAAAAAATTTCAGGTGAGGGAACGCCGTTCCACCTTCTAAAAAGGTAAAGGACCGCCGTTTCCCACGCGTTCCCGCTCCACTACACCCCTGGTTGCTTGTTGGTTCATTTTATTTGTTTTGCTTCCAATCAAATGTTTAATCGAAAATATGCTTTTATAGATGCCTGGTTTCAATCTTTAGTTTCATTTTACTTTTGTGAAAAGTTGTAAAATTTCATTGCCAAGTATGAAAACTTTTAAAATGTTCTAGAATTTCAATTTCGAATGTCATCTTTTAAAGTTTTTAAATCGAAACATAGATGAAATGAGGAACTCTTTGAGGTATATCAAAACTGCATTGAAGCAGTTAGTGGTTTGTCTTGAACACCCTCGGAGGTCTTCCTTTTGCTGTGGTAATTCAATAGTTATACCTTAATATAATTGTTATTAATATAAAAAAAAAATTTAATTTCTATTTTTTTCATCATTGAAATTTTCAAAACAATTGCATCTGAATACTTAAAGCATAAATAGTCCTTTTAATGTCATGTATTGGAGAAAATATAAACTTGTTGCAAATTTTGCAAAAACTAAAATACTTTTTTTATCTGTCATATGATGATTAAAAAATATCATTCTTTTTAGCAAAGGTAAATAGATCATGATATGTACTACTGTTTTAACACTGTATGAAAGAAAAAGTGAGATTGTAATTGGCATCGGCCCCATGGTTTTTATAGTCGTAAATATACTCCATAGGATGTCAAGGAATTTTAAAATATTCCTATGTATCAAACGTCTCCTTGTGGGATTGTTATATTAAAATTAATTTATTGAAATTTACTGTTTTTTAGCAGAGTTATAAATTAAGCACTTGATCTTGCTAAAATCACATTTCTTTCGAGCGGATTGTAAGTAACTGAATGTCGTAAAAGTACATAAAGGGTTTAAACTTTTGGATGTGTTTATTTTCTTCAAAGAGAGAAAAACAGTATTTTATATTTTGGGATTTTTAAATTTATTTTTAGGTTTAACCATGCCTATCGAGAAGATTCATGCTAGGCAGATTTTCGACAGTCGTGGCAACCCGACTGTGGAAGTTGATATAGTCACAGAAAAAGGTGAATATTTCTTACTTATCAATTGAAAGCAAGCATGCTAATGTTTTAGAAAATGTCTACATTCTGTGAATGCTAGTTTTTAGATTTTAAGTGAGCCTGAAAAGATTTTAATTTTACAATTAAATTTTTTTCAGTTATTGCATGATCCCAAGTCCATGTCCTACTGAAACAGATTTACATTCTACAAAAATCCAACCATTCATTTAATTAAATTATATTATTCCAGGTTTATTCCGAGCTGGTGTTCCTAGTGGGGCATCTACAGGTATCTATGAAGCCCTGGAAATGCGAGATGGTGACAAGGCCTCTTACCATGGGAAAAGTGTCCTAAAAGCTGTTGGAAATGTCAACAATATCATTGCGCCCGAGCTCATAAAGAGGGTGAGTGACTGAGTTTTAAAAGTGTCATAACGCGTATGGCTTACTATCACCCTAGGCAATTTGTCCATTACAAACATAAATAAAATGTGCATTATTTATAATATTGTATTGCATTATAAAGAAAAAATGAGGGATGATGCACATTATGTCCGCCGAGCCTTCAATGTCCATTTGTTGGTGTGGTGGGGTTAGGAGGCAGGGGTACTTGCTCAGGTATTGACCTTGTTATTTGACAAGAGGGTCATTCCACGTCAAATCAACACACCTATTTTACCTCACCATCTCAGATTTTGATGAAATTTGGCGTAGAGGTTACATACATATAGACTAAGAAAAATGCAATTTTTTTTAAAAATATATCGCATCGTTTTGAAACTACGGCTATTTAAAAATTTAAAATTTAGGCAAAAATTGCAAATTGGCATGTTTTCAAATTGTCATAACTGGCTTTCTATTTAAGCTAGAGAGGTGGTTCAGGTGCCAATATTTAGCAATTTGTATGGCCTTTAATATGATATGCAACACAGTTGTGATTAAACATCTTTTTTTTTTAATTTAAAATTCAAAATTTCAATTTTAAATTTTAAAAAAAGTGCGTCTTCAAAAAATTCTAAAATTTAGTTTATATTAATGTTTAATGATCAACAAAGTTTCAGAGTGGGATGTTCATGGGTTCATAGATAAAAAAAAATTAATGGGCACTTCGTTAAAATTTAGGTTAACAAATAGGAAGAACACATTGTCGTAACTGGTTTTCTAACAAAGCTATAGAAATGGTTCAGGTGTCAATTTCTAAAAATTTTTATGGCCTTTAAAATGATGTGTAGCACAATTGTGATTTATTTATTATTAAAAAAATAATTCCAAATTTAAATTTAAAAAAAGGGCTTTTTTTTTTAAAACATTCATAATTCAAAACATTCATTTTTAAACATAATTTAATGATTAACAAAGTTTCAGAGTGGAATGGTTTTGTAGGTATTAACATTAATATGGTAATAAAAATACAATAGCTTTTAAATACTTGATATCATATTGTTCAATAATTAATGAAAGCCTCGTTAATTTTGGAAGTGTCACTTTCAGATAAAATATATAGTCTTCCAGTTGGTGTCACTGGATATACTTTACACAATACTTGTGTGAGAGGCAGCCATAACACATCTAGCTCCTTTGGATAAAAAAATGAATTGGATGGTCTTTTGCTGGATGAAGGAAAGTTAGTTTCACTTCATCAAGTTCTTCGTTTTTTTCAAGCACATATGCTATCCACCATTTTCCGTCATACACTGCAGTGACATAACCATTCAAGTCTTCTAATTTTAATTGATCTGCTAATCTTGAAACAGTTACTTCTGATGACTTTATAGCATCAAAAAATGTTTTGACAGTAATTTTGGATGTGCTGCCATCAATAGGTATAAAAGCATGGTATTGTTGAGTGCCTTGGATGGTAATTGCCTGAGCAAAACGATTGCTTAAGAATAATTCTGACTTAACATAATCTTCTTGTGATGAAAAAGTGAAGTAAATGGCAGAAATATTTTCTTCAGCCCATTCATAAAGTTAGCGAGGGGTCAATATTTGCTTTTCATAGGAACGTTGTAAACTAGCTCTTGCTGCCAATCTCTTTATAGACCCGCCAACTCCATCACATGGCCCTTTTCCATGTGCTGTTGCCGAAAAATGCCATTCTGCATCAATGCCAAAGTCTTGCTTGTGACAGCACAAGTTAGTGAAAAAAAATTTGTTTTTATACTGGGCAGCACACCCATCAGAGAAGGAATTTTTCAAAAAATTTCCGTCAGGAAAGAAATAAGTTTTCTTTGAAATGTGTAAACAGCAACTATGTTGTGTTGAAGGCAATCGGAAATCACAACGTAGCTTAAGTGCTGCACATTTTTTCCTTCTTTATAATAAATTACAAAGGGGTGTATTGTGGCTTGTCCACTAGCCCAGTGATAACTTTGAGCCTCATCTTGCACAATCATAGTATAATTTTCTGAGAAGTCGAGAGTCGCTGCAAATTCAAATTCTCTTAAATTTTCTTTAACATGATTCATGTAAGAGGCCTGTTGTTTTGCAATCATGTCTGATTAGGAGTGTCAATTTGTTACAAAATAAATCAATAAAATCAGTTGATGATTTTTGCACAGTCTCTAAATTACATCTATCTACAGAAATCCATTACCTAAATGTAATTTTTTCTATAAGATTTTCTTCAAAAGATGTTTCAAGAATTCTTCGTATTTCAGCATCACCAGGACAAGATATGCAATTACCCACATTGCAATCAATTGATGATGGATCACACATCATTTTGGATATGCAATCTTTGTAGGTTTTTTGTTCATTTGTTAGAATCCCTTATCTGGCATTTTCAATCATCAGTTTAACGTTTTGATGCGTTGTGCAAACACATACTGTGTGTGTTCCACTTGAACCTGCTAAAATACAGTACTTTGGTCAAAGCTCAGTAAATTTTGAAAATCCTATTTTCATATTTAGAAATTTGTCCTTGAATAATAAATATGCCTCTTAAAAGTTGCATAAGATTAGTCTTTTAGAAATTTTTAATTTGTTTCCATTTGGTTCAATAACTATTATACAGTCTTTAACACCTGGCATAGCTCTACTGACTTCATCACTTTTGTAAAACTTGTGAATATTTTCAACCATTTCTTTAGAAAGGCTTTTACCTGGTTTAGGGTCAAGACTTTCCAAAATTCCTTTTTCTTTAAGTAGTTTTTTTTATTGTCGTACCATGTAGTTTGGAGCTTTAAACTCTAGCATTATTTTTCTTATTCTCCAGTTTTTAGGTAGGCAAGATAAAATCATTATCTTCTTGTTTCTGCTTGTAGCTTTTAAAAAATTGTTTTGAAGATTCTTTAAAACTGAATCTTCCAGATCTTCACCATTTTCAGAAGAATCTTCATCCGACACTAAAAGTTTTCTTTTTACTGCCAAATCAATTTTTTTTTTTGCTTTCTTGCTGGTATAAAGTTTTGATTTGATTTTTTTTCCTATCTACTGGAGATTCACCTAGCTCTTGCAGTGAAGTGTTTAGTGTCTTAATCACTTCTGGTGATGCAGTAAAATTGGGATCTTGATCCGATTCTGAACTTGATTCCTGGTGTTGATGAGTAGAGCTAGAAGCAGTATTTTGATTTCTTAATTCACTAATTTCTTTTCTACAAATATCACAAATTTTTGCTGTCTTTGGCATTTTAGAAAACAAAATACACATCCAATCAGTAACATTTCTTAACTTTTTTTTGTCTCTAATAGTATGATTAATTTTCTTAAAAAGATTGAAACACTGCAATCTCGTGAATTCTTTACTCTGCGCCATGTTTTACTATTACTTGTTCATCCTTTTCAAACAGGTTAACTTCACAAACAATAAAAACAGTATTGGATATTCAGTAGTAATCCAAGTTGGGAATAAGACTTAACACATTTTCAGATGGCTGAGCAGTTAACAGCATTGCACTCTCATAGAGAATGAAAGAATCCCTAAAAGAGCATTCCCCCTCCCCCACACACACACAAAATTAAAGATCTGTAGAAAAATAATTTTGCTAAAAACAACAACACTGCTCCCTCATTCTCAACCATGTGGTCTCATAAATAAAAGTTAAAATCAGAACTAAAATTCCATTTTTTTTTTTACTAAATAGAAATGTTGAAAGTAAAGAAATAAGTAGATGAATATAAATACTGAATGACCTGCAGTATTCTGTTTTTCAACTTTGAGTTTTCATGTAAGGTGGGTTACCTTCAAAGGATGCATTTAATGATCCATGATCACCTTCCCACTCTGGCATTTTGTAGATCATAATCTTAAGTATAAACTATTTCTTAGAATGTTTTTAAAAAAATTTTAATTACATTTTTTTTTTTTATAAATTGAAACCACAAATGTGTTGCATATTATTTTAAAGGCCACAAAATATGCTAAAAATTGGCACCTAAACCATCTCTCTAGATTTATTAGAAAACTAGTTATGACCATTTGTCCCTCTAATTCATAAACCAGAAATTTAACGAAGTGCACATTAATATTTTTTAATCTGTGAACCCATGAGCATCCCACTCTGAAACTGTGTTGATCGTTAAACATTAATATAAACTAAAATTTAGAATTTTTTGAAATTTTTTAAAGATGCACTTTTTTTAAAATTCAAAATTGAAATTTTAAAATTTAATTTTTTTTTTTTTTAATATTTAAATCACACCTATGTTACATATTATATTAAAGGTCATAAAAAATGCTAAACATTGACACCTAAACCACCTCTCTATCTTAAATAGAAAACCAGCTATGGCAATTTGAAAATGTCAATTTGCGATTTTTGGCTAAATTTTCAATTTTTAAATAGCAGTATTTTCAAAACGAGTCAATATATTTCAATAAAATTTGGCATTTTTCTAAGTCTATATATATGTAACCTTTCTATCAAATTTCATCAAAATCTGAGATGGCGAGGTAAAAATTTTGCAAAAAGTGTGTTGATTTGACACGGAATGACCCAAGAGTTTAAAATTAGTATTATGTAAAAATTGGGTATGTTGAGTACTTAAATGTGAGAGAATGGGCAGTCTGATTTGGTTACAAATGTAAAGATAATAATTCTAAGCATTAATTATTCAGCATTTTTATTTAAATCCATTCAATAATCCAAAGTTTAAAAGATCTGATTAACATAAAATAGGCTCATACAATTTTTTAGAACATATTCAATCCTTTTAAATTAGTATAAAGGATAAAGAAAAGTTATATAAAAGTAAGCCAAACAAATTTTAGTCATTTATAAGTTGTTATAATCTCATTTTTTATATTTTTATTGAAACATTGTTTTTAATGCTTGATAGAATCAAATTAAAAGAAATGGAATATGATACCTCTATGCAAAGAAAAAATGGGGTTTGGGGCACACTAAAAATGATTAAATGATCTCTGGATTCGGCCTTAGTCTTATCTAAAAATAATCAAAGATTTCATAGAAGATCTGTATAAAAAGCTTAAGTATAAGCCAAAGAATGTTTAGATTATGAAAATTAAACATTTACAAGTAATTCTTTGCACAATTGCTAAAAGAATTATCTTAGAACCAGTAGCCAGTTTCATTACTAAGGCAAGATTCATTTGACAAGCGGCTATATGTAGTATTCATGACACACCAAAATACGTCCACTAAATGAGAAGACTTTTAGTAGCGCTTAAATAATCTTTAATTTTTTACCTTCAACACATATACACCATATACACAGACGGCAACAAAACACACTGACTGGTACCTGGGGATGATGGGGAAATAAACGAGCACAATAAATAAGAACAATACCGCTCCGTGGTAGCCGGATTAAGACATCGGTCAGGAGAGAGCATCAGAAAGCGCCACATGGGCAGCGTCAAGCAGGGCACCAGGAGATGGACGCAGTCTCCCCTCAAAACATACCACACCTGCAGGTACTGCAGCGTGGTCAACTTAATTCAGACGGACATGACAAGACTCAAAACAGACGAGACGAACACTAAGGTAAACTAACACGGAGCACACACATACAAGACGAGCGCGAAACTATGAAACACTGCGAAACTGAGGATCACACCCAAAGTTGCCGGCTTTATAGTGGCTTCCGCACATGCACCGTGCCTCTCCTACCAGGCGAAGGACCAACTACAAGTAGGTGCGTTGCAAACGTCTGAGGGGGAAGAGTGACGTGCGATGCACCGTAACATATTTTCTAAACTTATGAATCTTTTCAGATTTTTTTAGTAATAAATATTCCATGTGTGCATGACATTTTTTAATTGATTTGTGTATGCTTTTCCAGAATATCTGTGTAACCAAGCAAGAGGAAATTGATAAAGTTATGCTGGACTTGGATGGAACTGAAAATAAATGTATGTTTAAAATTTTATTCCATAAAATATTTTATCCTTTAATAAAATTTTACATTAGCAAAAAAAAAAAAAACTGTTTCAAGTTTAAGACAATTTCTTAATGAATTATGAGTTGATAGAAACATGGGTCATTTTTTTTATCAAATTCCATTACCGACAAAAATTGTCAATTAATATGTAAAAGAAGTTATTCATACCGAATAACTTCTACTTACTATTTACAATGATGTTTTATTTGTGTTCTTTTATCAAATAAACATTTGTTTCTCTTATTTTTATTTAGTGCATCTGCATATTGTATTTTGTGTCTTTAAAAAGATTATTTTTTAAATTCTGCAATTAATGTTTTAGCAAAACTTGGTGCTAATGCAATTTTGGGAGTTTCTATTGCCGTTGCAAAAGCCGGAGCTGCACAAAAGGTAACTGCTTTTTTGTGTCAAGCTTATATTTAAATTTAACATTGAAGTTGTTCCATCAAAATTTGTAACTTGGTTTGCATTTTTTTCCCTGCTTGTTAATCATGTTTATAACCTTGTCTATATCAATCAGGTATTTTTTTTAGTGGCAGGGTTTTTGCTTGTGTTACAAAGAGTTGCTTACATTAGAAAAAATGACTCGTTAAGTACATTTTATTGTTAACCATTACTATTGTTAACTGTTAATCTGTTAATCCTTGGTTAGCTTGTTTTATTATAGATTAGCTACATGATACTAATCATTTATTTTTATCTTGATATGTTGAATGATTTGACATTGAAAGAATTGAAACAACAAAAAATTATGAATATCATAAAATTTATGATGTTTATGAAATGGAATGTTAAGTTACTACTAACGAATTAATGTGTAACGAATTAATGTTACCTACTAACTTTTTTTTAAATAAACTGTAAAGTTTTAACATGAATTTTTGCTTAAGATATCTTCATAATTAAGGAATATATAAAACTATTTTTTGGCAGACTAAAAATTTGAATTGTATAAAAAAAAATGCCTTTTAAAGAATTAAACAAAATTCTTTTCACTCCAATTTCCACAATTCCATTCTTTTTAGCTAAAGACAAATACTGGTGGAATTATTTGATATTTAAGTAAATGATGTGCGCTATTGAGTTATGGCAGATATATACCATAGGAATCAAACAGGTTGAGAAAAAAGTATCATATTAAAACAGGGATCATACGCCTCAGGGAAAACCTGGAAAAGTAAGGTAAAATTAATCAGCCTTAAAATCTCAGAGGAAAAAGAAAAATCCTCCCTAAAGCTTGGAAACAGTCATTTTTACTCGGGGGAAAAAATCCTATTCTTCGGTGCTATTTGTTTAACCTTAACTCGAGGACTTAAAGTTGTAGAATTTTTTTATAACATAGACTTGGAGAAAGTTATTTCTTATGGAAAAATACTTTTTTCATGTTATCGGAAGAATGAGTAATCGAGGTCTGACTATATTTATCTTGCTAAAAATAAGTAACTCTGCGAAGGGAAACACGTCTCTGGAAAACTCTGGGAATTTTTTTTTCTGCAAATGAGTATGAACCCTGAAAAAAAATAGATAATTTTTTGCATTCTCCAAGTTTGGTGACTTTCCCAAATAGTTTTTATTATACTCAAGTACCCAAATATTTTCTATACTAGGTTTATCCAAAGTTTTGCTTACAATGAATATTCAAAGAATAGAATTGATCATTATTGTAGCTTGGATCAGTGACGCTGGAACTTATATTTTAGTGGTATGGCAAGGAAAGACTAGTTACCTGGCCCTTCTTCACCCCCTCTCCCCTTTTTTTATAATTCTAAACTTTTTTTTTATCTGGAAGAGTCAGAATATGGAGATTTTAAACAAGCCTAATATTTTTAGTCAAAGCATTTTCTCTTCCCTATTAGATGGAATTGATCAGGCAGAGAGGAGAGAGTCATGGGTGTCTACTCTTATCCCTCTCACTGCGCAAAACACTTCCTGCCAGTCATCTTTGAGCATTGAAAAGATCGCGCAAAATGCTGCAAAAAATGCTTGTATGTTTCGAAAAAATGTGGACATCTAACGCCATCTGTTAACCCAGAATTGAATAAAGAATTAAATGTAACAGAAAAGCCAAAATGAAACCATGAACGGGGAAAGAGCGGGTTGCACAGTTAAACAGACTGCAAAAATGCATCCCCGCGGAAATCGCTGGCTGCGCAAATTTTGCTACTTCTGTTAGGGTAAAGTGTTTTTCTTTTGTACCCAGTAGTTTTCTGGTCTTGAGATTTTTCAGTAAAGAGGGTTTTTCTTTTGCCCTGTTCATGCACATTACTTAGTTTTCTATTCCTCCCGCTTCGTCATATTACGTCATCGCCGACTTAAAGTATAGTATGCCCGACGATGACATATGCGAATAATCGCGGAGGTACACCTCTCATGTTCACGGATGTACTCTCGGAGCATGCATAGTCGCGACCGTATCTCGCTGGAGTGTATCCGTGAGCAGGAGCGGTAGGTATATAAGTGTTGGTACTTTTACTTCTTGTATCTTCTATCTATCACACTGTTATGTTGTGAGGATGTTCATAGCAGGCCGTAGTAGTTGTGCCGATAATTTATTTCTGCAAGTTAGCAGTGGCTGGCTGCCATTTTTATTTCAACTTATTTTCTTCGTACTTGCAAGACTTTTTATATATTAAATCTATTTATGAGTTGATAAACTTTGCCTCTGTCAATTATTACATCACACCAATGCACTCAAACTTCCTCTCAACTTCTATGTTGCCCGCGGAAATCGCGGGATGCGCAGCTAGAGGGTTAAAGAAGTTCTTTGTGATCTCCAACGACAAACTAGTCTCAAATTTCCCGTTCACCCTTTTCTATTAGTTTAGTTCTTTTTGGATGCTAATCATTTTCACTGTTAATAAAACAAATATGTTCTTTATAGACTAAAAAGCAAAGCTTTGTATGAAATTATAAATATAGTTCAACAATTTCATACAAAGAAACTTGTAATGAAATACAATGAATAATTTCTTACCAAGCTATGTACACAATTTGCATAAAATAAGCTTTCAGTATCATTTTCTTGTTACATCCTACCAAAATTGAATGGACATTATGATTAAATGAATTAATATTATTAGTACTTAGCATTTCCAAATTGAGAGGTAGTAAAAAGATCTGTTGATAACTTATTCAATCAGGTTATGGTACATTTAGATCAGAAAATATTTCAAGGATAGAATTAATGCCTATACTTTGTGTTATTAAGTTTAAAAGTAAAGTAAAAAGCAACGTAGTATATCATATGTAACTGTTTCACATGGCTTTTCAAGTATTTACAAGTTGGTCATTCTATTTTAAGTTTGTGTAATTTCATTTGCTTTTTAAATGAGCGTAAAAACAGGTCGTAAAATATTAAAAGACAAAAAAGTGTTTAAAAACCAAACTGTATAACAACAATGTTACACTAAAGATTGTTGTATAATATTTTAGACGAATTATTGTTTATACTTTACACACAACATAATATTCATTTCAACAGGTATCGTATGTAAAAAAAATAGAAGTTCTTTCATATGCAAATAAATTTGAAATTAATTTTTAATGAAGAAATTGCATTTTTTTATGCGTTTCAAAATCAGAAGGAGTTAATCGATTCACATAAAAAAATTTTAATCAAAATTAAATTACCAGTGTGTAAAGAAAATGAATTAAATGGTAGATTATCTCATCATTAATTCTATTGAATTCACAATTTTAGCCTCTTAGTCTTAAAATTTAAAAAAAATATTCAAATTCGGTTTTTTAGTACCATTCATGTCTATTGTTTACATATCGAGAGATGTGCATGATTATGAAAATAAATTTCTAATTCCATAGAGACAATAGTATCCGATTGGTTTGTTGTATCGGATATTAGTGCTAAAATTTCTATGAGGACTATATTCCATTGATTCACATTTCTCATAGGAGAGAAAATTTATCAGGAAATAAGTTATGAGACTATCACAATTGCTGTTGTATCCTCTCTGGAAAGAGACGACTGCAGAGCACCAAGACTTGGTTCCAAACACTCTTGTTTTCTTGGAATGTATTCTGCCTCTCTAATGAGGATCACCCCCTGGCTTTTGATTAAATTATTAAAAAATAAATTAGAGAAAGTGGTAAAATTCACATAAAAAATGAAGTACCTAGTACCAAACAAAAAATTAAAATGAGGCGTGTCAAAGTTGTTTTGTGAACTAGGGTTTAGAGTTCAAATATCTTAAGTCTTGACCAAATCATATAAAAATAATATCATGATAATTTTTCTTTGGTTTGTTTGGAGCTAGACTATTTTTTAGGCAACATTAAATTGACAAACAATTCACTTACTTGGTTATGAAATGGTCTGTGCGAAGATTATGAAGAACTCAATACAAATCGATCTATCATTAGGTTGTTTGTCAAGTTGAGTTGAGTTAGAACAGTAATGTCATCTAGCTGAAGAGCAATGATCATTGCCACAGTTTTTTTCCCTCTCTTTCAAATATTTCTTGTGACCAATAAAGAAATTTCCCAATGAATCTCCGGGTCGAGAGGTGGCTTCTACGTGACATCCCTCAATAATAGCCCTTAGGGTTGCTTTAGTGGAGGCATCCCACCACTTTCCCTTTCTAAACATATGAAAGGATGACAAAAAAAAGGTTGTAAAGTGTCTCCACTCCCCAGTCTCATTGATGACGAAAGGATATGGTGCAGGAGATCTTTTTGTTTTGCTGGTTTCCAAAGTTAAACTAGCACTCTCCACTGAAGTGATATTTCCCACGGTCAGACCCAAGCTCATATACCTATTATTAGTCTTATGATAAAACTGAGGAAATATGTGTCAGCCAGAAACATATAATTTCAATTGAAAATGTATATTTAATAACACCTAACATCATACTATTTCTAAAAATAAATCAATATATATAATTTGGGAAACAGTTGGTATGGCAGCAGCCATATTGGTTCTGGCACCACTGGCTTTGATTATCTTTTAAATTCTAGCTGGTGTGTTCCAAGTAAAGTGATGACTAAAGTGATCCCATTCATTTTTTGTGTATCTGTACATTAAAACAAGAATAAACAATTCCAATATGTTTCATTTTAACCCTTCAGGAACATGTTAAAATTTACATTTTTATAAATGGACTGGTGTTGTTGTAGGGCGTGCCACTGTACAGGCATTTGGCAGATCTTGCTGGCAATAAGGAAATCATCCTACCAGTCCCTGCTTTTAATGTGATCAATGGTGGAAGTCATGCAGGTAACAAGCTTGCTATGCAGGAATTCATGATCCTGCCTACAGGGGCCAAATCATTCACTGAAGCCATGAAGATGGGAAGTGAAATTTACCACCACTTGAAAAATGTAATCAAGAAGAAGTAAGTCGAAAATTGTATTTTTAAATTTCTGAAAGAATTTCTAGAAAGTGCTTTTTCTACTTCTGACTACTAGGAATTATTGTTGGTCCATAGTTAAAGTGTTGAGATGTTACTCACCTAGAATACAGTTCATATCCAGGACCTAACTTCTGTATGGATGTACATGGCATCTGCCCCGGGGGAAAATACTTAATATTTAAAAAAAACTTCTTTAAAATTAAATGTGCAAAAATAACTTAAATTACACTCTAGAGGAACAGACATATATCTTTGTAATTCTATTTATTTAATGTTTGAGTAAATGGCTGATATTGATCTAGGTTTTTTTTTTTTTTTTTTTTTTTTTGAACTTGTGTTTAGTATAACTGTAAGTTGATAATCATATTTGAAAAAAGAAACTCTTATTTTTCCTTTAACATATCAAACACAAGTCATTTTTATTTTTGGAATACAATTATTTTCTCTTTACTCAAGGGTTTACCAAAGTCAAAATTGGTCCCTAATTGGTGATAAGCTAGTTAAAGTCAATAAACTTGCCAAAACCAAGTCTTAAAAACTTAAAATTTACTAAGTTAAACTGCTGTGAAATAAGTAGCATTTTAATCTATTGAAAGAACACGCATACAAAAAAAAGTTCTAAATAAAAAGGCACTAGAAATATTTAACGCTTAAACTATGCTATTGAACTTTTATTGGGAAGATGAATAACATTAGGAAAATTCAGGGATGAGATTCTTCCGCTTTTTGGCGGAATTCCATTTTTTTGTATTTTTGGTGAAAATCCGTGTTTGTGCCTTTTTTCTCCCCCCTTCCTTTTTTCCGCGAATTTTTATTTTTTCCTCCACTGCAAATTTTTGCCTTTCTTTTCAAAAGTTCCACCAAGGAAAAGAAAACTTCCGTCTTTGAAAAATATGTTTAACCCCGCGACATAACTCTTACTGGCGAGGAAACCAGTTGATTTATCCTCACCGCCTGAAAACACATGGAATTGTCAATATTTTTCTATTGTGGACACTATCGCATAGAATTAAGTTGTTGCGTCATGATCATTTTTTTTTGGATGTTATGCTGATATAATAGTCGCTGATGTTAGTGCAAAGATTTGCTAGTGTCAGACATTGTACAGTTAAAACGAAACGCGGATATCAGCTTTTTTTTTCTACTTAAATTTTGACAATTCCTGAGGTCGATACAGATCTGCATTACAATTTTATTGAGCTTCTTGCAAGTTTGACTACCACGGAACTTGCGTACGTTCAGAACTCCCAAACCTCCGACCACTTTTCCTGCAGATTGCCTGCCTCTATCGGCATTATTTACAGTGGTATTTGATGGCCATTTTTCTGAGGCATAGGGATGAAATGTCCGCCATTTACGTAATTATAGAGGCGCTGTCACAGAGAATTACGTTGTATCTTGGATGCTCATTTTCGTCAGGTGTTACGCCGATATGATAGCCACTGATGCTGTTGCAGATATTTGTACCTGTCGAAAATGGCACAGTTCAGCTGAAACTTTTATTTCCGCTCTTTTCCTATTGAAATTTCGATCATTTCCAAGATTGATATAAATCTGCATTACAATTTTATTGGACTTGCTTTGCAAGTCTTGCAACGGCGGAACCTACGTACATTTCAGACTTCCCCAAACTTCTTATGTCATGACCACTTTTACTACAAATTACCAACCTCTATCGGCATCATTTATGTTGGTGCGTGGCGATTATTTTCGCTGAGAATTACGATGATGTAAGGATTGCAGAGATTTGCACTATTACAGCAAATGCAATCGCCGAGATTTACGTTGTTGTGATATTCATTTTTGGCGTGTATCACCCTGATATAATAGCCACTATTCCGAAGGCTTGAGCCTCTATAATTGTCGTCATTGCAGAAATTTACATGGTTGTGTATAGTAAATTTCATAGCAGAGTGCTATTGAAGAGATGTCCTCTAATATATTGGGTGCTTACCTCGGGGTTTACGTTGGTGTGATGGTAAGTTTGCCGATTGCTGCTTTATTATGATTGCCGAGATTTGTGCTGGTATGGTGGCCGCTATCGCCGAAATTTAAGTTGGAGTAGTTTTAATTTTCACCTAGGTTTAAGCCATTTTTTAGCAGCTATTGCCGAGATTTGCAGCTCTCTTTCCGCTGATGTGATTGTCACTATGTCCGTGATTAGTGTGAGTGATGATTGGGGATGGGTCCTTGAAATCCATGAAATATGCTTTTTTAGCAACTAATTTTTATCAAAAGGTTATTAAATATAATTCTTCTCGTACATTTTTTGGGTGAATGTTGCATCTCGGTAATGAACAGGTTGTAAATATGTTTTAATGCTTAATTTAAGATTTCTGATGGCCTTGATAGATAATGTGTTAGTCTTATTTCTTAATTAAACTTTTAATGTAAATGGTTTAATAATTTCATATTCTTTTTCTCTTTTATTACTTACTGAATAAAGCCGACCAAACGGTATAGTGGTTAGCTTGCTAGCTTCTAGACCGCGAGGTTGCGGGTTCGAGTCCTGCATTAGGCATGGGTGTTTGTAAATGTATGTTGGCTTGTCTAATGACGAATGTTTCGGCGCATTATAGCCCTCGTGTTGCTGACGGCGCCAGATAATCTGAAAACAACCAACCAACTTACTGAATAAAAAATAATTAAGTTATTAATTATTATTGTGCAATTTTTTCATCATGTAGCATTTTTTGATAAATTACTTCTTAAAACATGTATAAAGTATGGTGCAGTGTTTTTGCTCGCATGTGATTTCAGTCTTTTGAGGGTTCAGCCACACGCATCCCTGAAAATTACTTAGTTTTCAAAGAAATTTCAGGTTATCATCTTGTTTGCTATCGTGTAGTTCTTAATTATTTAATCTTGCATGTACAACTTAAGTCTTTTGTAAATCTGGGATATCTGAGAAGCATGTGGTTGAGTAAAAAAACATGTAATTTAGAAAAACTTTGTGGATTTTAAAACCTTGATTCGTATACAGGATATAGTGAACACTCTGTTATAGTGAACTTTTTTAGTGGTCCCGACCGAACTTCTATTTAACTAATGTTATTTTATATGCTTATAGTAGGGAAATGGTAGTTTGTTTATAGTGGACTTAAATTTTATTTCCACAGGTATATTTTTTTCAGTTTTCCAACTTCAAATTGGCACAAGTTGGGAGTGAAAATAACTCCATTCCTTTACATTATGCCAAATTTCACCCTTTCATGCTCATCGTCTTGAACTAAAGAGAATAACTAGTTAATCATCATTTCTCTTCTTCCCTTTTCCTCGGTTGAAGGAACAAACCTCCCTTTTTCGACTCCGTCTCCCCCCAATTCTAGGATGAAGCCTCTGTCCACTATTGTTCAACACCCTCCCCCAACCCTTCAAGCCCCTATTCTTTACAATCGGTAATTGGTAACAATCCAAAAGTCTCCAATAGTCCCTCGTTTTATTGTCGCTCTCTTCATATTCTTATGAACGATTTGAGATAAGCAAACGTTTTTTTTAAGAGCAGCTAAAAATTGCGTAGAAATGGCAAATTCCGTAAAAAGAAAAGCATTTTTAATTGAGGATAAAGTTAAAATTATCAAACGTTTTGGAAATGGCACCAATCAATCGGCAATATGCAAAGTATTTTCCCCATCAAAATCTACAGTTTCAAGCATTTGGAAAAATCGCAGTGCGACTCTTGCTGCATACGAAAAAAATATTAACTCTTCGAAGAAACTACGTCGGGCTGAAAGAGAAAATGTGAAAAGGCTCTATTAAATGGAAATATCTTGAAAAAAAAATTCTGCAGAAAATTTGGACAAGAAAACCATGGATTCTCTAATAATTGTTGATAAGAAAATTGATTAACTCTACTTAAAATCGAATCGTATTCAATCTCAAATAGCTAATTTCTTCCATAGAATGTAAAGATAAAATCAAATTTTAGTTATTTTTTTAATTATTTTCTTTTTAATACTTGTTAATTATCTATTTAAGTATTAATTTATAAACAAATTATCACAATCACTATTTCCAGCAATACTACTGTCATATTTATAAAAATATTTTTTTTAAAGAATTTGGATATATTGAACCATCGGCAATTGTGGACTTATTGTTGGGTCTGCAGACGGTTCACAATAGCAGGGTTAGACTGTATTAGCCTTTAAAAGAATATGAATTCATTGATTCGAAGAAAATTTTATTTTCCACTACAGCATATGCTACAAAAATTATGAGAGAGCCATTGTAAAATTTATTGTGAAATTTGTTTTATTAACTTAAGGATTTTTCTCAATGATAAATATTTGTATTTTCATATTTCTCAGCAATGCATAAATTTCACATTTTAAAATAGTTGATGCTGCTCTACCAAACTTTGACCTTTTATCTTATTAAATAACCTCTCTATTCAAACAGGTTCGGACTGGCCGCCACCGGAGTCGGAGATGAGGGTGGTTTTGCCCCTGACATCCAGGAGAACAAGGAAGGCCTGGAACTGATCAAGGAAGCCATTGAAGCTGCCGGCTACACAGGCAAGATTGAGATCGGCATGGATGTGGCTGCCTCAGAGTTCCACAAGGACGGCAAGTATGATCTGGACTTCAAAAACCCCAAGACCGACCCGGCCAAGTTCATAACTCCTGACCAACTGGGGCAGCTCTACTTGGACTGGATCAAGGAGTATCCAATCGTATCCATCGAGGATCCCTTTGATCAGGATGACTGGGCTGCATGGACCAAGTACCAGTCACAGGTCACTAATCAGGTGGTGGGGTGAGTGCTGGTTTTATTTGAGGAGATCTAGCAGTGTATTTTATTAATATTGTGCTGCTTGGCTTTTTTGTACTTAAAAAAAACAAATAATAAATTAGTTTGGAGGAGTCCAAGTTGTTAGGAAACGCCAAGTTGGAACAACCTTCTAAATATTGGGTCTACCAAACAATTCTGTTCATTTTTAGAATAAAACAAAATATAAATTTTTATTACTGTCAATAAACTTTATTAATTAATATAATTGCCATTATTATTAATGACTTGCCAGCATGAGGGCAATTTGTTTGTCCTATTTTTGAAAAATGTTTCATCTTTTAATGCAAAAAAATGAAGCAGTGCTGGTTTGACATCTTCTTTCATTTTTGAATTTTTTGTACTTCGCAAAATTTGGTAAGGACAAAAACAAGTGATAGTCGGATTGTGCTAAGTCCGGGGAATATGGTGGATGCGATAGAATTTCCCAGCCTAGTTCTGCTATTTTTCGATGAGTCCCAAAGCAGCATGTGGCCTAGCAATGCAGTATGATGTCCTTCCTATTTAACGTCGCCAGCCTCTTTTCTGGTGCTGCTGTCTTTAAATTATTCAGTTGTTGACAATACTTCTCCAAATTGAGCTTTTCGGTTCACAATATGCCTTTTTCTTTACAATGTTTTTGCAAGTAATCCACTTTGCATCCCCAGTTATCATCTGATTCAAGAAGGGCTCGATTTTGTTCCGAGCATGCAGAGATGTACATGAAACAACTCGATCATCCAAATTCTTCTGACTTAATTCATGTGTCACCCATCTTGAATATTTCTACATCAATCCTATCTTCCAAATATGGTCTGAAATGGTTTGCTGAGCTGAATTAAGCCTTTCTTTGATCTCCGATGTTGTCAGAAAAGGATCTTGCTCCAACTTGGTCTTAACAACATAGTCGTCGATCGAAGATGGTCACTCAGAAAGTGGCTTATCAGAAAGGTAGAAATCACCTGTTTCAAGTTTTTCGAACCATCTTCTGGATGTCATATCAGAAACTGTACCTTCACCAAACACTTTCAATAAATTTCTACATGCTTCTGTAGCATTTCTTTCTTGTTGAAATTCATATAAAATACAGTGGCGTAAATGAATTTTATCGGAGGCCATGGATACACTATCGCTTCACACTTAAGACTAATGTGAATCAACTTTGTTTTAGTTAATTTGCTATGTCAGTATGTATACATAGTGCGATAAAATAGAAAGTCGAACATGCGCCAAATAACACATGTCCTTACGTGTCAAAAATGGACAGAACTTTTCGATAGACCCGATATATTGATACACTGAGAATATAGCGATCCTTCTAAATATATTGATACACTGAGGATATAGCGACCCTACTATACTAAACTCCAGCCTAACTTAAAATCACTCTTAGACAGTAGATCTTCACCATGTTCATAGGCAATTCATCTACTTTGGCGGCATGAAAGCTCGCTGGGAAGCTCAGTCCAGCAACCCTGTAGAGAACAAAAGGCTATAAGGTTTGATGAGCATTATGCCATCGCCAAAATGGATAAATTGACTATGTGCACGGTGAAGATCTACAGTCTAAGTGATAAGTTAAGGTGAAGTTTAGTATAGTGACAGGCGATAAATTAATTTAAATGTTGCTTTCTTATTTAAATCAAAAAGATTTTACACCCTTGGATACCATTATTTTTAAACTTAGATGACTTGAAGTTAGAATCTTTTAGTTTCAGAAGAAAGCATAAACTTGTAATTTTTTTTTCTTGCGACTATGTAATGAAGTGCATATTGTTAAGATATTAAAATTTGGATACTGTGTGCTTTGATAGGTTGGTGTCCTTTATTAAAGTGTCAGCAAAGTAATTTTTACCATTTGCATTTCATTTAATGCAACTAATAAAAGTACTAATACAATGTTAATTCAATACTATAACATATTTCAGCATGAAATTGTGCTATAGTACTGACTGATCAACTTGTGAATAATACTTGAATTTTACAATCTAACATGTAGTGTTTTTGTTTTAGTGATGACTTGACTGTCACCAACCCAAAACGAATTCAAACTGCTGTTGAAAAGAAGGCTTGCAATTGCCTGTTGTTGAAAGTCAATCAGATTGGCAGTGTTACTGAAGCAATTGCAGCGTAAGTAATAATCTTGTGTTTAATTTATTGCATTTTAACTGGTTTTGCATTATCAAAGTGCATCTTATCTTTTACATAACATAGTATATTGTTAGTGGTTTATGCATAATAAACAAGTTCTCTTATTTTCAACATTTCAAAACTTTTGCAATATGCCACTTTTTTTTCAAATTTAAAATGTTTGTTTCTTGAAAAAAAAATCTGCTTTATCCTAAACTTTCTTTTATCATGTATCCTTTATGCAGTTAATCTTCACATTATATGCATATTTTTCTAAGCTGTCTACTAAGAGTTGCAGCATACAAGAAATTAATCTTATAATGGGTTTTTACAAACGTAGCCTCTTGCTATAGGAGTGACTAGAAACATGCCATTGATATTTAACGAATTTTGATGCATTTCGCTTTCAAGTGTTTTTACTTTTCACATCCATCTCAAACTTTGAGCTATTTCTTCAAAAAAAAAAACCAGAAAGATATTGTTATTCTTATCTTATGCTATACTAGATGATAACATTCCCGAAGATCACTGAATACGCTGTAGGATAGATCCTTCCGCTGAAAAAATATAGTTCCAATCAAATCATAACTTGTAAGATAATATTGTCCACATGTGCACATAGTTTTGTGTTAAACTTAAATAAAGAAAATAAGAGCTAAATTAATATAAAGAAAATAAGCACTTTTAAATTTTAATTTTACTTAATACTCTACTTTTCTAACCACGGCCACTATAAGAGTTTTAACGAATCATATAGCTTTGACCGAGCTATTTCATGACGTCACTCACTTGGCGATCATGAATCAATGACTGCAGTCTTTTTCCAGCGCAACTTATTTTTAAGATTGTTGAATTATTAGTTGATGATGGTTTCCAACAATAGTTATAAGTTTAAAAAATACCCAAAAGGCAAACCATTGAACAGTAGTAATACCATTTTTGAGTTTAAATACATGAAACAATTATTTTTCATATTTTTTTCATTTGTCTTAAGTAATTGTGTATTTTGATTTAACTTTTTTCAAAAAAGTTTTTAGAGATAAGCATACTATGGGTTTTATATAATTTTTACACAATATTTTTTAAACCTTTTATGGAAAAATTATGAAGATAATTTTTTTATATGGATTATAAAAAGTAATTTAATGCAAAAAGGAAGCAATTTTTTTTTCTCTAAATATGTATATTCGAATTTTGAAGTTTTTAATTTAAAAAAAAAAAAATTTAATTGGAAAGTTTAAAATTGTTATTTTAGTTTCAAAGCTTAATACAATACTGCATCAAAAATTTCAGAAAAGTAATTTTAAAAATAAAGATTTTAGAATTTTGAGTCCTGTACCCCCTTAAAAATAAAAATTTATTATGTTTAATTTCTGCAGAAAATTGATAAAAACTTCGTATATTCAAAGTGTTTTAATTATAAATTTGATATCCAGTCAAAAAATTAACTAAAAGGTTAAAATATAATGCTTTAAATAATTAATATTGGGGTATTTTTGTTCAAAAAAATGCTATCAGAAGACAAAAATTTCCAGATATTTGATCTGCAGAAGAAAAAAATAGCTAACATAGAAAGTATTCCAGTTATAATTTGGACCACACAATTTGCTGATTTAGAAAAAAAATATAACAAAGGATTTTTACCAATTGTGGTATATTTTCAATGTTTAAATTTAGCTAAACTATTATGAAAGAGTAAAAAACTCCATTATCCTTTAAAAAAAGATTCCTATAACTTAATTGCGCCAATACGGCTAACCCTGTCTCCTCTCTGTTCAAGACATCAAATGTAAGATTATTACTCTCCCAATCAGCACATAGTAAAATCGCATTGCTTATCACTGTAGCATATTCAGTGAGCTCAAGGTACGTTGTCTTCTAGTTCTAGAAGATTAAATGAAGTCATTGCAGGAGGGAAATATTTTTGCAATGGGGGAGAGGTCAATTACAGGAGTTAAGATTCATGTTTTGTTGGCATTTGCTGATGAGATGTATATTTCTTTCATTACTGTCGTTAGTATAAAACTCGGGTTGCAGGCGTCCTATATATTTTTAAAAAATTGGCTAAAATGTCCTATATTGTGCTATATTTTCTTCGAATTCGTAATAACGGTGCCGTTCATTTCTTATATTTCGGATTCTTTGGCGCAATCGTAGGTGAAAAAGACCCTACAAAAGTAATGTTTGTAACGGCAGCATTTTATCTTTTTGTGACGTCACGTGCTGCATAACCTACAACTCAACTCTACTGGACCGACGTGAGTTGTAAAATGTAAACGTGAACTTTTCCATAGCATGCGGTCTTGAATTTCTGATCTGTTTTCTCCTCCAACTTGGTAAATTAATTGGTCATAATACAGAGAGAGATGCAGCAACAAAACTCTGACTCGGGAAAAACAACTTGTGATTAACTTGCAGGACTACTAAAGAACATTTCTAGTGCTCATTCAATAATTGATGAAGGAAACAAAAGGGTTAAGATTCACTGTATGATGTCAGATGGCGATTTTTTTATTCCGAATCCGGTACAGATTCTGCTCCACGAATAGTTTACATCAAACCGTGCCAAATTATGGCAACCAAAGGCAGTTCTTTTGCTCATAAAAAATGGCAGGGCTGCCATTTTTTGGCAAAAATCACCTTGGAGCAGAATCCGTATCGGGTTCGGAATATTAGCCACTATATTTTCATAAAAGTCGACAAAATTGAAAATGACGTCAATACGTTGTGTTGCCAAATCCAAACGGTCTCTAGGGTTTCCGGAAAACCAAGTTCCCGGTTCGCCACATTCAGCGCTAAATCTCCCACTTTTCGCTGCCAATCCAACCGACACTGAATAGTAAATCTGAACAAACAAAAGACTGTAAACAGGGATAGAAAGAAAATACTTAAAGAAATTAGAACAGTTCAAGCAGTTATAGATGCTAGAAGCAAAAGACACAAGATTGCATATAATTTAATTAATAAAACTTGATTTAGGGATGAAATATTGAGGCAATAACGAATGACATATTCAGGATCAGACGATTTCTTTTTTTTTAAGTTGTGTTTTCTATTCTCTTAAATTCAATATAACGAGTATATAAATGTATAACGAATTAATTTTTAAGTTCAGTGGCAACTGTGTGCAGTTATTTGATGTTTTATATTGTCCTATATTTTTTTTTTAAATCCTATATATTCTTATTTTGTCACTTTGACCCCTGATAAAAGGAAAGTAATGAAAGAAGTTTGTTGCTAGTTACTAGTATATAGGAACAAAACACATAAAGAAATATAAATTTATAAATCTGATGACTAAATTGGAAAAACTGAAACATTATAATAGAATAGCAACAATTGACTGGAACATCAATGTTAAATGTCAGAATTTAAAATTATACTTATTTTGGTTCGTCCTCTTTTCCAGGCACAACCTTGCTAAAAAGAATGGCTGGGGCACCATGGTATCCCACCGCAGTGGAGAGACCGAAGACGCTTTCATTGGAGACCTTGTTGTCGGGCTGAGCACAGGACAGATCAAAACGGGCGCCCCTTGTCGCTCTGAGCGTCTCGCCAAGTACAACCAAATCCTTCGCATTGAGGAGGAACTTGGAGACAAGGCAAAGTATGCTGGGAAGGATTTCCGCCACCCCGTCTAAACTCTCATCTATCTCATTTCTGCTCCTCTTCCAGTGTTGGTTCTGCATCAAATATTCCCAGTGATTTTGTGTTTTTCTTGTTGGTGTAAAATTTTTTGTGACAAGTTTAAAAATTTTATTAGGTTGTTAGCTAGTCTGTGGAGGGCATATGCCCTCGCAATGAAAGGTTATTGAGTGTCTCTGAAGATCTATTCCAGGAAATTAAAGATTGTTATGTGGCTAAAAGTAGTGTGCAATTATTTTTTGTTAGTATTTGTTGATTTTTAGGTGAATGTCTATAAGTTTACATGGGTTAGTGTAGATATTATTTTTCTAAATTGAGGAAATAGCTTGATAAGGTGATAAACATATCTGTGGTTCAGGATTAGAGAAAACCCATGTTTTGACCTACCTTTATGAATTTGTATATAAGGCAAACACTGTTAATAACACCAGACTTAAAAAGCATCTTTTAATTATTGAATAATATTTGATTAATAAATTTATACTTTTTAAATTTTGAAGAAAAGGACCCTCAATTTTTTATCACAGCAAATAGTTTGCTTAGCTATCGTATAAATTTGAACTTTTTTAGCAGTGATACAATTTAGATAATTATATTTTGATTTATTTAGTTTTAATTTTTTCCCTCAAACTGCCTAATATTTTTTTATTTTATTTTTTTGCGTCTTTATAATTCTTAGTTAGATTTTCTGATTTTTAAAAATCTTTTTACCTTTCTAAATTTATACTTTTAAAACTTCTACTCTTAAAGTTGTAATAACAATGGTATCTTATAAATATACATAAAAGTATTTAAAAATTAATAATTGCATATATATTTTGCAAGTTTGGAAGAATCTTATATTTGTGCTATTGCATTTTGTTTATCTATAACAGGATAATGTACTTGATTTCTAAAAATTGAGGAAAAACCTGCATATCAGTTTTTCCAAATTTGAATATAGATGGAGTTTTACTACCTGGGGTGTAAACTTTTTGTTCAACTTGTTAACAATGCTGTTGCTTATAATTTGACGTTGTCTACCTGACCTCTCGCAATAACTTTTAGCCATATTTTGAAGTAAATAAGTTACTCAAGTAGGCAAGTTATTTCTAGTTAATATGTAAAATACAGAAATGCAGACTAAAATTAAACCAAATTGCTCAAGTTCGAAGTGTTAGCGAAAAACTCCTGCTGCCCATTTCTGCCACAATTAAGTGCTTAACACAGTAAAAAGTTCATAATTTTGAGTATCTTCTTTACAATAAGTACATGAATTACTTTTCACAATTTTGAATGCCCCGTAGTTGCGCCACTAGGGGATTTAATCCCAACACAGTAAAAATTCTTGCATTCCAAAACAATGTACGACCAAATTTTCGATAACGGAAGTTTCACTCATTCAAAATAAAAGCTAATATGGATGAAAAATATTAATGGGCAATTCTCTGAAAACTGAAACCACTACAAAAAAAAAAAACTCGAAGGAATGTAAAAGTAATGATTTATTATTAAAGTTAGATGTCCAAAGTATCATAAAAATGCAATAAAAAAAAATTAGTGACACAATTTAACTTTTTGACATTGAGAGTTCAATAATTTTAATGATTCTAAATTATGTAAAACAGTATAACAATTGGGTGTTTTTTAAAAGAAAAAATTCAAGAAAAACTATAAAAATTATACCTAATGTAGTCATTATAATTAATAGAAATACTTGAGTCCAATAATCTTACATTCTAGGTAGGAAAAATTATGAAACTAAGCTCAAAGTTCAAATCCTTACACATGTCCCTTGCGTCAGCTGAAACATGCATTTTTTTTAATAAAAATATAATTTAAATTTTTATAAAACTTTATTTTTCTTTTAAAATTCAATCGCAAAGTGCTGTGCAAATTTTTTAAACAAATTATTTCAGTTAGTTTAGAAAAAAGATATGTCCAGTGCATCAGTTTTTTAATAATTACGTCAATTTCTAAGTACACAATTATTTCGACAACAATTATCTGGGCGATTCCCTGAAAACTGAAACCACCACACCTAAAAAAGATCTCGAAGGAATATAAAAGTAATGGATTGCTACTAAAATTAAATGTTCAAATTGATTTAACTTTTTGACTTTGAAAGTTCACTCATTACATTGATTCCAAATTATGTGAAACAAAATATAATACATCGACATTTTTTAACGGAACAAATTTAAGAAAAACAAAATTGTACTTAAAATAGTCATTATAATTAGTAGAAATATTAAATTCCAATAATATTGCATTCTATGTAAAAAAAATCATCATGAAACTAAGTTCAAAGTACATTTTCCTTACACATGTCCCGTGAATTGGTGAAAAACATGCATTTTTTAAAAATGAATATATATATTTTGAAATTCCATTTTTACAAAACTTCATTTTTTTATTTTAAAATTTAATCACAAACTGGTGTGCAACTTCTTAAAAAAAAGTACAAAATAATTAAAAAATTTATTTTAGAAAACACATACAGTGGGTAAAAAAGTCTCCGTACGGAAGCCAAAGTTACAAATAAAATAGCATAATATCTAATCTTTTGCTTCATATCTTCAGTAAATACTGAAATATGTTTAATTTGACTCCTTAAAATAAGTTTATAACAAATGTCTGTTTTTGCAAAACGCAAGAAGTATTTAAAATGAAATATTTAGGAGATGTTGCTAAGTGCCGTGCAAAAAAAATTTCCGTACGCCATATGAAAATTAATTCTGGCGTTTTCCACAACAGAGTTGCAGTAAATTTTCAATACTGAAGTGTACGCAAGTGTCATGAAGACATGATATCAGCAATTGTTTAATTTTAGTTTGTTGCTGATTGTTTTAAAATGGAGTTTCTGTACCTGTTCGTGAGATGGTGATTCAGTTATGAAATGGTGAATTATCTATGAAAAAAATTGCCGGATTCTTAAATATATTGAAGTCTATAGTACAATATATTATTGAAAGACACCGTCAGCTTCAAACTTTTGAGGATAGAATTTGATCCGGAAGATCTTCATAGCTAAAACGCTTGCATAAAAGAAATATCATATTGTAAGGTTCCATATAATCCGCGAATGCGTGCACCTCAAGTTGCACATGGCTTAAGATTTAAAAAAAACATTGAAGACAAATCCCAATTAACAATTTATGTGCACTGTGTTAAGACATTTTACGTTGGAATTTCAAGATACACGTACTACTTAACTACTTACTTTGATACTACTTAACTTAAATTACCGACAGCAGCTGCTCTCCACCCCCAAACCATAACGCCTCCTTCACCGTGTTTGACAGTTCCACATAGATTATGAGTTAAAATTTGTTAATTTCGTGTTCTCCTGACCATTACTCGATTATCTGACCCTTGGATATTTAATTTTAATTCATCACTAAAAATAACTTTGCAAAATCGATGCGCTTTTTTCTGTTACATGTACTTATATAAGGCTTCTCACGCGCTGCAAGTCCATTCAGACCCGTTTTTTTAATAACATTTATCACCGTTTGAGATGTCACTTCAATTTTTTCATCAATTTTCAAGCCATGTGCGACTTAAGGTGCACTTATTCATGGACTATCTTGAACCTTACTATATGATATTTCTTTTATAGAAGCGTTTTAGCTTCGAAGATTTTCCGGTTCGATCTCTATCCTCAAAATTTTGAAGCTCACGGTGTCTTTCAATAATATATTGTACTATTGACTTCAATGTATTAAATATTTCGTAAATTTTTTTCATAGAAAATCCATCATTTCATTACTGAATCGCCAACTCCCGAATTGATTTAGGAACTCCATTTTAAGACAATCGTCTACAAGCCGATCTAAGTCTAAACAATTGTTGCTATCATGTCTTCATGACACTTGCGTACATTTCTGTTTTGAAAATTTACTGCAAGTCTGTTGTAGAAGACGTCAGAATTAATTTTCAAATTGCGTACTGAAACTTTTTTTTGCATGGTACTTAGCAACATCTCCTAAATATTTCAATTTATATATTTGCTGTGTATTGTAAAAACAGACATTGATTATAAACTTATTTCAAAGAATCAAATTAAACATATTTCAATAGTTACTGAAGATATAAAGCAAAAGATTAGAAATTATGTTAATTTATTTGTAACTTTGGCTTCTGTACGGAGACTTTTTTTTACCCACTGTATGTTCCGTGCATCAGTAATTTAACAAATGTGTCAAAGCAATATTTTTAAGTATACAAATTGATGTTTTAATAATTTCCTTAGCGGAATAGGTAAGTTTATGTTCTTTAACTGGCCATTTCCAAGTCTTCCTTTCTGCTTTTACCAATAAAGAAATTTCAAAGTGTTCCTTGAAACTATTAAGCCAGGATATTTTCTGTTTTCAAATGGCACAAGCACCAATTCACCTAATTTATAATCTTGTATTTTGTTTGTTGCTTCTAAAGAAAGTGATTTTTTTTTTTTTAATTCATTGACTTTTATTAAATGTTTATCCCTACTGCCACTAATTGTAACTGCCTTTTGCCAAATAGTATTATCGCACGAGATGTCTTTATCAAAGATGCAGAACATCTTTGTCTGAGGCTTTTATGTTTGCATTTGAGCACATAACATTGTAATCCATTCTAACTTAGAATTATTTTCTAAAAATATTATTTTATTAACTTTTTCATAACTTAATCAATTCTTTTAAAAAAGATATCTTAAATTTTAAAATCATTTTTAAGTTGTCGAGAAATGAGGTTGTTTGTGCAAATACCAAGTACTACTCCATTCACTAAAAAGATAAAAAAAGAATGAATATAGTATAAGGCAATTTTAAAGTGTCTCGATAAATTTTTATTACTGAAAAAAATCATTAGTTATTTCTTACTTAAAAACATAGTTAGCTAAGCACCACAAAGGGTATACAATAGGTGAATAATAATAGCAAACCTATCTAACAAAATGTTCCAAAATTATGCCCACTTTGAGTAGCAAGTAGGCTTGGGCGATGTATCGATACATCGGCTAAAACCGGTGTGAATCCACCATCGTCAAACCTGTGTCACTATTTCCGCAAAACTGATACATCACGATATTTGTTGACGAGTCAAAGCGCGTGCGCGATACTTGAAAGAAGAATCGTGATGCTACGATCCACCGCGATTCATGGGCCATATTTCTAAGATACTATAAAAACGTAGTGCAACAATCAACATCGCGCAGTTTAAAACACGATACTTCACTAAATCCAAATAATCCACACTGCATATACGCGATATTTCCAAGATTGTATAGAAACGAAGTGCATATGACCACATCGGGAAGAACCGGCATCATACACTCGTACTCTGTGCGTGTTCCATTCGAAACAGCGCATGCGCGATACTTTAGTAAAACATCGCGGTTGACGATTTTTTTCTCGTTATTCTAGATAGTAACATCATCGTTTATGCTCAAGCTACATTTTTCGAATGCCGTGTGCTACCACGTTTTACAGGAATACGTCGACTCTTAAGGAATGAATGAGTCAGATAAAATGGACGTACGCGCGTACGATGTACGCAGAAAATCGGCATATCCCGCAGGAAATTAAAATCAAATATCTTTTTTTTTTTTTTTTTTTTTAAATGCGCCAACAAATCGAGCGTTCCGCATGGTTGCTATTCCCCGTATATTTCCCCACTAGTTACTTCTAGGAAGAAGGAGAAATTTCAGTTAAGTAAGGTGGGGAAGGGAGAGGTGTTGACTCCCGTAACTCCGGGAGGAGAGAGGTTTGGGGGAGATGCTATTCCCCATAGAGTTCCCAGAGTTCATCCTAGGCATTTTTCGAGGAGCGGCGCGCCCTGCCTGCCCTTTTTCTATAAAAATAGCGCCCTTCCTGCCCTTTTTCAGAAAAAAAATTTCATCCTGAAAGAATTCGAAAAACTTTCGTTTTTTCCCCTCCCAACATTACGCAATATGTGGATCACCCCTACTGAAATCGCCTGTCGCGCATGCGCATTCATATTCAAACGCGCAACCTATATATCAGGGACTGAAACCATTGAGTAGATGTCCATATAACGTGCTTCATTAGTAGGTGGATTCTAGGGAGCCGTCCTACATTTTCCAAGTGCACATTAGTAAACTCCGATGGCCATTTCGTACGTGTTTTGATTAAGTGTATTTCGCTGGATTTTTACTATGCCTCCTTCAAAATAGAGAAGAAATGAATTTGAAAGACTGGATTAACTTAGTTAAAGGTGTATAACCATCAAATGTTTACACTAAGAATTTAAAAAGAATATTTCCGTTTGGACATGATTAATCGCGATGTCCTCCTGTTAAATTTAGGGGGTGTTTTTGATAGTTTACCTGTTACCAATTAATTTCAAAACATCCGTTTCATATTTAAAATTGAACATAACAGGAATGCAATCAAAATCCCAGATTATTTCTGATTTTTTAAAAAATAAAACCTTTAATACAGCTTACATAATAGCGGCATGCACGGCAAAAAAATTGCCGTTTTAACGCTAAATTTGATCCTCTTTGGAAATTAAAAAAAATGCACACATTTCAGGACATAGTCCAAATTCTTTAGTCGGAATACTCCTTGGGATATCGCACAATGAATAATGCTAAATTTGAAGAAACTCTATTCTCTATCTAACAATGGCAAACCTAAGAGATGAAGTTTAAGGTTGATTCATTCAAACTTTAAAAAAATTTTAAAGAGTGAAAAGTTTATATCTTAAAACATTTTTATTATACTAAAACATTCTTATCTTAATTTTATTGTATTATAACAATTACTATTTGATGAAAATTTTACTGTGTATATTGCACTTTAATTTTAATAATTTTCTCAGAATTATGACTGAAGCATTTTATCAGTATTTTGATGTCTTTTAAGTATCTGAGCGAGTTTTTGATTTATGGATTTTTGCATTATTTTTTTTGCTTCAGAATATTGAAAATTATTTATCGTGGTAGGAAAAGTATAACAATATTGAAATTGTGGCAGAAAACGCGTATGGAAATTTCTGCAATTTGCTATAAAAGTGCTCTTGTAAACAGGAATTGCCCTTTTTTTGGAAAATAGCGCCCTGCCCTTTTTCATTTTTAGGATGAACTCTATAGTTCCAGGGCCTATTCTAACGGGTAGTCGTGGCTTATTTGGGCAGTCGTAAATCCAAATTGGGCAATCGTAAAATCAAAATTGGGCAGTCGTAAAAAATACAAAGCCAAATAAAATAGAGAAAAACTAGGGATGTGGAACATCGCACAGCTTTTAATTACACTATAATACTTACATGGATTTGTGTCATTTACCGTTTTTATATTTTCATCCTTCATTTAGCAAAAGTGGCCAATTTGACGATATCTTTTGCAATATTATAAGTGAAACTACTGGGGAGAGAAGAAAAACTATCGTTGATGAGGTATGCTCAAAGAAAGAGAACTCTGTGTTAAAGGCATTTGTTTTTCAACTTTTTACGCCATTAAAGCATTTTAAAGGGAATTTCAGAGGTGGTGACGTTTAAAACACCTTAAGAGGCATTACCACAGCGATTTTGAACAAAATCTTTCGAGCCGTTTTTTAGCAATTACTGAAAAATATGATTTTTTCAATGGCAGCTACTTTATACGCGAAAACCTTTTTGACGAAAACCTTAATGGTAGGGCCCTGTACCATCACCAACCCGCACTCCAAATTTGAACATAGTAGGTCAATTTGTGTGGGAGTTATGCTGACCACAGACACAAATTTATTCTAGATCACTTTTTTGAAATCAGAATGTTCCAAAACGTGGAGAAACGATTTTTTTTAAACCGAATACTATGCTTTCATTATCCTATGTATACATATGGGTAATTGAAAGTAATAATTGCTCATTCTTATTTTGTAACAATAGTGGTTGTGGTACTACTTTCAAATATTTTACATTGAAATCATATTTTAGGAAGACAAATAACAAGGCATTTTCTCCTGAGACACCGCGTACATTTAAATGTACATCGTATTTTAGGCACATAATTTTTCTTTGCCTGAAATAGCCGAATTCAGTCCTACAGCTGATTATAGTTCCACCGATTGTGAAGAAATGGAGTCTGTAAAGAAACGGCAAAAACCAGTTCCTCTGCCTGTAGAGGCATCACGAAAAGTTGGCGCGAAGCACATGCCAGCAATGAACTAAGACTTTTTTCTCATGTTTTCGGATGTCTGGATGTTCTGCGCGAACAAATTTTTTTTTTGCACTAACTGTAAAGTATTTTTATGTATCACGTCCTCGAACGAAATTGCTTTATTGCCTTTCATGATTAAATTTCCCATCTGAACAATTAAATTTAAAATTTTTGCTTTATAGTTGAAATCCAATAACTTTAAAAGTACGTTATATGGACCCAAAAGAATAATATACATAAAAATTAGCTTGAAATCATGTTTCAAACAGTTGTGGGTCTCAGGAGGATATGCCTAAAATCAAAGCTGAGAGATGTTAAAATCTAAACTCCATGCCAGGACAAGCCGATCCTGTCCAAGCTTAAAACGTTACTGACTAGAGAGATTTTAAAGAAAGCACACCGGATGTTATCTTTTTTTCCCCCTGACCTTGCAATAGGGGGTGGATAGGGACTGGTATCTGAGTTCAGTGTCCAGTGTCAGCTGATCAGCTCCCCTACAAGCCGAAACCTTGGGATATCTTGTCTCATCCACTTCAACAGTCGAGCGCGAAAACTCCTTTTTCCCCTTTGTCAATAAATCTTCATTTCGGCTGTTTGCGGTCAACACTTGTTCCACTGTGCTGTGTGTCATGTCCTCCTTCTTGGGAGATGACCACTGTATTTTTAGGGGGTGGGTGACAACAGTTGTAAAATAAAAACAGCAATGAATAGTTGACAAGAGGGAGGAAGGTGGATGACAGCTATTGCCTTGTGAGTGTAAATAATCTTTTAATGTTTGGTATCAAAGACGTTGAATTTGTATTCACGATTGTTTTGTGGTCTTTTGCGACTTCGTAGTCAAAGGTATTTATAATTCTTTCATAAGAAAAATATTATAGAAGTATATACAGTGGCTAAAACAATTAAGAATACACTTCGTTTTTTGAACACATTAGTATTTTGTATGGGGAATAATGCCCAAAAAATTTAATTATAGCAAAGCTTTTTGCAGAGGCATTAAACTATGGACATTTTACTTTATATATACACAAAAAATATAATAATTTATTAAAAATCAAATTAGTCATACAGTTTTGAAATTTTTTTAGACAAATTTTGCAATAAAAAAATTGGGAATACACTTGCGAAAAATATGTTTATTTACCCTTACATATTTTCAATTTGACTGCTATTTTAATGTAATCTTAAATATTGTTATTCTTAACCTTTTCAATTCTAATTTTTTTGTGATGAAACTTGTTAGACGAACTTAAATTCAAACTTTTAAATAAAAAATTGCTCTTCGAAGAAAAACTAGTATTGATTCCTATTCAAATTATTTTTTTAAAAAAAAAGGAAAATCTTATTGAAATAGCTAAAATTGTTGGTAGAAGCCACACGTGTATCCAGACAATCATTTCAAAATTTTAAATGAGGGATCGATTGAAAATAAAAGTAGAAGAAAAAAGAAGAGAATTCTGCCGATATCACAAAAAGGTAAATTTTGAAAGAAATCAAGGTTTATAATAAAGTACAAGGCACGCAATGTCAAAATATGGGGTCTTTTTCATTGTAAAAAGCAGTTACACACACCACCTGACCTCTGACATCAATATCATAGAAAATCTACGGGACACACGCGAAATAGTGGTCTAAAAGCATAAAATTAGAAATAAAGCCCATTTAAAACAAGTGTTGCAAGAATAATGGGGTAAAATCCCTTCAGATACCATCAAATACCATCATTCTTCGTGTGTGAGATATTACAAAAATTTCATTGGTGTATTCTCAATTTTTTTAGGTAAAAATCTGCGTATGTTTATTTAAAATGTTTATAAAAAATTTTCTATTAAATTTTTTTTTTTGTTGGTTGGTTATTACGTTTAACGACCTATACTTATGCACAATGACGGCTAATCAGACCGGAACCTACAGCTTAAAGTGGATTCTGAACCACAACGAACATCCGTGCCTAACCCAGGATTCGAGCCCGGCACCTTTGGCATGCGAGGCCAGAGCTCTAACCTCACAGCAGTCAATATTGTTCTTTATTTTTACTTTAAATTAAACTATGTGTAAAATTAGAGACGTGTTTTCACTTCTTGGTAATGTGTTATTTATATCGAAAGTTGGGTTTATTAAGTAAAAGTAAGGTGTATTCTGAATTGTTTGAGCCACTGTAGGTATATAAATATTAACTAATTAACCTCATGAAATAGGATAACAGAAACCTGATTTTAAAATTTGAGTTATATTTAAAGATAAATTATCGAATTTTATTGTTTCAAATTAATTTGCTGTATGGGTTGAAAGTAGGGATGGAGGGGAGGGATGTTTTATGACCTATTTTTATGCACAGTAATGGTTAAGACGGTATCAGGGCGGAACCTACAGCTTAACGTCGATTCCGAACCACAATGGACATCCATGCCAAATCTGGGATTCGAAACCGACACCTTTGGCATGCGAAGCCAGAGGGCTAACCCCATAGCCATCAGGAGGGTAATGGGGAGGGGGGGGGGTGAGATTGTGCTTTTGGGCAATCGTAAATTTTCCTTAGAATAGGCCTTGTATAGTTCCTTACCAGTTACTTCTAGGAAGAAGGAGAAATTCCAGTTAGGTTGGACAGGGAAGAGAGAAGTGTTGACACCAGTAGGGGGGGGGGGGGGGGGCTTCATTTCCTAATTTTGGAATCTGAACCTATTGAAACATGCAATTACAAGTTTTTCCTTTGCTGTAACTTTTTCATTCCATTTGCATCTTGAGTTTTTGGCACTTGAGAGTTTATTTCCTTCAATCTTCTTTTTAATTTGAAAGAATTCTTGGGATATTTCATCGTAATTTAAAAGAAACCACATTTTTCTTTAAAATGAAAAGGAGCTATCCAAGCAAGACAAGGAAAATAAAATGCTGTATTAGCAATGAAGAATTGTTGGAGCAAAACTATTCCCATCATTTAAATCGAAAGCACAAAAATGAAAACAGTTAGGAAAGGAGGCATACTGGACGAGCGTCAATGTTTGCTTTCGTTTCACAAGCTCAACCTTGAAGCCAACCCAGTACTAATGACCTTAATATTGAAACTGAAAATTTGCCATTGGAAACCGATGTTTATCCTGCAGAGTCTGATGCCTCCAAAATCAATGCCAAGATGGTTTTGAATTAAACAACTTTAAATCCTCAATAGTACGTAAAAATTAATTTTTTTTCTGCGGTATAATTAAAATCGCACAGACTCGCAGGAAATTTTTGGTAATGGTATTTGTGCACGCAGGAAGAAAATATTTTTCTGGAGCCCTGGAATGAGCTTAATAATTTATACTCTTAATGGACAATTCCCGCATTTTTTAAAAACGAATGAAGTTGATTTATATTTATAAAGAATTTCTTTCTGATTCTAAATATTCCAATAAAAGTTCTTTAAAAAATTCGTTATTTAAATACTAAGAAAAGAAAATGCTCAAAAAACCCTCAAATTGCTATCCGCTCAAAACGGGTCGATTTTGTGTATGACGTCAAGTGTCTCGAAAGATTCGGTGACGTAATCCCTTCGCTCCGTTTGTTATGGTGAGGTTTCTACCACAAAGTGTCAGCTATATACTCTGTGGTTTCTACTTAGTAGTTGCCGTTTCTCAAATATTTTTGATCGCCTATTTTGTAGGTATTTGTTTTTTACTTTATTGCAAAAATGGAACCTGGTTTTGAAGAAGCTAACTGGACAATTTGCCAAAAATTGACTCGATAATGATAGCTGTCTATTTCAGCAAGAATATGGATTTTGTAACAGCGGAAACCTGTGGCGTAAAAGCCAATAAGCAAGATTCCCTGCTTTAATTAACTTGAATGGTTTTCTTGTGCTTGGAATAAAAAGTTTGGTGGGAAAATATCGGTATTTTTTCGTTAAAGGGGCCGTTGTCGACATCCAAGTCCGATACGGATTATGCGCCAAGGTAATTTTTTGCCAAAAAATGGCGGCCCCGACATTTTTTTTAATAACAAGTGAACATAATTTGGCGTGGTTTTATGTAAACAATTCTTAGCGCAGACTTTCAATTTTGACCCATCGCTTTGCACTTGATATTTACAAAAATTTAGAATAGCTTTCCTAACAAATAGCTTGTTTTAAACTTAAAAGGCAAACATTCTTTATAGACTGAGAGGCGACTGCAATTTTTTGACCTCATCGAACATCATTCTGAATTTTTTATAGAAATTAGAGAAAAGTGAGTAGATTACGAATCCACTGGTCTGCCGTGGCAAAAATGACCGAAACTGGTCAAAAATCGACTTGTAATAAGTTGAACTAAATTCAATTGCTAAATGCGCCATAACTTGCCAAGTAATGAGAATTTTTTTTTATTTGGTAACCCTCACTCTTTAATGTTCAATTAAGAAGGTTGCAGACGATTCAGATATCTGGCGACGGTCTACTTGCATCTATTAAAAGGGAGCCAAGTTGGCAATAAACATTACGTCACTGATGACGTAACTAATGTCGCCAATTTGGCTTACTTTTAAAAGATACAAGTTTTCCGAGCCAGAGATCAAAAATCGTTTGCGCTTTTTCTCATTGAAAATCAAAATACAGTGGGTTGCCAGACGAAAAAGTTTGTTCTCTTTTTGGCAAGTTATGACATATTTGGCAATCGGATCTTAGTTCAACTCATTCCAAGTCGATTTTTGATCAGTTTCGGCCATTTTTGCCACGGCAGATCAATGGATTCCTAATCTACTCACTGTTCTCCAATTTCTATAAAAAATTCAGAATGATGTTCGATGGGGTCCAAAAATTGCAGTCGCCTCCGGACTATTAATTTTCCTAATATAAAAATTATCATAAATGTAACTTATTTCAAAATGATCTTCACAAATATAACTTGCAGTCTTTGTCGACTGTGGCATATATATTTTTCAGTCCGTCTTCATCGTTCTGGGTGAGACGATCGATAATCAGGTAGTTGGGGAGGAGTTTTCGATACGCTTCATTTAACCTCATTAGAACCCTGGTCATATTGAGATGCACTTTGTGTACGGTCCCTTTTTCTGCGATCGCTCCAGGACTGTGCTCACTTTTCAATACAAAAAGAAAGGGGCGACTCGATTATCTGCTTGACGCACATAACATAGGACAAAGAGTAGCAATCTTAAAAGTTCGTCTTTGCTTTCTGTACTTATTTGTTCAGGGTTTGGACAAAATTTTAGATTTTAAAAATAAGTTTCTTTACAAGGACCTTCCAATTAAAAAAGTTCAGCGGTCGGCAGTTCAACTCCTTTGCCTCTTTGTTGAACTTCTTTACCTTTTTCAGTAATACGAAGAATTGAAACATAACATATTTTACATGCTCTATCTCAATCCGTAAATTTCTGTGACTTTATATCTAATTAGCGAATGGAGTTTTTTTTTATTTTTTATTTATTGTCTTATAGTGCTATAAGAGTTTGTGTCTCAATTTGGTTCTTGTAAGGATAGCGTCAAAATAAGTGGAAATTTGAAGAAGACGTAAGTTTTCAAAATGATTGTAATGGTACCAGTTGTATGCATATCAAATAGCTATTCTTATCATATTTCATATTTTGCAATTAAATCGTAACAAAATGGCCTAGAAAGTGTAACAGAAAAATTTGTAATAAGGGACTACGGCATATATAGTAGTGTGGTCCTTATTTTTTTAACTTTCAGATTTCTTTTTTCCTCACCTTCCAATTCTTTTCCCTTTGGCAATAAAAATATTATTGTAAGCAATTTTTTGAAAATTAAAAGAGATTAAGCTGTGCCGTAAGGAAATTGGAAGTTCGCATCACATAGCTGCATTTTACTGTACAGCGCAGAGTGTTCCTTATTTTCCAACTTAATACAAATTTTGTATTGTTACCCCCATTTTTTACCTTTGACTATAAAAAAATATTATTGTGGTCATTTTTTTAAATTAAAAGTGATTAACGTGTGCAGCAACGATCAACGTGTGGACGATCACTGCAAGCAGTACTACACATATTGTAAAATATGAGACATTACTGAAAAAAAAAATAACGCTAAAAATCTGACATTTTTGTTGTTTAAATGTTAGATTTTTGTTAGTTAAATTGCATCAATATTTTTCAACTTTTTTAAATTTAGGAAATAAAACTTTTAGAATATTTTCGTTCATTTTTGTCAATTCTGTGTTTATTTTTACAACCTTCAATATAAATTTAGCAGGGTTAATACTAATTTATCATAATAAAACTTGGTCCTCTACAAAAATAAGTTAAAAGAAAAAATATTCGGGGTATGAAATTAAAACCGATTCTTCAAACAACTTCAATTTTAGTAATCTTTTAACAACTTCAGGCTAGTTGCGACACGGGTTAATATATTATTGAAATGAAATTTGGCACACTGTCAAGATAGACCAAAACGATAAGAATGAGGGGGTGAGAGTTAAAATCAGATGAAATTTCACTTTTGACCCCTTACATAGACCATCCTAATATATAGTTATAATTAGTCAATTAAAAGACACAATACTCAGTTATCCTACATATCATTATGTACTTTGATTCAACGTAAGATCTCAACAAGGGATTTCAAACTCAAACAGAAATAATATATTTTAAACAATTAATAATTTGCTTTAAAAATTGAAGTTATATATATATTTTCGATTAATTTGTTTTAAATGATAATCAAGACGGTAAATGAAGTTTAATTTCACCAACAATAGAAGGTCACTTTTTCTTTAATAGCACAATTTAATAAGTTAAATTCTTAACTGATAAGTTGTCTTCGTAAAAAAAAAAAGCGCTTCCTTTAAGCATGTACAATGTACATATTAAACAGTATTTTTAAACTTAAAATATTGTTTTTATTGATGAACAACCTAACTACTGATACAGACGATGACGCTTCGTGTTTTAAGGTAGTAGTCTGGTAACTTATGCCTATTTTCATGACTTCTTTGGAGGGTAGTTTTTTATAGGAAAATAAAAATGAATTATCTTGAATATTTAGAGTGTTTTTATTTACATATTGAAAATATAAAAAAAAAATTATTTGAAAAAATTTAATAGTTTATTACTATTATTATTGTCACTCGAAGTTGGAACCTCAAAAAAAAATGCACGTGGGTGGCCCGGGTGATTTTGGCTCTTGATGTTATCTGAAATCAAATATTCTTGATTATTCTTAATTTATAGACTTGTCATTCTGGTCGGAACTACTGAAGTTAAATTTCAAGGGTAAATAACAAAATGGCGGACTTTGAAAAAAAAAGTCCTTTTATTTTAGCAAAGAAAGGGTTGTAAAATAAAAAGTTAGGGGTGAAAAAAATTCTCGTTAGTACCCACGAGAACTATAAGTGTGTAGAACAGCCTGTTAAAATTTGAAAGCAATCGGTTCAGTAGAAAAAAAGTTAGGACCCGGGCCGACCAGAAAAACAATGTTTTGAGAAAAACGCGTTTAAAGTTCAACAACAAATTTTCATAAGTAAACTTATACTTACGTCAATCGTCTATGCCTGGAGCGTATAATATGCCTTCATCCTCTTCATAGGCATCATTCTCCGCAATTTTGTCCGCTCTTCGACTCTTTCGGGCTTCTTTCGATGACATTGCTGTGGCATTTTCCGCTTTTGCAATCCGAGATTTATTGTAGGATTTTGCAAACGCGACAGCGCACGCGTCGTTGAGCGTACGTTGAGCTCTCATCAATGGCTACTTCAATATCTTCTTCATTTTTTAATTTTTCAGCAGACTTGCTCACAAATGTTACATCTTTTTCAGCAGTGTATCTATTACCGTGAAATTTTCGCTTAATGCCTGGATCTCCAGGACTTTTCGTACTACGTTTTTTTCCTTTCCTATCCATCTTAGATGCTTACGTGTCAACGTACGATCAAATACTAACAGAGTACTGTGAATTTTAACTTAAATATACTAAAAGCGCAAACAATAGAAGGGTCCAAGCGGTTGCAGCTGCCGGTCGACCTTAAAGGTTGGACTCCTAGGCGCTCTAGGAAACTCGTTATAACTCCCGAAATATCTGTCTATCCCGAATTTCTGTCTGAAATTTTCACAGTATATTCTCAAGACATTGTACTTTCAAATTAAGCACAAAAAAAAATTCGATTTTTTGAACCCAAGTCACCAGACTACTACCTTAAGACAACTGTATTTTAATGTTTCATAAAGTGCAGTTTTGTTGCTTTTTAGAATTCGATTTATTTGACAGACAGTTGAAAGAATTTCTTATAATGCGTGTTCAGAACAAGTATCATTCAGTAAAAAGTGTATGCTTTCTCTCAAATGATTTTTACCAAAATTGTCTTACAAAAATAAATCTGTAGACAGATAGTATTGTGTTGATTGTCAGAGAGTTTTTCGGATTTTCTCCTTAATGATGCGTAAATGCAAGACATTTTCCTCTTCAAAGACCAAGTGTGAAAAAAGTCAAAATGTCAAAGAGAGGAAAATATACGCAGCTTTATTTTGACCTACAAAAATAGTTGAATAAAATATAATGGTGTACTAATGTGTGCACAGAACAATGGTGGAGTTAGAAATTTTTCCTGAAAGGGCTACAGATAAATTTAGTCTGATAAAGACCAATAAAGTCTAATAAAAAAAAAAAATTAAAAAAAAATAAAAAAAAAATAAAAATTGTAGAACAAGCAGAACTTTTCAGAGTGAAAAAAAGCAGAAATCCACTTAAAAGTAGAAGATTTTGACCCCTGAAAGACACACCACTTCTAGACTGTGTACGGTTCACGTTGTTTTGGCGCATCATTGGCCTAGTGTAGTTTTTGCGCTTGATAACATCGAAATTTATTATTGGATTCTACATAGATGCCTTAAAAGGGAGTAAATATACTTAGCAGACACAACTTTGAATTTGTATTTTCCGATTTTAATTTTGTTAATTCTATCAGTAAACACTTACACAAACATTATATAATAAAGAACACTTTAAAATAATATTAAAAGAAATCAACTCATGAGGCTCTCTAAAAGGAAGATTTTTTTTTTCCGCAACGATTACCAAAATATTTATCAAAATCAATAGATTTATTTTGCTTTTCTCTGGAAAAAGCAATTTAATCTTATAAATATAATATATAAGAAGGGGGGAAAATAAAAATAACGAAAGTTTATATTTTCCATAAGTTCAGCTACACAATTCAATATTTGATTTTTCATTTTTAGTAATCCATAATTGATAAGGTTTAATTTTGAATCCATAATTGATAAGGATAGTAAAAACCGCAGGAATGATTCTTTTGAAGCCCTTAACTGCTGACTACTAAAGTTAGAATCTTTTTTTAATGTAACCTTCCATTTTAACGTAATCAGGGTTTCCACGGTCATTGAAAGTTATTAAAAGTGCTTAATATTTTTGAACTTGTTTTCAAGGCCTTGAAAGTACTTGAAAATGCTTAGAGGTGCTTAAAAGTCCTTGGAAATTCTTAGAGGTCCTTATAAATCCTTAATTTTTTAGGCTGTTGTGCTAACCGCAAATTTTATAATAATACTACTCAGACTTGTTATCCCCGCGTGACCACCACTTGTCCGCACTGTTATCAGAATTCTGTGACATATTTTATTACTCATGCGCCGACTTGTAAATTTTCTGGTATAATATATTCTATTAAAAATTTATACATTGATATGATGCCTGAAAACAAATTCTCAAAGGTCATTAAAAAAATTATTTAGGTCCATTAAAGTCATTGAAAAGCCAGTGATTTTCATTCTGTGATTTGAGTGTGAACCCTGGTAATATCAAATCCAGTAACATTTTCAGCCTAAAGTTCTTTAATTTACGCAAACAGCTTGCTCTCTCTTTAACCCTTTCTTCTCCCCATCGGATTCTTTTCTTGTCTACCCTTTACCTAAGCCCAAGGCAAAGATAGTAAAAAAGAATGTCCACTCAAAAGAAAAGGTTAACCAAAGAAAATTCCATTGTCCTATATGGTGTTTACCCTTTAACACCATTCGGGACCAGGGGGTAAAGATATTTTTTTTAAGATTAACGATTCCGTTTTCTTACCAGCGGTTATTTGAAGCGTGAATTTCCTCAACAAAAAGATTTTAGGTTTTTTGGTGTGTTGACTGGAGTAATGACTTGAGCTTGACGTTGAATTACGAAAGTTTTTTTTTTTTTTTTTTTTTTTTATACATAAGCCAATTTTTATATTCATTAACATAGCACCGTTTCTGCTGCCAGCGTGTGCTTGTTTTAAAAATTTAAAATTCGATGCTAACACCATCTCCATCAGCAAAATATGCGGCAAACTACTTTTCAAAATTTATTCATTAAAAATGAATGTGAATTTATGCACTCAGATCCAAGTATCTTTTATTTCTTCTGATCAAAACAATTTTATTATTTATACTAACATAATTTTGTCAACAGGAAAGAATTTCTTCAATGATTGGTTTAATGCTATTTCAATGCGATTGGATGACGGAAAGTTGGTTTATTAGCATTCTATAAAAATTATCTTTTAGTGACAGTGACAGCCTTCAAAATGTGACAGAATGCATTGTCACCGACATCGAATCTATCTGCCAAGTTTCAGCCCGATTTGATGATGTCAAAAAGTCTCACATAATTAGGCCTCCGCATATTTGCCTGCCATCGACAAACAAAACACACAAATATACACATAAAGTCGGAAGTTAATACAAGGAATTTAATAAATTAAAACTGCAAACTAAAAGAATGTACGTGTGATGAGAGGTTTGGAATGCAATTTTAACAAATAAATGTTTAGAAATGTATTGGATGTAATTGTTTCAATGGTGCGTTGTATGTTAAACTCAAAATTCAAAAGTAACTGCACCCTTTTAATAGAATTAATCGTTTTTTAAAAAGATTTTTCCTTATTAGAAATAACACTTTTGTAATATTTGAAATTAGCTAGTAAATTACTTTTAAGATTGATTCATCAAAGACAGTTAAATGATGTGTTGATAAATTGTGCTCACTTCCAAAAGAATCGGAATCCAACACCATCAGCATCATTTGAAAGCAGCCATCTGAACTTACCTGGCTATTATTAACTCACCTTATATCTAACCTGTATTCAGAGAATTTAAGTTTGAAACGATCAGAACTACTCAATCTCGTGAAATTATTCGAAATACGGCAAAATATGTTAGGGCCTTATTATACAGAGCCACTCGAGTGGCGAACGCGCGCGTTCGCTTCTAACGCGCACGTTGCGGACCATTATATCCTATGGAGTTTATTATACAGAACCACAGCAGTGGCTAGTGGTCGCGTCTGTGGCATGAGCTGTCCACTGCAGTCGCCTACCCTCGCTACTTGTGGCGTGCGTGCGCGACTGTGGTAGAGGACTATTGTTTGTTTTGAAGCTTATTAAATTTGTTTATAGACTTGCCTTGACCCAGTTATCTAGTCAGGCCCAGATTATCGACTAAGCCCACAAGACTTCACCCTTGGGCCCAATATTTTAGGGTGCCCCGAAATTAGCTGTAAACCTGTAACTTTTGTTTCACAAAAGTTATGTGAATATCTTTTATTATCTGTATAAAAGAATTTTTACATAAAAATCATTTTGTATGAATCTTTAAGTGTGTTTAATATACCAGAGTGTATTTAATCAAATAAATTAAACCCTCATTTAAAATCTTAAATAATGTAACCCATAAAAATAGAGTTCTTTAAAAATCGGATATGCATTGTCAATTTTTGTATTCATTAACACAGCGTCGATATCAAAAACATTTGCATCAGCAAAATGAGTGGCAAACTACGTTTCAATTTTTTTTTTTTATTAAAAAAGGACGCGAATTTGTGCTCTCACATAGAAATATAATTTATTTATACTGATTAAAGTAATTTTATTATTTATTTATTAAAAAAAAAATTGCCAACAAGAAAGAGTTTCAACAATGAACTGTTCAATGTTATTTTAATGCGATTGGATGACGCCAAGTTGGTTAATTAGTATTCCGTAAAAGCGACCTTTGAGTGACAGTAACAACCCCAAAATTTGATAGAATGCATTGTCATCGACATCGAATCTATCTGCCAAGTTTAAACCTAATTGGATGATGGTAAGGGGGTTGATTAGACAGCCGCAAATTCCGCTTTCATTGACAAACAAACTAACACACAAAGTCGAAGTTAATATAAAGGATTTAAAAACAAGACTTCTTGAAAGATAGAGAAAAAAAATTTAAAGAAAGTTTTGACGAATTTATTGTGAGATCAGCTTTTCGAACTCTTCGAATATTCACTCTGAAATTGTGAATAATGCTGCAGATATCGTTGTCATGGATATTACTATACATTGCGATAGTGAAATGCAATGCTATATATAGCAAAGTTTTTCCTCTTTTGATCTATAAATTTGATATTGTTTCAAATTTGTTTCTTTATTTGTGATAAAAAAAATTTAGAATACAATATTAACCTTACTTTATCAACTTTTTCTATTTTTAATATTACTCCATTGACTTTTTGTCAAGCAAATTTCCAACAAATCTCGCTTTTCAAAAAGAGGCCCCTGAAAGTGCCCCGGCCTTGGGTCCCAACTTGTCATGGTCAGGCCCTGTGTCAAGTGTTCCTTGAACATTGATTATTTTAATATCTATAGTTCAAACGATTGTTCAGATGAACAATCGAGTGAAAAATTGATAGTAAAAAGGGCAAACTATCGATTGTTTCATGTTAAATAAGACAATCGATTGTCGAAATTTAGTAAGAAACATTTGTATGCGACGATTATTTTTCTCTTGGCAATATTATTGGGCTGTATAACTGTTCAGGATATAAATTGAAATGTTGCATTACGTTGTAGAAAAAAGCTTTTATATCGGCTATATTATTTTTTATATAATATTGCATGTATTTGAACTTGCGTATTGCACATTTGTATAACATGATGTATTGCAAGTAGGTAATACCTGGATGTATTGCAAATAGGTTTTGCACATGTGCATTGCATATAAGTATTGCACATATGCAGGACCGACGCTAGCGGGGTGGGGGGAGGGCAGAGTCTTGGTCTTTAAGTTTTAGAAAGTTGAAGAGTCGAAATTTCCGAAATTTTATTGCATTCTTTTTTATTCCGATTCAGAAGGAAACCGAATTGAATGAAAAAACTAAAAATGGGGCATAAAAAATGTGTAGAACAACTGTATTGAAAATATTGGAAGGCTGTTCAAACTGGGTTTGACGAATCGGAAATTCTATACTAAAAGTCTGCAGTTCATCAATGTAGGGGGAGAGAAAGAGTCCTCGACTACACTTTCCCTCTACATACTTTGATGGCCTGCGAACATATTTATAACCATAGATAACTTCAAGATAATTGAAATCGTCAAATAGTATTCAAAAATCCTGTTTGTAAGCAAGTCGGTGACAGCTGCTAAATGAAATTAAATATAAAAATGCATGGCACATTGATAACATATTTTTGTTTGAAGGAAACGGAAAATCATTCGGTACCATATATTTTTATTTTGTGGGATCAACTTATGCTTCTGCTTGAGTCAGAAATATATCATTGTGACTTTTTGTTTTAATATGGAATGATGAGTTTTTAAAGCAGGCGAATTATCAAGTATAATTTTTCCCGTTTGTGCGTCACACATACCACGTTTTTGAATAATCATGTTCCATTTTTACTAAATGTGCAAATGACTAACTGAAGTTTAGTTTCGTAATAAAAAACAAATTTATTTTTGTTTAGTATAAGCTATTTGACGAAAAATGCAACAAGTGGAGGAAAAAAATGTTTTACATTTTATATGACATAATAAAAGGGGAATGTAATGCGAAAATAAAAAGATAATTAAAATAATATAAGGCATAATAAGCAATTTGCAGGGAAAGGAAGGGGGAGGGGAAAAACCGCATTCGTGGGCGTCGCCAAGGAGGTACAAAAGAGTGCACCCCCCCCCCCCTGGTTTTCGAAATTTTAAAATGATGTGGAGAAAAGTGGTACGATTAACTGAAAATAAAAGTATGCTATAGGTTTTAAAATATTCAACGGAACAGAAATTTAATACAAAACGATTAATTAAAATTTCATTTAGATATCCAACTGAAAAATCAAAGTTAAAGCAAAAAACTAGGGGTGTGGCACATCGTACAACTTTCAATTACACTATATTACTGATGTGGATTTGTGTCATTTACCATTTTTATATTTTTATCATTTATTGAGAAAATATGGCCAGTTTGGTGATATTTTTTTGTTGCGATAATTCTTATACGCATCTTTTAAATTTTTTTTTTTAAAAAATACCCATTCTGGCGATATTAATTTCTATAATTCTTATGTTATCCTTTCTTATAAGTGAAACTGCGCAGAGGAGAAACAACGATCGTCTATGAGCTATGCTCAAGGAAAGAGTATTTTATGTTGAAGGTATTCGTTTTCCAACTTTTTACGCCCTTAAAGCATTTTTAATGAAATTTCGGATGTGGAAAGGTTTAGAACACATTAAGAGGCATTACCACAGAGATTTTGAACAAAATCGTTAGAGCGGCTCTTTAGCAATCATTGAAAAACGTGATTTTTTTCAATGGCAGCTACCTTATGCGCATACATGATTTTGTCGAAAACCTTAATGGTAGGTCCTTGGACCATCACCAACCCTCACACCAAATTTGAAAACCGTAAGCCAATTTGTCGAGAGTTTATGCTGACCACGTACTCACAGACAGACATTTTTTCCAGATCACTTTTTTGAGATCAGGATGTACCAAAACGTGGAGAAATACGGGGGAAAAAAAATCGATTTTTTTTTTTTTTTTTTTTTTTTTAGCGAACACTACACTTTTATTACCCTATGTATTACATCTGGGTAATTGAAAGTAAAAAATAAAAAAATTACCACCTTGCATTCCTTTTAGAGGTCATTAACAATCCCGTGAAAATAATTCAGCCGGCACTCATGGCCGCGTATCGCTAATACATGTATGTTGTGCAGTTCCAATAAGTGCTTCTACTACATAAATAGTGTAGTGTGGTGATCAATTTCCTTGAATTTTCTACAAAATGGATAAATTTCGTTTAATTTCAAATCAGTGTATATTATTGATATAAGTTTGCCAAAAGACTGTCGTAAGTTTTTTTTAATTAATTTACTCAACTGCTAAGTACACCAATACTCTTAGAAAAAAATAACTGACAATATTAACTTATTATTCCAACTAATGGACAACTTTGACGCGTTACAGTTACAGTAAGTAATGTGCTTGTAGTAAGTCAAATAACATCTAAAAAATTATAACATACAAATTAAAATCATTTACACAGAAAAAAACTTGTCGCTTTCTCTTAAATCGTCATGCAGAGTATGAAATAAACCTTTTGAGGACCTTCTTTATAAGAAGGGACTGCAACGTATTGTAACTGTTAATTGCTGTTGTAAAATATAGAGGGCGCCACAAAACAGTTATTTGAAGATTGTATTTTTTATGTTGTTTTTTGATTAGTCTCCTTTGAGAGACGAGAGAGGACAGACGATTATTCCAAGATGTAACACGATCACAAATGCCGGCGCCATTTTGAAGTTCTTAAAATAAATGTGTTTTGTTTTCGTTAAAAATGAAATTTTTACTCGACCACGATACCACAGGACGCACTCCTAAAGTTCTATTCTTTCTTCGTTTCTTAATAAGATAAGCATGCGCAATTCATCATCCTCACTTGACCAAAACATTTTGAATACAGAAAGGGGAACGAAATCATAACAAACACAGACGCTAGGCCTGGCCACTGCAAACGCGTGGATGCGCCACTGCAAACGCGTGGATGCGCCACTGCAGTCGCTAGCCCGGGCGTCTAACGCGAACGCGCGCGTTAGCCACTCGAGTGGCTCTGTATAATAAGGCCCTTACTGGCTTTGACATTAAGTTAAAATAGATCCATTTTTAAATCCCTTATATTAACTTCGAATTTGTGTGTGGATGGTTGGCTGTGTATGTCGATGGCGGGAAAATCTGCGTATCATATCTTTACATAGGGTAATGAAAGTACAGCATTGGATATTTTTTTTTTTTTTTTGCATTTCTTAAAATTTTGGGTCACCCAAATTTTTAAAAAAAATATGCCTGTCTGTGTGCACGTGGTCAGAATAACTCCCGAACAAATTGACCTACACTCTTCAAATTTGGTACATGAGTTGGCGGTGGCCATGGGTCCTGCCATTTAGGTTTTCGTCAAAATCGCGCATGCGCATAAGTTTGAAATAATAAAAAAATCTCGTTCTTCTGTAATTTTCTAAAAAACAGCCCCAACAATTTTGATTAAAATCTCTCTGTTAATGCCTCTTACGTGTTCTAAACTTCCCCACCACCTAAATTCCCGTAGAAATGCGATAAAAGCGTAAAAATTTTTTTTTAAAGGGGGGGGGGGGCACGAATTACTTTAACACAGAGTTTTCTGCTCTGAGCATCACCCACTAACGATTGATTTGTATCTGTTTCCCACACAAGAAAAGACAATGTAATGTCTATCCAATATCTTCGCCATTTAGGTGGGTTTTTAAATAAGTGAAAATATGAAAATGTTAAATAACATCCCGTATACTTTTTTAATGCAATGATCAGTATTATTTAGTGTAATTGAAAAATTGTGCGATGTTCCATACCCCTAGTTAAGGATTAAATTTTGAAAAGTAATTTGCCGCATATTTTGCTTATAAAAATGTTCTGCGGAGGCCAATTTAACTCACTTGCCATAATACAATCGATCTGAAACTTGGCAGATAGGATTTGATGCCGATGACAATTGTCACTAACGAATTTTGGGACTGTCATTCTCACTAAAAGATCGCTTTTACAATTACACATGCTTCTATAATCGCTTTGGAATACTAATAAATCCCATTTTAACCGATCATTTGTTGAAACTATTTCCTGGTGCCAAAATGTTTTAATCAAAATATATATAATATATGGGTTTTCATTAATTTACAACTGGTACCATTACAATCATTTTGAAAACTTACGTCTTCTTCAATTTTCCACTTATTTTGACGCTATCCTTACAAGAACCAAATTGAGACAAAAACTCTTAGAGCAAGACAAAATCCCCATTCGCTGATTAGATATGAAGTAGAAGAATATATAATCTAAATCTTTGTCCGAGTCCTGAACGAATAAGTTCAAAAAAACAAAGACTATAACTTTAAACTTTTAACATTGCTATCATTTGTCCTTTGTTCTGTGCGTCAAGCAGAGAATCGCCCCGCGCCTTTTCTTTGGTATTGGAACACATTTCTGGAGCGATCGGAGGAAGAGGGGATGTATACAAAACGCATCGCTACATGACCAGGAACCTTAATGATGCGTATCGAAAACTCCACCTAACCCTCTGATTAACGATCGACGAAACCCAGAACTTCTGCACTGGGATCGGACACCCTTTTTCACACAAGGTCTTCGGAATAAAATGTCAATCTGTATGTGCCTGCAGCTAATAGGGTGGGAGGAAATACAAAAGAATGCCTGATGATCATTTAGTCGAGGGTAAAAGATCTTCGGGAACTACTCTCTACAAAGGAGAGGCAGTCACTACTATTTTGTATCCTTAGGGTTCAGTTGGTAGACATGTGCGAAAACACGTGGGAAAACAAATTAGTTTTTTTCTTAGAAAATAAAACCACATTTTCTGTGCAGTGGTGTCCATTGTCGGGCGACAATGAACTATTAATGTTGTAAAATCTACTTTGTAGTTGGAATTTTTATTCGAATATAAAATTAGAAATAATTAGATTATAAGAAATGCTGTTTCAATTCAGATTTGACTATCAAATGGAAGAGATTGATTAACACAAAATATATAAAGTAAAATAAAGCAAATTTAAATAAATAATTATTTATTCAACGAAAGGAGTGGAGAATAACTTTTGACGATATTGCCGTCAAGTATATTGCAGTAACATTAAAAGTTCAAAATATCGGAGTAGGACTCATAAAAGACCAACTTTCTAAAAAGTGTGTGCAGAGACTAAAGGTTTAGAAATATCTTTTAGAATTTTCCATTGAACATGGCGTCTCTAAAATTGAAACACTTATAAGTAGGAACTATTTTTTTAATAGTTATCTATATAGAACCATTTCATGTGTAATTCATGCAAAAGGATAAATAATATAATCATCACTGTCGGAAATAAACGAACATGTAAACTTATTTTAATTTTAATTACACCCAAGAACTTTAAGGTGTGACGTCATTTTTACAATGAATATAAATTTGTATAATTTCAGTTTTTAGTTTAGTTTAAATGGCAACAATGATTTATTATTCTGTTGTTCTTTTTTAACTGTTTTTAGAATAAGCCATTTTTTTTAGTTGCCTTTGTGAGAGTTGGATTAATAGAAATGTCGAATATTAAACTCGTTAATTATTTTTCTTAATTGAGTCTGATCTTGATCTTGACATAACAGACTACGACACGGAAGTAGTGAAAATTAGTCGGAATTTACGACATTTGGCATCCCTACCGGGATTCGAGATTGGACTTTGCGTAAGTAAGAACAATTGATTTTTAACGTTTTTATTGAATCGTCTGCAACAAAATGGAAATGATATTTAAAGTAAAAGGATTAAAAAAAGAAGATTTAAAATCAGTAGCTGAAGATTTAGGAGAAATTATATCGCCAGAAATGAATATCTCTGATATAAGGACAAGAATTTTGGAAAACCAAGCGGCGAAAGACGATCCGGAATTTATTAAAGAACTTCTCACAACGGCGGTAACTGAAAGGAAAACTCAATTTGACTTAGAAAAGGAAAAAAGAAAAGCGCAAGAACAAAAAGAATTTGAATTAGAAAAACAAAAGATGGAAGTTAAAAAAGCGATTGATTTGGCAAAACAAGAAAATGAATTGAAAATTGAATTGGCGAGAATGCAAGTTGCCTATCCAAACCTTGTTAATATTCAAGCTGTTCCTAATGAAGATTTTAATTCTAAAAGAAGATTTACATTACCCAAGCTGGAATTTAGAAAATTTGGAGGAGATATAAAAGAATGGTTGCCGTTCTGGGGACAATTCTGTAACATCCACAATGACGAAGACATCGCAGCCGAAGATAAGTTTCAATATTTAGTTCAGGCAACAGTTGCGGGTTCTAGAGCAAGAGAAGTCATTGACAGTTTTCCACCAAGCGGTGAAAATTACTTTAAGGCTGTCGATTGCTTGAAAACTCGATTCGGTAAGGAAGATCTTTTGATTGAAGTGTATGTGAGGGAATTGTTAAAATTAATCATATCTGTGCAAACCAAAGAACAACCATCTATCACTTATTTATATGATAAACTTGAATCGTATATGAGAGCACTTGAAACATTAGGTGTTACTACTGATAAATGTGCCTCAATACTTTATCCAATGGTAGAGTCTTGTTTTCCACAAGATTTTTTAAAAGCTTGGAATCGAAGTGCAACCTCTCATTCTAAAGCTGAAGCTAAAGAAAGATTAGACGATTTGATGAATTTTTTGAAAAGTGAGGTTGAAGGAGAAGAACGAATCACATTGGCTATGGCTGGATTCAGATTAACAAAGGATCAAGAAGTAAAGCACAGTAAAAGGAGAGTTGGTGAAAATGCAAATAAGATACCAACCGCGTCATCTTTGCTGACAACAGATGACAGAAGGTTACTTTGTGTATTTTGTGGAAAGTCTCACAAAAGTCATGAATGTAGGAATGCTCCTAACATGCCATATGATGAAAAGAAGGCTATTTTAATTAAGAAGAACTTGTGTTTCAAATGTTTACGTTCAAATCACCATGCCCGTTCATGTATGATGGTTCACATCAAATGTTCTAAATGCGGTCGAGGACATAATACAGTTATGTGTTATGGAAAGCGGGACAATTCCAATGTTACTAAAGGAGCATCCAATGAGGAAACAAATAGCCCAGTCTCTGACAATAATAGTAGTGTTTTATCAAACCAAACGGATGAAATGGATGTTGTTCTTCAAACTCTGAACGTACGAATAGGCAACGGTAATAAAGAAATAGTAATAAGAGCAATGATTGATACTGGATCCCAGCGATCATATGCTACGCAAGAGATAATTGAAGCATTGAATATTGAGCCAACTAAAGAAGTTAAAATTGTTCATACGCTCTTTGGTGGTAAGAAAACTGAAGAAGAAACTCATAAAGGATATCTATTGAGCTTAAGCAATTTAGAAAATACGTTCAAGTGTCGAATTGAAGTATTAGACCAGATTAAGATTTGTAATGAAATAGCACGAGTACCATTTGGAGATTGGATTACTGAAATGGAACATCTGAATATTTATATCTCTGATAGAGAAGACAAACGTAGATGCAGAGACAGCAAGATTCACTTATTAATTGGAGCAGATGTAGCCGGAAAATTGTTAACAGGTAAACTACATCATTGCAAATCTGGACCTGTTGCTATCCATACGAAATTAGGATGGACTCTGATGGGAAAGATTCCTCGAGCTCAAGCTAGAAGCGAGAACAGTGTGTTTTCTGTAACTTCGCTTCTCACTCACAATTTAGAAAGTATATGGAAATTAGATCTTATAGGTATTTCAGAGTCTCCAATCGACAAAAGCGAAGAATTATTAAGAGAAGAAACTGTTGCTCACTTTCAACGAACTGTGAGAAGAGACTTTGATGGAAGATATGAAGTTGCGTTGCCCTGGATACATGAAAAAGACAATCTGGCAAACAACAGAGATGTGGCAGAGAAAAGACTTTGCATAACGAAGAAGAAACTTGAAAATTCTGGGCACTCAAATGAGTATGGAGCTATTTTTCAAGATTGGTTGTCAAATGATATTATAGAGCGAGCACCCGAAGTTTCGAGTAAGGGAGTTCATTACCTTCCACATAGAGCTGTCATAAAAGAGAACAGTAAGAGCACCAAGATACGACCGGTATTTGATGCATCGGCAAAAAAGAAAGGAATGTTATCACTCAACGATTGTTTGGAGAAAGGCCCGAATATGGTAGCAACTATTCCATCCTTGTTGATCAAATTCAGATTAAAGGCCGTAACAGTAACATCGGACATAGAGAAAGCATTTCTCCAGATTGGTGTTCGTGAAATTGATCGAGATTTCTTACGATTTCTTTGGTATGATGAAGAACAGAATATAATAGAATATAGGCATAAGAGGGTTGTATTTGGAGTGACATCAAGTCCATTTCTTTTGAATGTGACATTGAATCATCATTTAGAAAACTCACCTGAAGAACTTCAAGAAATAGCACAACACTTGAAATCATCTTTCTATGTAGACAATTGTATTGCTAGCTTCGATAACGTGGAAAAAATGGAGAAATTTGTCTTGGAATCTCGCGTCCTTTTATCAAGTGCTCAATTTAATTTAAGAGATTGGAACAGTAACGCACACTCCAGGGTTCTAGATCAAACAGACGTAGAAACAACTAACCTACTTGGACTGGTTTGGAACATCAATGACGACACTTTATCTTGTGCAGTTAAAGATTTTGATTGTGAAGGAGTTCTGACTAAACGGAAAGTACTATCCGTATCTAGCAGCATATTTGATCCTATTGGTTATACAAGTCCTGTGATGCTTATATGTAAAATAATTTTACAAAAAACGTAGACACTGAGACTATCTTGGGATACTGAGTTACCTGAAGATATTTCAAAGGACTTTAGAAAATGGCTGAAGACTTTATCAAAGCTACAAGAAATAAGAGTTCCAAGATGTCTTCTAAACACTAGAAAGAAAGTGATGCAATTACATGTGTTTTGTGATGCGTCTCAAAATGCTTATGCAACCTGTATATTTTTGAGATCTGATACTGAAGACCAAATTGAATGTTCATTAGTTCAAGCTCGTAGTCGAGTTGCCCCTTTAAAAAAGATTTCAATTCCCAGATTAGAACTGCTATCTTGTCTCATAGGAGCCAGGCTAGCTCAAAAGGTTATTGTTGATCTTGGTTATGAAGATATGCCTATTATCTACTGGTCAGACTCTGCAAATTGTTTGTATTGGATAAAACGGAATGGAAATTGGAGCACTTTTGTCATGAATAGAGTTCAGGAAATTAGAAGATTAACCAGCTCTGACAACTGGAGACATGTCGCTGGAGTTGCAAATCCAGCTGATCTACCATCTCGAGGTTGTTCTGCGGAGAAGTTACTCCAGTTGAAATGGTGGGAGGGACCTCAATGGTTGCGAAAAGCGGAAGATGAATGGCCCACCTCAGATGCTTTTCCAAATATGGACATAATAACAGCGGAGAAGAAGAAGACGATTGTTGCTGCTACAAATACCAGCACAGAAAAATTCGAATACTTCTCACGAATATCCTCATTCAGAAAGATCACCAGGGTCATGGCATGGATTATACGTTTTGTCAAAAATTGCAAGAGATCAGATGAAAGGGTTGTCGGGGAACTGTTAGTAGACGAAGTGAAGTATGCAGAAACAGTTATTTGGAGACAAGTTCAGAAAGAAAGCTTTGAAGACGATCAAACCTTTAACTTCCAGACGTATTTGGACACAGACGGTCTATTAAAAGTAAAATCAAGGATATCTATGAGAGAAGACCTCGAAGCTTTTAAATATCCAGTGCTTTTACCTTCGAAACATCAACTTGTAGAGAAACTTATTTTTGAAGAGCATGTTGGCAATTGCCACGCAGGAGTTCAAGTGATGATGACAAAATTACGAGAGCGTTTTTGGATAATTAAGAGTAGGAAAACAATTCGACAAGTTACAAGAAAGTGCATTAGATGTGCGAGGTTTACAGCAATTCCGTTAAATGTAGATGAAGCTCCTTTGCCTGAAGATCGTGTGCGAGAAGCTCATATTTTTGAAGTGATTGGAGTCGATTTATGTGGGCCCATGCATTTGAAGAACCAAACCAAATGTTGGGCTGTCCTGTTCACTTGCGCAGTATACCGAGCTGTTCACATCGAATTAGTTACGTCTTTGACAACTGATAGCTTCATTTTAGCTCTAAGGAGGTTTATCTCAAGAAGAGGACGACCCTCAACTATTTACTCAGACAACGGAACGAATCTAGTGGGGACATCTAATGCATTTCAAGTTGTGAATTGGGAAAAAATACAAGAAGTTGCTGCAATCAAAAAGATTCGATGGAAATTTAATCCCCCGTCATCTCCTTGGTGGGGAGGATTTTGGGAGAGGTTGATTGGCATGCTTAAAAGAATTCTTAGAAGAGTAATTGGCAATGCCTGTTTGCAATATGAAGAGCTATACACAGTTTTGTGCGAAGCAGAGAGTTTAGTCAACTCTAGACCATTGACTTATGTCTCTGAAGACGAGAATGATTTAGTGGTGCTATCACCATCGATGTTTTTGAACGAAATAGAAGAAACTGGAATGGCAGACCTTGATGAAGTAGATGCAAAGAGGCTGAATAGAAGATTCGCCTACAGACTAAACCTCAGAAAGGAGTTACGGGAACGTTTTAGAATTGAATATCTGGGGCAGTTGAGAGAACACTACAAGGTTAGAAAAGTGCAACAAGTGGAAGAGGGAGACATCGTTCTAGTGGGCGATACCAACATTAGAAAACAAAGTTGGCCGCTAGCTAGAATTTTGGAGCTGTATCCAGGGAAAGACGGAAAGGTTCGAATTGCCAAAGTGAAAACGAATTCTGGAACATTTTTACGACCGCTGCAGCGACTATACCCACTTGAAGTTCAGAAAACTGAACGATCTTCTTTTCAGGAAAGAGATTCACAACCTGGAACCATCGACGCAGCACGCAAAGATAACAACCTAAGAACAAGACGTGGACGACGTATAAGACTTCCAAATCGTTTGAACTTGTGAATAACTTTTATTTGACTTTTGAAGTATTTAAAAGATCAAAGGTGGGAGAATGTCGGAAATAAACGAACATGTAAACTTATTTTAATTTTAATTACACCCAAGAACTTTAAGGAGTGACGTCATTTTTACAATGAATATAAATTTGTATAATTTCAGTTTTTAGTTTAGTTTAAATGGCAACAATGATTTATTATTCTGTTGTTCTTTTTTAACTGTTTTTAGAATAAGCCATTTTTTTTAGTTGCCTTTGTGAGAGTTGGATTAATAGAAATGTCGAATATTAAACTCGTTAATTATTTTTCTTAATTGAGTCTGATCTTGATCTTGACATAACAGACTACGACACAGAAGTAGTGAAAATTAGTCGGAATTTACGAGAATCACTGTAATAATACTATGAAACAGTAGACTCAGCTTTCATAACATAATTATTTATTGAGAAGTTTATACATAAGCATAGAAAAACATTTTAATATTTCTGTCAAATTCTAGTTATTAAAACTTACAATGATGATTGAGTGGGTAGATAAAGAAATTTGTATTAAATAGAAATAAAACTGTTTATCAATAAAACTTTAGTTTTAGTTGAAAACCTGTTGTTCATTATAATTACCAACATATCCGTATAAACATGCCAGAATAAAATCTTATAAATATTTAATTTTTTTAAATTGTTATTTTTATACTTAGTATTTCTGTTTTTTATTTATATTTAAAATCTGATAAAATCCTTTAAAAGTCAAAAACTAAGAACAGAAGCAGATGTATGAAATATGTTTGAAAAAACCATTTTAGTCAGGTTAGACAGATTTATACGCAATTGAAAGGAATGCTACGTTTGAAACTTTAAACTCTTTAGCGTCTTCTTTCAGTTCTAAATACTGGAAATTTATTTGTGCAATTCTTTTTCAAATGGTTGCAAGTCTGTTAAAGAGGGAAACTTCTGGGGAACATGATGGCCTATAGCACAACTTAAATAAGTTTGGTTGGTTGGTTGGCTGTTTTCAGATTATCTGGGGCCATCAGCAACACGAGGGCTATAATGCGCCGAAACTTTCATCATTAGACAAGCCAACATACATTTACAAACACCCATGCCAACACGGGACTCGAACCCGCAACCTCGCGGTCTAGAAGCTAGCACGCTAACCACTATACCGTTTGGTCGGCTAAATAAGTTTGTCAATAGTAGTTCTATGACATGGTGCCGGCATGATAGCCGCAATAGTTCACGTCCGATTTTTTCTCCAAATTAATGCATGCCTCTTATACACAACCAATAGTTATACTCGTAGTATCAAAACTTTATCCAAATTTAATTCTCAACTTGCCATTGCTTAGCATAAAAAGTTTTTGAAATATATTTCGCTGTTCTTCCATCACTCAACTTTGAGACATTAAGAAGTTTTTCGATACCATCTCCCGAAACATATACGGGCAAACGATCAATCTTTCTTAATCCAATAGATTTGGGCGGAAGTTTGCCATTCCAATGAAGGGCTATAGGACAGTCAGATTTGAATTTACCCATTGCTTGAGTCAGTATATTCTTTTCTGAATTTTTCTTGATTTTTAACCACTCTTTTAAGAGGAAACGTTCGAGGAACATAACCCAAAGCTGCGACTACTGGAACCATCCAACGAAGTGCTTCATGATCAGGGCTGCCAACTCTCAGATAGCGGGAATCGTCAATAGCCTATTAAAAAATCGCCAGTTCTCTAAATCAAGGAAATCGCCAAAATATAGCCAAATGGGAAAATATATCGCCAAAAAAACTAATTATCTTAGAAAAAAGATATTTTTATCAATAGTATTGTCTATCCAGCCTAGCCAAATGGCGGACAATTACCCCGCAGACTGGGTTTTTTCAAGATTGGAGGGTAATTTGAAAATGAGGGTATTTGCTTTTTTTTTTTACTACGGAAGGGTCATTTTTTCGAGTAATCTGATAATGTGAAGGCTTGGATTAAATAGACAAGGGTCATTACAACACAAATAGGCGACTAAACACGAGATCAATTTTATCTATCTATTCCTTACCCGGTAGTGTTCTTTCAATAAGTTTGCAGCTGTTTTTAGGGTTTTCTATCCTCCCTCCCTAGGAACTCTCTTACAATGGGACCTCGGCACAATCTCCCCAATATTCTACTTGACAAATAATTAAGTCGATTGGTGGGCTAACTTAAAGTAACTAAAATGGTACGGAGCAGGGGCGGCTCAAGGTAAGTTTTGCACCCGCGCAAAAAAAATTATGGCGCCCTCGATTCCTCCCTCACCCCCCCCCCCCCCAAAAAAAAAAAAATTACAAATAAAATTGGACAAAATCCTGCAAAATTTTAAATACATTAGCCACAGAACAATTTTGATTCCTCCATAAATTGCAATAAAATTTAGTGTACCTTTTTTTCTAAGTGTTAATGAAACTTGCATAATAAAATTTACTAGAAAATGCGTTACATTGACATTCCTGGATATAAAAACCGCATTGACTTAACTTTTTTTTTTTTTGGTAGTTTCATGTGATACTTAATTCTATAACTATAATAAGAATAATATCAAAAACATGTTCTTCTTTAGAAATCGAATGATACAATATACCCGCTTACATAGAATTTCAATAGGACACACCTTAAGGGTAAAAGTGATTATGTATAACGGAATGAAAAATTGGTTAAAATTGTCTCTCTTGCATAACATTTATTAAAAACAATACTCAGATAGTACTAAAATATTGAAGGGGAAAAAAATATTTACTGAAAAATCAAGGTAAATATACAAACTTTCCAAAAAGATAAAACCAACTGTCAAATTTTTAGATTTTTTACTCAAACTTTTTTTTTTAAATAATAATTTTACAAGGCAATTACCTTATTTAAAATTTTAATTATTAAAGACTGACCAAATCTCAATTAACAAATAATAGCATTATATATGAATGCATTTCTTCAAAATTAAAATGTCAATTAACTGCGGAGCATAAGAAATATCGGTATCGGTAAAAGTCGTTTTTAACTATTTGATATTGAATACATTTCTTGCTAATATTTCAATTATAAAAGCAAAACCTGGTTTTCAAAGCAATTTAAAAAAAAAAAAAAAACGTTTTAAATTATGACATTAAAAAGGAAGTAACTTGCTTAGAACGACCCCTTATTTTTAAATATTTGATTTTATTCTTACACTTCAATTCACGCTCATTGACATGCTAAATGCATTAGCATCATCCGTTTTTGTGTGTGTGTGTGGCATTATATTAGACACGGGCCGCCTTTAGAAACTACCGGCCTAGTGATATTGTAACATCTATGCAAAGTTTGTATGTCAGTTTTTTTTTTTTTTTTTTAAGTTTAAGATTTTTCATTATTAACAATCAGTTCTAAATATTCGATTTGGCTATATTTCATTTACGTTTCGCATAGAATATGTTATAGAAATTTTTATTGCATAGAATTTTGTATTTCATTTCATAAAAACTATTTATAGTATCATTCGCAAATATTTTCAATATTTGTCAAAACACACATCCAAAATAAAATACAAGATGAAGTTGAGAGTAAAAGAAAGTTAATTATTAAAAAACTATCTAAAACGGATAAGAGAACCACACGAAATTAATTTTATAATTAAATTTTTGTGCATTTTTCTCCGATAAGCGTGGCCGTATGGTCCTATGCAAATGCAATGGCAGTTACACTTACACGGAAAAAGGGACATATATCACATACAAACTGATCGAAATTTGAGCAAATGAAATTCCAACATCAAGAATTTGTTCCGGGGTTAACGATACTAATAGTTTCAGTCAAGTGAAAAACTGAAAATCCAGCAGTGAAATGATTGAAGAACTTTAGTTTTTAAAAAAAATTCAAAATTGGTCCAGAAAAAAAAAAAAAAAAATCAAAATTTGCCAAAATGAAAAAAAAAAAAAAAAAAAAAAATGCCGGGAAAAAAAAAAAAAAAAAAAAAAAAAAAGCAAAAAAAAAAAAAAAAAAGCACGTTGCACAGTTTGCACTGCCCTTAAGCCGCCCCTGGTACGGAGGATCGTTTCAGGGCAATTTGGCCTCCAGCCAGTCTCTTCCTTCCTTTTTTTTTTTTGCCTCGCATGCAGAACCAAATTGCGACGAACAGAATAAAAGGGCCAAGGGGGTACACCTATTGTGTTTGTTAAAATACTAGTCGCACTGCCGGGGGGAGTGAAAAGTGCAATGTTATTTCTTTTCCCTTGTCCTAATCTTGAGTCGAAGAAACCGATTCTGGTTTGGCTTTTTTTCATTTCCATTTCTATCGATTAATTGGGCTGGGTTTTAGGAAAGTTAGGCTGCCAAATATTATTCGTTACGCAAAAAATATTCGTTGCTTTCCAAATAATATTGGGCCGACCAAACGGTATAGTTTGTCAAATATCTTTAATACACGTTACTATATTCTCAGAGGGGACAGGAGGGTTGAGTTTTTGTATTAACAGGGATTTTTTTTTTCTTTTTCTCAACAAGGGTGAGGGTTCTAATATTAATGGTTTGTGTAGTAATTAATCTTTAAACGAGTGAAGCAAGCTTATGCAACTAAACCTAAGACAGGTCTCCGCAACGCAGGGCTAGTCTTAATATAAAGGTATCATTCAAGGTAGTAACAAAATCCATTGCATTAAGTATGTAAACATCGTTTGCTGTAAAATTAAAAAACGACATAGATAATTGGTAATAATCAGGGGCGGATTTAGAGGTCAATCAAGGGGGGTGCGATTATGACCGTGAGTGGTTACAGTCGCGGTTATGATTTTTCAACTTGAAAGAGAGGGGGGGGGGGAGGGGTATCATCAATTAGTATGATACTACCAGCGTTCAATGAAAAATAAAAATTAGAGAGTTTGACCATCCGCTTTTGTGTCCCATATAACAAATTACCCCGAAAATGTAATAAAAAATTAATTATAAATATTTAGTATTTTTTATTAGATAAAGAATATTTAAGAGCTCAAAAAAATATCTCATGCAGATCATGTGAAGTGTAAAAAGTTCAACAACCCTGAAAATTCAACTTTTTTTATGCAAGTTAATTAACCAATATATTCAACATCATAAATCATTTAATGCAGAAAAAAGGCGGCAGATATTTTAACAACTTTAGACAATACTGCAGGTACGCTAAACTCTATATTCATAAAGTTTTAATAATTTCCAAAGTTAAACAATGCTTTTCAACTCTGTTTGACATCACATTAGTAAATTAAAATATAAGTTACATAAACTTGAGACTATACACTATAATATTGATCCTGACATTAAATTTGATACGGCATTATTTACTGTTTCCATATTTTCCTTCATTTAAATGAAAATCTAGGGTTTGGCGATATTTTTACGTGGGGAGAAGAAAAAAAAAGAAGAAAAAAAAAAAAAACTGGGAAAAACCGCCGAAACGCGGAAATTGGTGATGATATTCAATAGACATTACACTGTCCTTCCTTGTGCGAAAAACAGAAAAATATCAATCGTTGATGGGCGATGCTCAAGGTTGAAAAGCGAGTGTTAAAGACATTCGTTTTTCAGCTTTTTCCGCTTTTATCAGATTTCTATGGGAATTTCGGTGGGGACGATTGCGCAACCTTAATCGTAGGTCCCATGGCTACCACTAACTCGCACATTAAATTTGACTATCGTACGTCAATTCGTTTAGGAGTTATGCTGACCACGTGCAGATAGACATTTTATCTAGACCACTTTTTTGAAATCAGGATGTTTTAAAACCAGGGGAAAAGAAGAAAAAAATCGATTTTTTTACTAAATGCTATACACTTTCATTGCCCTATGTAAACATATGGGTAAAAACGTGTTTGGCTATGATTCTCAATATTTTGAAAAGAAGTACAAAACAACATGGAACTCACTTTAAACTGTTAAGGATAAATTACATTTTTATAATTTAAGAAAATAATTTCGTTTGTCATTGTCAACGGGATCATTCGGACAAAAATGAAATATTTAAACATTTTTCGGAAAAAACAAAGATCTAAACAAATATTGTTAATGAAATATTACATTTTGTGAAATAAGTAAAATTAAAAAAACAAAAACAAAAAAAAGATTACCAATGTTTAGTCACCTTAACCGTAACTTTACATATTTGATGCGCTACTAAGACTGCTCTAACTAAATTAACATATATTCGAACTTTATAGTAAAAAAAGAGAGTGCGTTGACCTCTATGTGCGTGGGTGTACAGTTTTGTAATAAAAATAAATTATCTTCGAATATAAGATAGTTTTTACTATGGCTCTCTCAATTTTTTTAAATTTTTTTTTTATTTATTATGTAAACTTTCTTTTCTTTTTATTGGTTAAATACGCATCAACAATATTAGTATCAAATTCTATAAAGATTTTCTGTATCAATCCAGTATAAATTTCTTTTAAAATTTTAATATAATTCTGATTTGGTTAGGGGGTTACTAATACCAAACGGTACGTATGCTTTATTTCTGACATCCTCGAAAGTTTTTAAGGTGCAGGCGGGCTATAATTAAACTGGTGTTGTTTAGATCAGTCCGGAGTCAGTAAAAATTAATAAATCTTTTTAAAATTTGGTATTAGTACTGCTGGAAAAATCTGGTAATGATGTTTAAACATTATCATAAAATTTTTGAAATGAAAACTTTAAGAAATAACTGTTTGGATTTTTGCTAATTACGCTTCAAGAACAACAATATATTTAAAACTTCATTGGATTGATTTCATTTTGATTTATTATTTCATTTGGAATAACATGTAAAACTAACAGTCATATAAGCCCTTTTCATCTTAAAGTTTTATATTTTCCTTTATTTGCAAACAATTTCTAAATAGATAGATTTTAATTATATCCAACCTGTACTTTAATATAAATTTTGAGATTGGTTTAACATAACTTTCTATTTTCTTTTATAAATATGATTTAAAGAGAACTTAAATTAGGAAAGTGTACTCAAAGACCCAAATCCTCATATTTAAAAAAAAAAAAAAAGCAGATTTATATTATTTGAAAATTAGTTTAAATTTCCGCATTATATTCAAATAAAATTCCAAACTAAATTAGTTATAGCAGGTAAAATTGTAATAATAATAATAATGTTCATATAACCATAGGACCAGCTTTTTCATCACAAGTAGCATCTCAAATTGGTTACATATTATGTCTCATATTGGACATATTATCAGTCATATTGCCATCAAGTTTGAGTCACACTTACAAAAACACATTTGAAATTAGAATTTAATATATATATATATATATATATATATATATATATATATATATATATATATATATATATATATATATATATATATATATATATATATATATATATATATATATATATTCCAGTCATTCATATTTAAATAATAAATTCATACAAAACAATTTTGACTTTTATTTAACAGAACAAATGAAAAGTGCTAAAAGCTGCGAATGAGCAATATTTACAATCTAAGCTGACCAGTTTTACAATTATGTTAAATTACTTGATATTCTTCTAGTAGCAATAAATGTCGTTGTACGGGATATTTCCAGGCACAAGTGCTACATGATACTGCACCGGGACAACGTTAGATTATGATTAGTTTATTTATCAAGCAGGGAACATCTACCAGATGGTCTTTCAAGGGAAAAATGGACTTCATATACATCTTAAATAAGAGAAACCTCGGAAAACTATCACTAAGTAGCTCAACAATCGATTACTAGTCAAAATTTTCAAAGTCTTTACTCAATTTGAAAACAGTCTACAGATCACTAAATATTGCACGACCCGGTGACTTTTCGTATGGTAGGCGAGTATACCTCTTGTGAGTGGGATTGGAACATAGCAATATTTAAAAACGTGCTAGGCTATGATCCTCAATGTTTTGAAAAGAAGTTAAAAACTACATAGAACTTATTTTAAACTGTTAAGGATAAATTACATTTTTATAATTTAAAGGGCTTTAATGATTTTGCTTATGAAAGGGTGCATATACAACGGGTTAATCCAGTAAAATCAGTTCATTTTTATAAGAATTAAATATTTTATTACAATCTATTCATAAACTGATGGTATTGAATTGAGAGTTACGTTGATAATTACTAGGGATGGAACGGATATCCGGCAAATATCCGATATCCGGCATATCCGGTTGATTTTTCAATATCCGAAACCCCGTCGGTTATCCGATTTGAAATACCGGACATTCGATAATTTCATTCGGATATCCGGCTATATATCCGGCCACCACGTATCCACAAGAAATAATTTTTTGCAAACAATAATGATCTTTTTCGGACAAAGGGGACATACCGCATCCTACGTTTTTTTTTTTTTTTTTTTTTTTATAATTTTTTATTTCTTGGACATAAATTGCAGTCAAGTTAGAAAACGAAAAAGTTCCTTCGTGAGAACTATGCTTTCGCATATCCTTAACTTAAGGGATGAGCTAGAAGATGCAGGTGCATTTAGTTTCAATTCACAGAAAGAGGCGCCGTATTATTGGCGCCGAGTTGATAAGCATAAACCATTCCTCCAATCTTTTTCCATACACATCTTTCATACGTGTTTTGCAATATGTTCTTTTCATTCCAAGTTTATGATCTGATTAATTCCAGATGCTATATCTGAATGCTTCTCCGTAAAACACGAACCGAAATACTAATAAATAGTACTTTTCCCATAACATAAGTTACTTGTTAAGAGTTTTAATTATTCTCACTTCCTCCTTTTTTTCTGACATTTGCTAGCGAGTAAAAAGCAATAAATAGCCAATGCGCACTCCTCAATGCTTTTTTTATTTTTTGTTCTATCGACGATAATACCCTACCCCTTTATGCTGTGAATGGTATGGTCTAATTTCTGATTTTTCATTGGCAGAAGTTGAAAGCTGGTATATTTTTTCTGACGTAAAATGAAGTATTGTAATTTTTAGGTCTTTAACGCAGCGCTACAATGTGGAATTATATTTAGCTCTCTAGAATGTCTTGAATCATAGTTTTCTCCAATTACAATCCAATTTATAATTTTTATTAATGACTCATTTAAAATCACCCATTTGGAAGTATTTTAAAATTAATGGAAATGACGAAAGCAAAGCTCTATGTGTTACTTGCTCCACAGAATAGCTTAAAAAATATATTGTGCGCGGCAAAAGCCCAAAATCCTTTTCCACAAAACCCTTATGGAACTATTTAATGAGTGTGCATAAGGAAATTCACCGAAGCTTAAAAGACTCACTAAATGCCTCAAATATTGATGAACAAGAAAAAACAATTCATAAAAACAAGAAATGCACGCAGACAATACTGGAATCGACATTATTTGTACCAAAATTGTGTTGTTTAGATGATCCTAAAGCAAAAGCCTTAACCACAAAAATATGTAAGTACTAATTTTGTTTGTTTATATTAAATATATATTTTAAATATGGTATAACATAATGTTGATGAATTTTGGGTTCGAAATTTTTTAAGTTTATATTTAAAGACGGATATATATCGTATAACTATCGTTTTTAGTATATAGACCGAATATCCGGTGAAATCCGTTTCGGATATCCGTATCCGGTAGACATGGTACCCCGGATATCCGAAATCCGGCAAAACTCACATCCGTTCCATCCCTAATAATTACATAGAATATCAAATATGAGTGTGTAGGATAAATAGCTACTTCTGATCATTCGGTCAAAAATTAAATATTCAAACATATTTAGAAAAAAAAGCAAATGTCTAAACTAAAACAAATTGCTAATGTTATATTACATTTTATAAAATAAATAGTAACATTAAAAAAATCTTATCATGGTTATATATTACTGTTAATTATCTTGCACTGCCATACCAATTGAAGAAACAAACAATCTAGACATCGCATGCACCCTCCAACTCAAGCAAGAATGACCATTCCCATTCACTTTCACCCCAGAGTAGAGGCATGTTAGTAATTTTGCAACTCACATGTGATATGGGGCAATGTCACGTGCAAGGGAGGGGATAGTATGACCAGGGCCTTCTCGAGAGCGCATTCACGCGCTAGTGTCTTTTTAGCGGGCCCGATCCTACCTTCGGGAAACGAGTGTGACGTCACAAACGGGGTCTCTTCTCTGTGCGTACTTGGTGATCTGACAACAGGCCAGAATCGCCATTAGTACGTTTTCGGAGCACGTTGTTTTTTATGTGATGGTTTAAAGACGCTTGTTTCTTTATAATATAGGCGCATCTTTTACCTGGGAAAAGCAAGGCGACAACATTTAAAATAATCTGCAAGTAAGTACTTTAATATTATTTCTTAAATATCATTCCTTTATAGATTTTTTGGTTACGACAAGCGTTATTGAATGTATCAATATTTTAACATACTGATTCAAAATCTGTATGTTTATTTTGCTTTTGATCTGTTTGGTAGTGAGTCAAGTTAAACAAAATTTTATCTTAATGGGAATTTGAACAACAGAACATGGTGTTCCTTGCTAACTTGACAATGTTCGAATAATGTGAAAAACATAGCAGTTCTCCTGTTACAGATAAGGTAAACAAATGCATTACAAAAGATAAACATATCATACTGCTTGTTCTAAAGTGATTTAATTGGTTTTTCTTTTTTGAGTCCAGGTAAACGTTAATTGATCTCCTGATTTTTCTGTGCAACACACTCCTTAGTATTTGCATGAGCTGTACAATTATATAACCCCAAAAATAAGATTAAATCCTTTTAAACTAAAACTTATGTCTCGGAGGACAGAACATGAAAAATAAAAATACTCAATGACTGTACATGTTGAAAAAGTTTAATATGTTTTATATAATTACACTTTTTTCCAACGTGACTTCAGAAAACTTGTATAAAACAGCTTGTTGTAGGAACCTCTAAATATCATGCCTATTTTGCAAATGCAAAAATTGAAAACACTATAAAATATTATTTTCTTTGCAGAAATGGGGAAAAAATGCAGTGTCCCTGGATGTCGTTCAAACTATGACAACGAAGCGGAGTATACAACCGTCTTCAAATATCCTAAGGATCCCAAGAAACTTCAACTATGGATACGGAAAATAAGTCGAGACAACTATACTCCAAGTCCCTCTGCTGTTGTCTGCATAAAACATTTTGAAGAGCAATTTATTATACGAGAAGATAGAATGCGACGAGATGATGGAAGCGAATTGGTTGTGCCAAGAAAAAAAATAACTCTTACAGCTGATGCCTACCCAACTATATTTGAAAGCCTACCCACTTACCTAAGTACACCTTTGCCCCCAAAAAGAAAACTTCCTAGTGAACGATGGGAAGAATTAAAGCTAAGAGATGACCAACAATTTGTTCAGTGGTGCAATAAAGACTCAATTAACTCTTTTAAAGATTTAGTTGACAATTATGTGTGTAAAACAAATGAAAATTGGATGACAATCGTACGCAGTGAGTATGCTTTATTTTTTATTCTACAGGAAATAGGCATTCCAAAAGTTACTGTATGTTTTAAAATATTTTCTGATTTAAGTGTTGAAGTTTACTACGACAATAACATAGTTGAAATCTCTTCCTTTGATTGGGTTCTAGGCTCTGAGCATAAATGTGATAAATGGTCAAAATTTGAAAACATTTAAAGCATTTTATCAACTTATAATGAACAAAATATTACTTACCATGATAACTTATTGTATGCCATTGAAAATTTAAAAAAGTGTATTGAAAATGATGCAATTGCTGATGAAAATGTATTTCTGAAAATACAGTTTTTAATTCAACAAATTGAACATTTGAATCAAAAGCAAATTAGGTACACAACTGATTCTATTTTATGGTGTTGCAAAATTTACTTTAGCTTTCCTGCTGCTTACATTTTAATCAGAAATAGCAAAGTTATGACTTTACCCCATCCCTCATACTTAAGAAAATTGACTCATTTATGTAGCCCCATTTACTCTTCTGAAAGTCATGTTTCCTTTTTAAAAAATAAAGTTAAATTGTTAGGAAATCATGAAAAAACAGTCAATTTATTGCTGGATGAGATTTATGTAAATCCTTCTTATTGCTACAAAGCAGGCCATCTCATCGGCATTTCTGAAAATTCAAACTCTGCTGCTACAACTGTACAGGCATTCATGATTACTTCGGTAACTTCTCATTCAAAAGATAGCGTTGCACTTTATCCCATTAGAAACCTTACTGCCAATATTTTACTCGAATATACTAAGCGAGTTTTATCAATGTTGCACAATTGTGGCTTTAAGGTTTTAACATTGATTTCGGATAATAACCGTGTCAATCGAAACATGTTTACACTTTTGTGCGGTGGCACACTAAAACCTTGTATAGTTAATCCGAATGATTCTGATTTAAAAATGTTTTTCTTATTTGATACGGTTCATATTATTAAATGCATCCGCAATAATTGGCTCAAACAGACGATTTTATTCACACAATGTCCTCGTGAAGGTAATATTATACAGGCAGATATGAAACATTTGGAGGATATTTATGAAAAAGAAAAGACACAAATTCTAAAGATGGCCCCAAAACTTTCCCATAAGACACTATATCCAAATTCAATAGAAAAGCAAAATGTACAAACAGCTTTAAACTTGTTTCATGATAGTAATATAGTGACTTTGAAAATATATGGAAATAAATTAAATGATAATAACATGTTATGTACAAAACAGTTTGTTAAATTAATTGCCGAATGGTGGAAAGTTGTAAATGTCAAGCATACTCTCAAAGGTAAGCATCTTAACGATGATAAATGTAATCCCATAACATCACTCTCGGACAGTAACTTTCAATTTTTGAAAATTTTTTGCGTTTGGCTAAAGCAATGGCAAGAGTTATATTCTTTAAAAGCTAAAGAGAAAAAAAAGTTAGGTGTTCCTGGGAGAGGAGGTTTTTTGTCAAAAGAAACTTTTTTTGCGCTAAACCACACAACGCAAACTCTTGTTGCCCTCATAAAATACATGTTTGAAACTTTAGGTTTCGCCTATATTCTTTTGGGAAAATTTCAAACCGACAGTATTGAAGCTAGATTTGGGCAATATCGTCAAATGAGTGGGGGCAACTACAACATTTCATGTGCTCAGATTATGGAGACAGAGAAAAAATTGAGGATACTAAATTTATTGAGTCTGTATTCAGAAAAAAAAAGGGAAATTTGAAATAAGAGATTTTAAATTTAAGCAAACTTCTGAAGTAGAAAAAGAGTTTGAAATTCCGGAAATTTTTTATGAGGTGTTTAACAGCAAAGATGATTCCGAAATTTCAGATGATACTATATGTATTTTAATTTATATTGCTGGATACGTAGCGTATAAAGTTTCTCATATTTTGAAATGCAATGATTGTATTTCCTTTTTAATAAAAGACAAAACATTGGAACTAGATTGCCCCGTTGAAATTTTCAAATACTTTCTGTTAACAGATAGAGGACGATTAAAATGGCCTCAACAAATATTAGTTTTCATCATGCAAAATGCATATCAAATTTTTCAGAAACTTATTGGCGCATGGTATGAAAATTTGTTTTTAAAGTTTCCGGAACCTAAGCAGTTAATAATTCACTTAACAATGGAAAAAATTGAAATCTTAGGAATAGATTTCAACGTAAATTGTAGTAGTTGTGGAAAACAAATAGTATTTTTAATCAAACAATGTTTGTCTGTCATTTCAAATGTGTTTTTAAATAACTATACTAAAGTAAAAAATGACAAACAACCAAGAAGTACAAAAAGAAAACTGGATGTCCTGGCTAATATATGAGTAGGAATCACATAAAGTATTCATATTTGTGTGTAAATTATGCTCAATAATTTATGTTTGTGCGATTTATTGTAAATAAAATGTTTTTCTGTACTGTTTTGTTTTTCTTTCATTGTATTCTAGTTACCTGCACTGTGTATATTAGAAAAATTTCATTTCATTAAACAGTTAACATAAAAAAATATATATATAACTTTTACAATAACATTTAATTTCTAAATGAGTTTTAGATATAGTGATTTTTCCAGCATTATGAATTTTAATGAAATATAATGTTTTCAGAAAAGATAACTTATTTTGTTTTAAATTATGTTTATTATGTTTTAAGTTGGCTCTTAATACTTCATATTAAGAAAAATACCAAATGAAATGATCATCAGGGTTACTTAGAAGCGAAATATCTTTTATACGAAGAAGAGTGAATTCTCTCCGTCGGGGAAAGCAGATTACGTTTGTGACGTCATCAGTTGAAGGAGCAGGCCCGTAGAAAAAGAAACTAGTGCTTCGAGACGGCCCTGGTATGACCCCTCAAATTTTATTACTTTGTTTGTGTCCTTCAAATTCAAGGTCACATAAAGGGGTCATTTTGGAATGAAGAGAAACTTCTTGGTCCTAATTTAGAGAAGCGTCTTGATCGGAACTGTAAGTTCTTGCAATATTCTGTAGAATTGCAATAATGCTATAGTGCCGATTTGATCAAAGCTTTTTCTTAATTATGAATTAGGCATTTTATTTTCCAATTACAATTAAAGGATTTTTTTTAAAGCTATTTTAGTGCATGATTTTTTGTACATCGAATGAAGTTTAGAGGGTGCGATGGCACCCCGATATTAAACCTTTATAATTAATTAGCCTCTGATCAAGGAGAAAATCGTGCTGAAATTTTAGAAATTTTTCAATGGTCATTCAAAATTCATTTTTTAATTTGAGAATCACACAAGGGGTGAACATTCGTTGAGCTGTACATTGCAGGTCAACACATCCCGATCTACTCGTTCCTTCTCAAGCCCATTCCTTCTACGGGTTACGGAATGAGGAGTTCGATTAAGTGGCTTAAAAATCTGTATTAATGATGCTTGAAGAATGTCATAAAAAGCTTAATTTTGTTTGCTGATTTCCATCGATATTGATATTAAGTAAAAAATAGATCTTACAAATATTAATGAAATTTCATTTTTTTTTTTTTACTTTGAATTCGGTGAAACTGCCATTTAAAAATAATTTAGACGAGATACTTCATGGGGGGGGGGGGGGTGCGGTCGCACCCCCCCCCCCTAAATCCGCGCCTGGTAATAATGAGCTTTTGAGATAATTATTTAAAAGGAATGTTGCATGCAATCCGAAACATTTGTTCATACTAATTATTTGGAAAAAACCATATTTCCGAAATTAGAAATACTTAAAATTTTTCTATCGATACATTATCTTTTAAACTATTGTTGAAACTAATTTATCAGATGCATAAGTAACTTCCGTACATATGTAACTTCTATTAATTGTCTCTTTCACTTGATTAATTGCATATGTAACTATTGATTTTATAATTTCTTTTTTATTTTCGACCATGAAATTAAAATAAATTTTGCTTAGAAGTTGGTTGATAAAAATGGGTCTAAATGCATGAAATTTTCGAGTACCTGGAATAGTTCAGGCGGTTAAGAATCGTTTCTGAAGGAAGATTTTTTCTCTTTCATACTGTAAGGAAGTTAACAAGCTTAGTTAGAAAGATTATGCAAAACTGCATTTTTTCCATATTGGCAGTTGCTCATTCAAATAACTGTTGAGAAGTCATTATCTGATCTGCACATGGGATCTACAAACTGGCACGAGCGTCAAGCCTTTTTATAGTACCTCCAAAGCCATCTGAAACTCCTTTACCATGGGCAGTGGCAAAAAATTCCATTCTACTTGAATTCCAAAATCTTTTTTTTGGAAACACAGGTTTATACAATTTTTTCGATCTTTGCAGCATCAGAATAGTACAAAAATTTGTTAGGTTTCAAATTGAATTTTTTCCCGATGAATTCGATCAAATGCCTTTGGAATAAGTGAACTGCTGTAGCGTCATGGTGGAGACAGTCAGAAACTACTAAGAAGTAAAAATTGTCCACGACTTGGTCAGTGTCTCTTCTATAATAAACCACAAATGGATGTATAGTCGCTTGCGAATTATTTCAGTGGAATCCTTGAATTGCATCTTGAAGAAAAAAGGAGTAATTTTTAGAAAAATCACAACTACATATTCACCTGATTTCAGATTTTGTTTACAAGCACTAAAAAAAGACGATTGTTCCTTATCAATTAAAGAATGACGTATAAGTTTGGTAAATTTATCCAGAAACGAATCAATAGTCATCACAAGGGCTCGATTAAGTTTCAAGGGTAGATCTGTCAACATTAATCCACTGTTTGCAATTCTTGTAATCTCATTTTCATCAAAAAGGTCTTCAATACGCCTCCTAAATTCTTCGAACTTTGGGAATTAGCTGCACTCTTCCAAGTAACATTGTTTGGAGAGGATTACAAACAGTCATCTGTTTCTGCATTTAACGGCCTGTTGAAGTAGAAATATAAATAAAAGCAAGGGCTTACTTAGATATTTTTCTGAAGGGGATATGAAATTATTCGTCAACAAATCATTATAATCCTTTTAGTTAGTAATGCAGAGTATGCTTAGTAATTCATATAACAGGTATTTTTTTAATACATGTTTAGAAATTTAAAGGACAATTCTTTGATTTTTGCGTTCTAATATCCAACAGAAAACTTCGGGAGGGGATATATTCCCATATACTTTCCCCTGAATAAAAGAACCAAGATGAAAATCTTTAAAATTTCCTTCCTTTTGAAAACTAGTCAATTTACACTCGATTCCCTGTATATTAGACTGCATTAGGATGTACGAATATGGGATTCTTCAGTTCGCTTTCAAAGACTATTATTGCGTAAAATTAAGGACAAGAGTTTACATTTGAATTTATATTTTGGCATCCAACTAAAAAAAAGTGACATTGAGAATTTAATAAAATTTTGCTCACTTGTTGGGTTTATAGAGAAAAGAAAAAAATGGCCAATATTAGATTTGAATATCTTTTGGTTTCTGAAATGCGGAGCTTTAAAATTGGGCCAAAAGGTAAAAATTTCGCATTTATTGCTTTATATATCTGGTTATAATTTTGTTCCTAATTATCATAAAACAGATTTTGTTGTAAAAAAAAAAAGATTTGATCTTTCTAAAGATGTATTATTTATGGATATTTTCATTTTAAGGTCAAACGATTTGATCTTGAATATCTCAGAAAAGGGTTTTTTTTTTTCAAAACAATATATGTTATTCTTGCATTAATTCTCTACACAAATACGTTAGTTTCATAATGGGACATGGAATGACCCCCTATTAGATAATATTCCTTATGGCTACTTCCCATTTCAAAAATCACATTGCACAAAACAAGTAAAACGGCACAATTAAAGACAACACATTATTTATTTATTTTTATTTAGTTCATTTCATGTTCACTTTTCTTCAGGCTTATTATAAACAAACGTTAAACAACATTTTCCACAGTACTGACGATCAAAGTGGGAAGCCATGAAGGATCCAGCACCACAATCCTCATTGGGGCACTCCCTGCGCAATCTGGTAATTTTACCATTTTCATCTACCTGCAAACCAAAAAAAAAAAAAAAAAATCATTGGAGTTCATTACTTTACCATATCTAAAGCTATAAAAACACACTAAAAAAAATTATGAGTTGCATCTAATTGTTGGATCAGAGCCGACATTTCACTCAGTTGCATTTAAATTCCAATTCATCCACCTGAAGTCGAAGGCAAGACAACACAAGAGAACCTTGTATTAACATTTACCAAAACACTTCAGGGTGTTGGGTGCATAACAGGATGCCAGAAATAGAAATGCAATCAGAGAATGGATTGAGTGCTCATCATTATGTAATTGATTAACTCAGTATAACTTACAGAGTAAATAGCATGTTTTTATTTATATTTAGATGGTAATTTGAAATATCAGTTTTAACTGGTTAAAAATTTAAACGATAGACAAAAACTAAGAATGAATGCATATCTGGATAGCCATGACAAAACAATAAAAATATATTAGTCCCTCAGAAATAAGCAGCCATGAGTTATTTTCATGATATATTTTTCAAATGGTAATTCTAAAATATCATCAAGGAGAACATGTTTGAATATTAGGAAAAAAATAACTTTGTATTTAACCAAAGAGAACGTAATTACACTATCAAGGTTAGGGTCCTGAACAATTGAGAAACCAGTAAAAAACACTCTCAGAAATAAGCAGCCATTGGTTAAGTTTCATTAAAAATTCAAATGGTAATTCTAAATTATCATCATAGAGCAATATGAATAACTAATTACAAATTAAGAAAACAAAGATTTATCAAAGTTCTAGACTATATTCCAATACAAAGAAAATATTTTTGAAGTGTTAAATAAAATTTCGTGCTAATAACTGATCAGAGCCTAATTTTTCCTCATTTGCATTTTAATTCCAATTCATCCACCTGAAGTTAGAGGCAAGTTAGAAACAAGAGAACCTTGTACTAACTTTACCAATTACTACAGGCTGTTGGGTGCATAACAGGATGCCAGGAATATAAATGCAATCAGAGAATGGATTGAGTACTCATCATTTCACAAAATACATATATGCTATCTAAAATATTGTTGCACAATGGCTAACATACTATAACAGCTCCTAGCAGGATACATATCAATTTCAGAAACAGTCTCAGAAGATAAGCAGCCATTGAGTATTTTCATGAAATTCAAATGGTAATTCTAAAATATCATCACTGAACAGAATAATTCTGATTTGATATTTGATAACGAGGAAAAAAAGGCATTATTGATCAGAGCCTAAGTTTTCTCCAGATGCATTGTAATTCAAATCCATCCACCAGAAGTCACGAGCAAGATAAAAGCAAGAGAACCTTGCATTACCTTTACCCATTCCTTTTGGCTGTTAATTGTAATAACAGGATGTCTTGAATTAAAATACAATCAGAGAATGGATTGAGTACTCATCATTTCATGAAACCTAATATTTCAACTGCCATTCTTTAAATAGTTGAATCTAAGCGATTAAGATAAAACAAGATAAGATACAAAATTAAGATATATTGACAAAATTTAAAGCAGTATTGGTCATTAGAACATTATTCAACTCAGAAGTTAAGCAGCCATTGAGTATTTTCATGAAATTCAAATGGTAATTCTTAACTATCATCATCGGAAAGTGAAATTTCCCATTTAGAAGAAAAACAATTTTAATCCATCGAAATAAAAAAATTATGATGCAATAATTTACTTCTAGAAATTAAAAAATTTCGAATATTAATTTATCGAAGTAAATTTAAAAAATTTAAGTAAAATGGAATAAAACTGCACTTATTTTAGTAGCAATAGATGTTTATCAGAGCCTAATTTTTCCTCAGTTATATTTAAATTCCAATTCATCTACCTGAAGTCATAGGCAAGATAAAAACAAGAGAACCTTGCATCACCTTTACCAATAACTCCAGGCTGTCAGGTGCATAACAGGATGCCAGGAATTTGAATGCAATCCGAGAATGGATCAAGTGTTCATCATTTAACATGCATATTTACTAATGGGAAAGTTGCATGATTTTCAAACTATTTGAAAACAATAGTTCCTTTTAAAATAAACATAATACCATTTACATTTTGAAAAAATTAAATTTATACTATTTAAATTAACTTTTGAATGACCCTGACGTCACTTCCTTAAAAACACTGTCTTTGCACTGTGATGTCACGATACATGACCTAGATTCTTCCGGTTCTTGGATTCCTGTAAAAGCAAAGCTGTTGTGATTTAGTGTTTTTTCTTTTAAAGTTGTTGCACTAACATTTTATATTTACAATGCCAAAGATGCTGTATAATTATTGTATTGTTCCTTGCTGCAAAAATACCGCATTTATACTCTGGACAAGGTATTTTTTTAGTGAACTAAAGATCCTTTAAGGCTCAAACAATGGTGCACGGCAATGAAGCGAGATAATACCAATAATAAGAAATTGTTTATAAAAATTCTCTATTGCTGTGAACATTATTTTTTAGTAAATTGAAATTAGTTTTGTTTGAATTGATTAAAAATATACACGAACCAATTTGTTTTCATTAGGATATCATTTCTTCAGCATTTCAGATCAATAACACGTTTCATTTTATATTTTAATAGATCGTTAAGAATTCAAAGTTTTGAAATAATATTTTCCCTCTTTAATTAACAAACCAATTATGCAAGATATTTCAGTTGGATCTTTTAAGAATATTTATTAATATTATTGATCTTTTCTTTCTTTTGAAGATTAAAAAACAGTTGTTTGCCATTTTCAAATCGTGAATATATCATATGGCATTATTGTCTCCACAATATGTTTAAACAGAGGCAGTTTAAAATTTAGTCCTTTTCTGTAAAAATAATTTGTACAAACGTATTGAAATTAAGGTACTACTACACATTGGTAATTGGGAAATTACTTTTGAGGCTTGATGTTTTTAGAAAAAGTGGGTTATTTTAAATACTATGACACTAACAAAACTATGAAAAAGAAAAGCTGTATTTGAGTTCTATTTAGAATTCTAGTAGGTTCACTGTAGTGAATTATAGTTTCATTTGTAATTGAAATCAAAGTTCTAAAAAAAAAAATTACAAATTAAGTTATGGCCGGTGCAATTAGACTGATTAACTATAATTTTAATTGATTAAATATCAAATGGAAAAACTTTGCAAATATATATATTTTTGACACTTGTTTAAGTGTGAAAAAAATGTGAATCTAGTTAAAAAATTAAAGAAATGTATACAATGTGGTAATCTTAAGACAAACAAAATTATATTAGAGCTCCGAAAAACATAGGAATGATAAAAAAAATTAAAGGAAATTCTATGATTTAAAAATCACTAATCTTTGAATTTTAACTCCTTATTTCTGAACCCACAAAGGTTGGATTTCTTGCAGAAAATGCATACACTCCAACATTGGTAATCCAGCCGTCAGTAGCACTTATCACACTATTGCCATATCAGACCCTTAACGTATTCGCAAACGCAGAGTTAATCCCAAAAATGAAAAAGGGCACTTTCGTGGCAAATTACAGAAATTTGTATCCGGTTTCCTCCATAATTTCTTAATTGTTTTACTTTTCAGACTCCCAACCACGATAAAATTTGAATATTGATTTTTAAAAAAACTAATAATGCTTAAAAGGCAGTTACTCAAAAACTTGCTCAGAAACTCAAAAGATATTAAAATACAGATAAAATGCTACAGTCCTACTTTAGCTGGAATAAGACTGAGAAAATTATTTTCTTTGAAAAAAAAAAAAAAAACATGTACACAGGAAAATGTTCTCCAAATATTCATTTTTATTAAAATATCAATTAATAATACTGTAAAATTGATACAATGAATGTTAAGAACTTTTCACAACCCATTTAAGTTTTTTTTTTAAATCTGAAATAATCCAGGATTTTTAATAAATTACTATGATATTTAATTTTAAATATAAAACTGTCTTTTAAAAATAAATTGGCAACAGGTAAATTACAAAAAACATTCCCCTAAAGCCGGATTTACACGCTACCAGTCGAGGTTCAGTTTAGATCGCCAGCCAGTGACGCCACTAGGCTACTGGTTCCAGTAAATCAAACATTTTGTATATACTAGCGCTGGAGACTCCGATCAACCAATCACTTGCACTCTCCCGTGATCACCGATAGACGGCGCAACGTTTGCTTAGCTGACGTCCAGAACTGGCGATCTAAACTGGAGGCCCGACTGGTAGTGTGTAAATTCGGCTTTAATTTAATAAGGCATCGCGATTTCGCGTGTCCGAACGGAAATATCCTTTTTAAATGCTTCTAGTCAAATCTTTTTTAAATGCTTAAAACTCTCGAAATCTTTGATTATTTGTCCTCTTCTTGCATGGCTTTTCCTCATCGGGAGCCGGATTACGTTATTTTAAGTAACGATCCATTGTAATCACGTTCACGTATTAAAATAATTCTAAATCTGAGGCACGGTGAAAATTTGTGATTGTTTCTTCTTCAAACAACAATTTTATTTAACTCACTTCGCTTCGTACAAGAAAAATATACGAAATGTGACGCGACGCCACTTTGACGACACGATCGTTCTCCGTTCAAGAAGGGGTGAGGGAAATTACTTCCCCCCGTCTTTTTAAAAATGTGGAAAATATTGAACGGGAAATCGGACAAAATATTTACAGCGATTTCATTCCGATCCGTAGTTTTTTGCTATACGTCCGTAACTCCGTAGTTTACTACTAATTTTCGTAGCAACTACGGAAATTCCGTAGCAGTTGGAGTGTATGAAAATGATATTATACTGATAGAATCTACTCTTGGAAGGTTATTCGATTGTAATTTTTTTTTAAATCCTTGGTCTAAAGGTATGAAATAGATTTAGATTATCCAAGCAATCGCTTCATTCAATGCATTCACTACACACGAGGTGAAGTTAGCTCCAGATCCGAAGGCTTCGTACATCCTGACGTCACCAGTCAACAGGGATGTTTTTGGTCACATGATATTGTTCAGGTTTTAGCTCATATTTAATGAAAAGTTTTTTGAACATTGTGATTGAATATTCAGAAACTATATCAATATTTCTCTAGGAAAAATGCATTACGGCATTTTGGGTAGAGTGCAACTTCCCCATTCAAAGCTACACAATCAACTTTTCAGAAATAAGTAGCCATAAGATATTTTCATTAAATTCAAATAGTAATTCTAACTTGTCCTCATTGATATATTACACAGGACAACAGTGAACAAGACATTCTATACATCTACAGGATTCCCACTCAAATCAATAACTTTTCAGAACCTTTGAAAATGTGTTTTTAGGCATCATGTCTATATATAAATCTCTAATAAAGTACATTCTACCAAAAAATTTACAAGTTGGGGGATGAGTAATACAAATATGACAGACAATTTGGATACGATGCAGATAAATGGCGGTCACACAAGGATAGCAAGTCAGTTGTATATTTATAACTTTAGCAATTGGGCACACAACATCTGCCAAAATTAAGGACTTTTAAGGACCTCTAAGCATTTTCAAGGCTTTGAAAAGAAGTTCAAAAATATTAAGCACTTTTAACGTCTTTCAATGATTGTGGGAACCCTGTATCTAATTTAAAACATTTTGAAATTCAACATCTCAGAAATAAGCAGCCATTGGATATTTTCACTATACTCAAATGGTAATTCTAATTTATCATCATTGATTCCATAAACTGAAAATGTTTTGCACAGTTAACTTAATAAGCTCTCAGAAATAAGCAGCCATTGGATATTTTCATTATACTCAAATGGTAATTCTAATTTATCATCATTGATTCCATAAACTGAAAATGTTTTGCACAGTTAACTTAATAAGCTCTCAGAAATAAGCAGCCATTGGATATTTTCATTATATTCAAATGGTAATTCTAATGTTTCATCACAGAGCAACATATAACACAAGTCAAATTGATTAGGCACTTTCAATGCCCATATTTTATCAATTTACCAAACATAGTGCAGATCCCAAGTAAGAAAAAGCTGAACTGTACACATAAGTGATGAAAACCATCACATTTTAAAAGCATTTTAGGAAAAGCAGGTACATTTAATCAAACCAACCTTTCTAATTTTTCAAATCGACAATTAAAGTACTAAAATTTTAGAAGGAAAAAAAAGTTGAAATCTGTATGCTGAACTATACAGGCATTCAGACAGACAATGTCCTATTTAAGTTATCTTTCTAACACATACAGTTAAACCCAGTTAACGTGAAATCGATGAGGCCGTTGAAATTATTCATAACAAATAAATTAAAGTTAAGTATGAAGAACTGCTTTTACTTTGCATTAAACAGGATTTCATGTTAAGTGATTTCGCATTAACAGGATGACTGTATTAAAAAAAAAAAAAGTACACATTTTTCAAAATTGCACATTAGAAAAAGTTATGCCAGAAGCTCTCAGAAAATAACAGCCATTAGTTTGTTTCATTATATTCAAATGGTAATTCTAAATTTTCATCACAGAGTTCTGAAAGAGTTACCAACTAAAATCCTTATCAAAATAAATTAAAATCAACCTTATTAACTCGCATGGCTTATTTTACTATTTCAGCACAAGTTGAAATCAAGCATTTAGGATTCCTACCTTGTAAAACTTTAACACAGTAAGCTTGACTTTCTTCTTCTTATGCTTGTTTTTCTTTGGGGTGGTGTAATTCTTCTTCTTGCGTTTCTTGGCACCTCCTCTCAGACGCAGCACTAAGTGCAGTGTCGACTCCTTCTGGATGTTATAGTCAGACAGAGTACGTCCATCTTCCAGCTGCTTGCCAGCAAAGATCAGTCGCTGCTGGTCGGGAGGGATTCCTAGAGAAGAACATTCTAGTCATATTTAACAGATACAAACAATCAACAGTTATTCAGAAGGAAACAAAATCTATTCCTGTTCATTTCCCACACATCCTCATATAATTACAGAATTTTTTGTGAGTTGCAGATTAAAACAGTGATACCGAATTTCCAAAGTAATCAAGTAACATGGATAGGTAAGGAGTGTGATTTGCATAAATATTCATAATTTTGTAAATTCCACACAGGAAAAATCATCAATAGATGAGATTCTTATGCTATATCAATTGCCAGGGCTTTAGAAAAATATTTAATGATTGGAAAATGTTCCTCTTCTTGCGTACATAAATGTCATAACCAAAAATAACCTGCTAGACTGAGTACTTTAAATTACATAAGATATGAGAATTTATAGTCTTTTAATTCAAAACCGGTAGGTAGTATCTTTCATACCTGCCAACATAGGTATTATCAAATCAGTAAAATTTTTACGGAACTAATATTTGCATACCTACTAAAACTCACGAAAAGTCAACTTATGAACACAATAAAAGAAAAATGCTAATTCAAATGCGAAAAAATAAAAATAATATTAAATTGCTCTCAAATATAATAATTTTTTACATTTTAGTAGAATAGATATTATAAAATACAATACTAAACAGGATTTTAAAAAAAATTTAAACTTTAGGATGACATCCCTGATGAGGTTTATGATTTAACCTACATTAACTTTACACCCATATAACATGCTTGAAGACACAAGAACAGTAGTGAGACATACAAGATGATGGTATTATGTTTGTTCAGTATGTCCTTTTTGAACTCGTTGCATTTTTATACTTTTGAATGAAATAGGGAGAATAATTTTACTTTTAACAACTCGTCTTGGAAAAACTAGGACAGATTGCTTGTTCTATTAGCATATCTCTTGTAATTCAAGAAAAAAAACTTTTCCATTATGTTTTAATTTCCTATATGTGCCACACATACATGTTAACTGATCCCCACTTAAAATAGGAAATAAAATATACATACCCTCCTTATCTTGAATTTTTGCCTTCACATTATCAATAGTATCACTAGCTTCAACCTGAAAGAAAAGCACATTTTCAATAAATTAATTTTTTTATTAATGAAAAACCCTAAAAGAACCTGGTAATTTAAAAGAATTATTTTCAAATTGCAACATTTAATAAAGCATTTTTTTTTGCAGCAACCATAAATAGTGACACGTTACTTTAGTTCCAAACAAAGATCCAGATTTGGATAACATTTCCAGGATATATCACAAAACCATAAACAAATTTTATGATATTCATTATAAATATATAAGTATGTACCATAATCAGCGGCGTAGACAGGGAGGGGCCCACCGCCCCCCCCCGAAATGATTAAGAGTGAAAAAATTTTATTCGATTTTTTAAGTATCATGATTGTATATTATTTTTATTTATCAAGTTTTATTCGTTCTTCCTGTAACTCTAACTGTCGTCTTTTAAAAACTTAACGATATTTATTTCAAGCTTATGAAGAACTTCTAATGGGGGAGCTGTTCTTTTCCGACCGTTCTCAATGGCGGCCAAACCCTCTCCCTACTTGACCTTGTTGAATTAAAACCATCAAGCAGATCAGGTTCGAAGTTATGGATAACTATTAATAAAGAATTCTACAGTATTACGACAAACACATTAATTTTGACAAACATCAACCAATCTTTCGAGTACGAACAGATATTTTTTTTTTTAGAATTACAGATATTCTTTTTAAAACTACACCAGAGTCTCCATGGCAACTCTCGCTTTACAATTCGTAATCGTTGCTACTCACTTGTATAAGAACATGGTAAGTAATTAATAAGTAATTTTAAAATATTGAAAAAATATATTCGAAATTTTTATTGCAATAATATTTTAATACTTTGATAATCTACCTGATAGAAAAGTGCACAAAGAAATACCGTTTAGACAAGCATTTGCACGAGTTAACTTATTGCCAACAAACCAATGTGTAAAATGAGTTTGTATGTCGAATTGATATTTTTAAATGGGAATTTTTAAATTATAGTTTTACATATAGTAATTACAGAATAAGTTTTAAAAAAAAATCAGTCATTATCCTGTTGTTTTCAACTCTTCATCATCATTATTTCCATAAAACAAGAACTTTATGAATAAAACAAGATTTTTATAAATGAAACTATTGTGTCCAATAACTTTTAAAGAAAGGATTAAAATAAAATATTATTTGGTGTAATTCAGCTGTGTCTAACCCACGAAACAACTGAATTTTAAAACCAAATTGCTTACATGTGTTAATTATAGTGTCCGATTTGAAGCCCCCGATTTATATTTTTAATTGGACACTAACTGTTTTTTTCCTTTCCTTTTTTTTGTCCCCCCCCCTTTTTTTTGCCCTTCTCTAAGCTAAAGTGGACTTATACAAGAATTCTTTAAAAAAAAATTTTTAGGTTAAAAAAGCCATGTTGTTAAATTGGCTAGTGAGAAAATACAGAGATATGCAAATTCTTATGGATTGTCCTGAATTTTTAGGGATTTGTTTCTGAATTTTAGAAATATTTTGTGTTATTAGCAGGTTGAATCGTTATAGTGTCATTTGGTATTCTATTTATTAGCATTTTAATTTAATGTGTAAAGAAAAATAACCATTTCTGAATATTACTAAAAGTTGAAGAGGGATACTTGTGATTATTAAGGAGATCACATGTCTACAAACTGAAGTTGGCACCTCAGAAATTACTATGTATACAAACCCAAATTATTCATCTATCATGATTTACAATTTTTGTTTCACTCATCTTACAGAGGTAATTATGCGAGTTCATAAAATATTCCAACCCTTACTGCAAAAATTATGATAAGTACTAGTCTGTACACCATGAAAAGTGTCATACATATAAGACAGCATTTATTACATCGGAATGTACAATGATTATATTTCAAGGCCTATCGGGCAATTAAGTGTCAATATGAGACGGGATATCAATAGTTACCAAGAAAATAAATTAAACCTCACATTATGGAAGTCACTTTAATAACAATTTAGAGCTATTTAGGAGAAAAAAAATGAAGTACACAATAGATATAAAAAATTTTTAGTACGAAAAAATGCAACAACATCGGGGGAAAATTAACGAAATTGACATATGCTTACCTCAAGCGTGATAGTCTTCCCAGTCAGGGTCTTGACGAAGATTTGCATGGTTATACCTAAAACCAAATAACTTAAATTTACTTCTTTACAAGATAACATATTCCTGATCGTATGAATTTGAAAACTTTCTCGAGTTATTTATTAGACCACGTGTACTACTAAAACGGCAAATCGGCAATCAAGCACTTGTCTATTAGAATTAATAATATTAATAATATGTTTCTAAAACAATTAAAAATACATATTTTAAGGGATTGATGTTGAAGACCGCGTAATAAATATGAAATACTTGATTAACAAGTATTAGGCTTACAAGCGCACGCAGTTAAATTCATATAATATATTATGAAAAGAATATTTAAACATACTATCGTTCTAAAATAGTATTTGAGTTATAATCAAACGAATTACCTTATTTATTGTACCACATACGCTATATTTTTTTATACCAAATAACGACGCGAAAACTACTCCGGTAGCGTTATAAAAGATGGACGAACATTTCTCCAAGAGACTGCGGTCAAAATTTCCACGCCACCTTTCTGATATCTGAAAAGTATGTTGCCAGTTATGGGAAATTAACCAAGAAGTGATGGCTAAAAAATGTTTTTTTTTCCCTATTTGTCAAATATTTAATGAGAGAATGCACATTTTTATATTTCAGAAAAGCAATAAAAACTAATTTAGGTAGAAATGTAGTGTTTTGTTTAGTAAACAGTGTAAAAAAAATCAAAACACCAAAAATATGAATCAGTGAAAAAATCTACTAACAATGCATTAACTAATCAATTAATAATATAATTGTATAGTGTTTTTTGCTAAAATCTAATTTTGTACTGAATCAAAATTTATATTTTTTTCTCTGTTTAATCGCTATCAGAATTTAGAAATACATTACATTTACGTATTGTTAGAAGTACGGCTATAGAAAGATACGGCTTGTTGTCTTATTGGTTGATTAAGTATTTGCAGAAAATATTAGAAATTTAGCTGAATAATCTTCTGCATGGTTTGAAAATTAGAAATATCTTCAATACATGTTTATTATTGAATTATAAGTTTGTAAAGAGGATACGTATCAATATAATAGACGTACACATTAATTTTAATGAAAGAAAAAATAAGTGTATATCCATATCTCTCAATATCTTACACATTGACCAATCACAACACTCAAAATTCAACTCAATAGCCGCTTTCATAAATAGTCTCCCTCTCCGTTTCTCCTCTGTTTGTTTCCTTTTGGTGTGGTAAATATAAGTAAATAGAACATCCCTAAAGACGCATTTATATAATTTTTATTTTATATAATTTCTCATCAAAAAAGATTTCTAAAATGCAAATGAGTTTTGCTCAAAGCAGTGTTATGCACTGATTGTTTTTATTCTGGATGGACGTGATTACTGTCAATGGCGTAGCAATGGTGAATTGTATATATTGTTAAATCGAGGGAAGACGTATGATGTCTGCCAAAACAAATAAGCGACGAGAAGAAACCAGTTGTGCTCCTTTTAACAAGACTTGGATGTTGGGTAAGATTGAATGATGAAATATACACTTAATTTATAGTTGGATTATTTTGTGTTTTGTTGTTCTCTTTAGGGAGCGATATAGTATATATATTTTTTAATTTTTATTTCGGGCAGCTGTTAATTTTTTTTTTTGTCATTATGGTTATACATTTAAACAAACATTAAATAAATTATGTGTATTAGAATTTTTTTAATTCTTTTTTAGTTGACCTAGATTCGAATTCCTTTGAATAATTTAAAGTATTTTATACTTGGTTTATTGTTGAATGAGTTTTTGCTGTTGCTTTTTTTGATTAAATATGAACTGAAAAGAGCATTTTCTAGAATACTTTTTTTCTTAAAGTGACTACTCCAAAAAACTGATCCTTCACAAAATTTCATTACCACAAAAGGACCTTTCACAAAATTCCATAACTAACAAAAGGACCCTCCGCAAAATCATATGTTCAACAAACAAACCTTTCACAAAATTCTTTGTCAAAAAAGCAGAACCTTCATAATATATCCAGTTTGAAAACACCAATTACAAAGTTTGTTCTATGTCAAACAGAGAAAAGAACCTACTTGCCTACATGTTGGTTTCAAGGTAGTGACGTCATGAACGCCAAACCATATGTTTAAAATATATATAAAATAAAAAAAAATTCAAATTTTTTTCTTCAAAAAATAAAAAAAAATTCACAATTAAAAAAACAACAATCTGGATAGACCCCTGAAACACAAAAGGGTGAGAAACACTGTGATTCAAAGTTAACTGGCAAATCCAAAGCAACAGTGGAACTTGAAAAAGTAAAAATCGAACCTGATACAGGTTTAAAATATTCTAGTCCACTGCCAAAGCCGTTGTGCTACGGTTACGATGTAGGTTATAACTTTTGGTAGAAGTGGGAAACAAAAAAGTGGGGGAATGCCCAAAAGTTGGTAACAAGTGCAAGCCCCCCTCTCGATAAATTTTAAAATTTTGTATCTGATGATAAAATATTAATTAGTAAGGGAAGAAGTTTTACTTCCGAACACTAGCATTGAACAAGGGTCCAAAATATATTGTTATTTTAGTGAATATTCTATGATTAAGTTTTTTTTTACTTGGAATTAAGAGATAAAGTGAAGTAATAATTCATCATTATATACATTACTGTTTATTTAGACTTAAATAATACTTTCAAATGTGCATAATTTCATTAAATTAAATTAATATAGAGTACTTTAAATTTTTTTTTTTTTTTTTTTTTTTTTTTTTTGAAATAGCTTGTCTTGGGAAACAAGAATAGAAATTTAACTTAAAAGGAACTTTCTACAAAGTTAAAAATGGATCAAGTGTAACAGTATTTGTTAATAAAAATACTTATATCTGTATTTTACAAAGTAATATATGGCATTTTTTATGTACCATAACTTTTTTTGAAAACTTTATATCACTTTTTGTCAGTGTCACTACATTCAAAGGTTAATGTTATTTTTTTTTATTAGTTTTTAGACAGATTGAGGGTTTTTAAAAGTGGGAGGATGGATTTCAGTAATTTTAGAAGTAGGCTTATGCATGGGTATTTTCTTGAAAAGGGGGGGGGGGGGCGGCAACCGTGTCTACCCACACTTCTAGCACTGGTTGTAACATGATTAAGTATTTATGCTTTCAATCTCAATTTATATTAGAAACATACTTCCCAGGGAGAAATTCTCTTTCGGGCAGTCGTTGGTGACATCTCATTTCAAATAACTTTTTTTATAATTTGGTATCCCTAGACTCGATAAAACGTACCGTTGAAGAAAAAGAAAAAAAAAATCTACTTTAACTCATATTTCCTAAACTATTTTAGTGGCTAAACGGTCACCAAAATAGAGTTTTTCCCGGAAGTTTATATGTGAGGCCAAAAGAAATAAAGGTTTGTTTCCTGTAACATGGCCAAAGATATGAGGGTAAGTAGGTAGGAATAAGTTTTTTGCTAAATAGTTTTAGCAAATACGCAAAAAAAAAAATATTATCAAAGTGTTAATGTAAGATTTAAAATTTATCAGTGATGTAAAGTGCTTGGGTATATTTATTTTTAGGGATCAATATCCTGGGTATATATACCCATGTATTTACCGAAATTGGATATTTGTAATTTATCTTCGAGTTTAACTGCTCATTATATGATTGCTGTGACATCTTAATAAATTAATTCCTTTAATGGACGTTTTTTATGAAATAAAGTTTTTTAAAAAGTCTAAAAAAAAACTAGGTTCAAATTTTTTGCATTGTAATTTTAGAGTTGGCCTGGTTACTGGAAACATTGTTTCTCTGGCCTAAATAGACATTAAATAACAAATGCACAAAATATTATACGGTTTTTCAAATCACAATTTAAATTAAAATTCTAAAATAAAAAGCTTCTTCTAATGACAAATCAACTAAACCAGAAATTTGGAAATCCATCTTTGTTATATTCTTAAAATTATATAGATATACTCAATTCCTTAAAACCAGATGACATTTCCAAAGTAACAAATAATTATTTTATTTGTACACACCAGCAGTTCGTCACAAATAACCTTGTATATTTTAAAAGAACCACCATTGTTAACATTCTAGGTTTTAAAACATGGTTTCTGCATTCCCACTTTCCAATAAGTACCCACATAAACTAAAATTTATGTTGTAACAAATATAAAAACAATAGTAATCCTACCGGTTTTAGCTTTCTGCTAAAATGATAAACACTGACATGACGGGAGAAGAATAACTTGCATAGTATGCCAGATTCATAATTATATCATTAGCACCAGAAATTAATTCTATTACTGTTCATGGTATTAACCATGAACTGCATTCACGTGCGTTACAATAATAAAAAATTACTACCACTTTACAGAATGCAAAGTTACATATAGGCTTGCCCTTAAATACACCCAGCATTTTAATTTTTTCTTAAATTCTAAAACAACCTAACACACACTATGCTAACTATGAACATGCATAACTATTGAATGTTTTTATAATATGGTACAATGAAAAAAAATTATTGATTTCATTACTGTTTTTTTATATAACTTAAGTACTAGTTTATTCAATGCTTTTTAATTTTTTCCCAAGGGTATATATATAAGTCGCCAATGAAACCGAAATGATTTTCCAAAGCTGCCTCTTTCATTAAAATATTCACACTCCAATGTTGTATAAGGGCCATTCCATGGAAAATGTTACCATTTAACCCAAAAAATATTTTCACTGTAACTGCAATTGTGATACATCATTTTTTTCTGTAACTTTTCAAGTTTCTGAATCTGGCAATAGAATTTACCAAAAGTGTATGTTTGTAGTTGTATTTTGGGAAGAACACATGCTTGATTGTTATGATTTTTAAGCCTAATTTTTCCAGTTATGTTCACAGCTGTATCAGGTAGTTAAACACATTATTCCAGCTCAACGAACACATTTTCTGGAAGCTAGTACAGTTATCTTCCTGTAGAGAAAGTAAAATTTGGAATATCTTAAGAGGTAAATATATTTTTCTTAGTTAATTTTTACTAAGCTGTTCTTTGTTACGTTAGTCACAAAAATATTACTTTTTTCTCTGAAAGGACAAATAATGCTTTTAAAATTCTAATTTTTTAAATTTTCTTAACCTGTTAGTGAAGTCATAAAAAATATTTAACATTTTTAGAGTAGTGTTATTAGTTAAGGATTTAAAGCTGTGACTAACGTAACATAGCAATTGTGACTAACGTAACAAACACTATTGTTACGTTAGTCACATAATTTTTATTTCAAATTTCCTAAAGTATTTTAAGTATTTTTTTAAGTATTTATTCACAGTTTTATTTTAACACTTTTTATTTTTCAGGAATCAAAATGGATCAACCAAGTGCATCTGAAAGAAAAAGAAAAAGTCAGGCTAAGCAGAGTGAGGCAAAAAGGCTGGAAGACAGAGTTAAAGCAAAAAATGGAATGAAAGTTTTGAGACTCAAAAATAAAGGCAATTTGAAATTTAAAAAAAAGGAAGCCGAAGCTTCAAAACTCAGAATGCGAAAGATGAGGGAGAAAAGAAGGCTGGAGTCTTCTTCCAATCAACAGCCTACAGCCAAACCATATATGACACCACAATCATTAGGAAAAGCAGTGAGAAGAATTAAAAAGTCTTTGCCAAATAGTCCAAGAAAAAAGAAAGCAGTGGTGGAGAAAATAGCTTCAGACTTGGGACTTTTAATTCCATCAACTAAACCTGGAAAAAATTATGGCATTTCGCAAGATACTAAAGAATGTGTGAAAATATTTTATTATCGTGATGATGTTTCCAGACAGCTTCCTGGAAAAAAAGATGTCAAATCAGTTCGAAATGAAGCGACTAATAAAAGAGAACCTCTTCAGAAAAGGTTACTGATGTACAATTTAAAAGATGCGTTTCAATTGTTCAAAATTGATCACCCTAATATGGAAATAGGGTTGTCTAAGTTTTGTGAACTTAGACCATCAGAAGTAGAAACTGTTGGGTGTAAAGACCAGCAAGTTTGTTGCTGCCCTTATTGCGAAAATTTTGCCTTTCTTCTAAAAATGTGCAAATGGAAGAAACATAATATTAAGTCAGCAAATGACATAATTGATCAAACTATTTGCAATAGAAATAACGCTGACTGCATGAAACAAAAATGTAATACTTGTTCAAAGCAAATTCAAAAATTCATTGAAGAAGAATTAGATTTAACTGAAGATCAAGTTTGTGTAAATCAATGGAACAAAGGAAAATTGGAAGAAAATGTTCTAGAAGCTAAAAATTTCATTGATGAGCTGGTTTCACAGTTAAGTATCCTCTTAAAGCATATCTATAATATCAGCCGCCAAGCAAAAGAAATTAGAAAGCAAAAGGACAGTTTGCTAGCAGGTCAACTATTAATGCAGATTGACTTCTCCCAAAACTACCAAATTAAACACCAGAATGAAGTGATGGCTGCTCATTGGAAGAATGATCAAGATTTATCTGTGACACTCTACACTGCTGTCGTTTATTTCAGACGAGAAGAAGATGAAGATTTGGAAACTAAATGTTATGCTGTGATATCCGACTGCAATCAGCATACTTCTGCCGTTGTTAAAGTCTTCAATAAAAAAATAATTGAAGACATTCAAAACAAGGTGAATTTTCAAGTTAAAAGCATAACCATATGGTCTGATGGTGCAGCAGCACATTTTAAGAACAGGTACAGCATGTCCCTGCTGTTATCGGATGCATTACTTTTTGAATGGAACTTCAGTGCTTCGTACCACGGAAAAGGGCCACATGATGGTATTGGGGCTGTTTTAAAGCGGCATGTGTGGAAAAAAGTGTTGCAGGGGAAAACAATTATAAAAAGTTCATTTGAGTTTTTTCAAGAAGTTAATACAGCAGATATAAATATAATATGTCTCTTTGTGGAGGAAAAGGAAATTTTGCAAGAATTGGCTGAAATCGAAAAAGGATTCGAATGCATAAAAGAATTGAAGGGTATACAGTCTTGTCACTGTGTGAAAAAAGCAGGATCTTCAGGTGTTGATATGTTTCTAAACACTGGAGATGAAATTTCTGTTAATAGTATAGCCAATCTGAGGGAAACAAAAGTAAATTGTTCTAAAATAGATGGAGTAACTTCTATTAAATTAGAAAGTTATTACAGTGTGTATTATGACGATAGTTGGTACATTGGAAGAATTATAGAAATGCATAATAACTCGGAGATGTACAAAATAAAGTTTCTACAAGAGACTGATGTAGGATTTAAATGGCCGAGTGTAGAGGATATTCAAATGGTGGAAAAGAAATTCATTCTAACTGGTCCCATCCAGCTAATGGGTAACCTACCTTTTCACATCAACTATAAAACAAGAAGAGATATAATTTTCATGTACAAAAATTATAAGAAAGGCCCAAGTACCAGTTAAAACTGTTGTAGATCCGATTGTTACGTTAGTCACGTTACGTTAGTCACACTTATGCAATAATAAAAATATCAATAACTGTTTATTGTTGATTATTTTTCATACTAAAACTGTCCTTAATACATACTTATTATTCTCATGTATTGCTGTGATAAATTATAGATTTTTCCAGCTTTAAAATTCAGAAGAATTTTCTGCTAAAGTTAAGCAGACTTTTAAGTGGTAACAAAAATGTTACATTAGTCACACAATTAAAATCAAGTTAATAGTTTGAAATAATTAATCTTTTTAAACTAATTTTGCATGAACATGTTAGATTTATACTAGTTTTATACAATATGCAAAGCTATTGTCATTTTTCAGAGAATATTTTAAAGTGGTGTGTCATATTATAGCAGGCTGAAATATTTCTAAAGTTACGTTAGTCACAATGGAATGACCCATAAGTAATTGCCCTAAAACTCGGCGTCAGGGGTACATTGTTTTCATTTGTGTTGCTGACGGGATTGGGCGACACCAAACGACTGTTTTGTTGTCTCAGACTTTAGAGATTAACAAAGAAGCTGAAAACCAAAAGTGCTTTAGTCTTAATTTTTTTTTTAAATGTGTTAAGACAGTATTCTCAAGTTTTTTGGAGTCTTAAACTAAGCTGTTTCCTTGCATCATAAATTCACACAAAGGAACAAATTTTGCATTCTGCTCTATCTGGGCATCTCTTATGTAAAGGTTTCTCATGGACATGGAGAAGTTACTGATGTTAAAGTTCATATCAATTCTAAAAAGCACAATAACAAAATTAAATTAGTAAAAAGCAAGGCCTGACCATGACAAGTTGGGGCCCAAGACCCGGACAATTTCGGAGGCCCCTTTTTCAAATGCAAGATTTATTGGAAATGGGCTTGACACATACTCAAATAAATTAGCATTAAATACAGAAAAAGTTGATAGATTAATGTTAATATATGTTTTCTAAAAGTTAATTTTTTTTATCATGAATAAAAAAACAAATTTCAAACAATCAAATTTATAAATCGAAACAGGAAAAACTTTTTAATGCAGTATTGCATTTCACAATCACATTGTGTTGTAATATCTGTGACAACAATATCTGCAGCATTACTCATAACTTCACAGTCAACATTTGCTGATTTTACAATAAATTTATCAAGAATTCCTTTTGCCGACCAAACGGTATAGTGGTTAGCGAGCTGGCTTCTAGACCGCGAGGTTGCGGGTTCGAGTCCCGTGTTAGGCATGGATGTTTGTAAATGTATGTTGGTTTGTTAAATGACAAAATGTTTCGGCGCATTATAACCCTCGTGTTGCTGACGGCGCCAGATAATCTGAATACAACCAACCAACCAAGAATTCCTTTTAATTTTTGTCTCTTATCTTTCAGGAAAGCCTTTTTTTTAAGTTTTTAAATGATGGTTTGGTTTATTTGAATAAATATAGTCAGGAATACCAAAGATGGTTCAAGATCAATACAAAGATTTTTATGTAAAAATTCTTTTTTACAAATTGAAAAAGATATTCACATATCTTTTGTGAAAGAAAAGTTATAGGTTTAATGCATATTTGGGTGTCCCCTAAAATCATGATCACAAGACCCGGGTCTTGTGGGCCTAGGCGATGATCAAGGCCTGGTAATACGAATTCGATACAAAAGCATTCGTAGTTAATATTTGTGTCTGTGATTAAATGCTTTTTGAATACCACCTCCTTGTATGTCTCACTACAGTTCTTGTGTCGTAAAGCATGTCATATGGGTGTAATGTAGACTAAATCGTAAACCTCATCAGGGGTTTCATCGTAAAGTTTAAATTTTATTTGTGTTTTAATCCAGATTAGTATTTTATTTTATAATTCCTATTCTACTAAAATGTTACAATTTACTATATTTAAGAGCAATTTAAAATTATAATTTTTTTTTTTTGCATTTGTAAGTGAATTAGCATTATTACTATATTACATTCATAAGTATTGACGCTATTTTACTTTCCATGAGTCATAGGAATGCAAATATTTGTTCTTCAAAAATTGTACTAATTTGAAACTGTCAATGTTAGCAAGTATGCTGTCCTGTGATGTTTTAGTCAGTCTTGGCATGTTGGGTGTTAAACTCTGTATCACTTAGAAAAATTAAACTGTTTTAAAAACTTATAAAAATTCAAAATGAAGTTCTTAACATCACCTTTATATATGTGGTATTTTGCATAAAACATAATTTAAAGCCATAGCATAACTTAGCCTTAATTACAACCTCATTGTTTTGATGTTTGTTAGTAAACAGGTTGCATCATTGGATACTTTCCATATTTTTTACTACTTCAGTTTCAATTTTGAAAGAAAGTCATATAAATTTTAAACTGTATTTCCCATGCCATTTCTATAATGAGATATAGTCACTCATTTATTTGGAGAATGTGTAGTTACAGATTTAGTGAGCAATAAAACAGCAGCTGTGTTTTCTCAACTTTAACTGCAGGAATCTACTATAATTGAAGTGTGCAGATGTATTGCAGCAGTTTCTAGCACTGTCCACACCAAAGCAATCATCATGGACCTGCTTTAAGATGCATTTGATGTTATAACTTGTAATCTTAATGGAAAGAAATGTCAGTTTTAGATCAAGAATATCAAGTTATTTGCATTAGTAGGTTTTATTTTATTACTCAAAAGCATTTTTTAGATTTTGGTTAACATTACAGATTTGATAACATGAAACAAGTTTTTACATGAATAATTATATAATTGTTTAAGGTAAATATATTGTAATTTATAAATATTAATTTTCCATAAATTATATTAATAAATTTCCCTTTTTGAAGTACATAAATTTATGTTATATTTCCTGTCTTGATATTAAAAACTATTCATTAAATAGCATATTTTTGTGTAATTTTTACTAAATGTTGTGCTTTGTTGTATTTGATTTCTTGGCTCTTATCTCATATGTACAAACCCTGGTACTGTGTTGTAATTATGCAATATTTTTAATACTGCTGTTTTATTTTTTTTCATAAAAAATTATGTTCTTTGTATTTATGACATGGTATATTATTTATATATTAGAGTTTGAATCCTGACAGTTAAAATTGTAAATACTTTTGTCTAAAAGAGAGGTATATAATATATTGTTGGTGATATATTAAGTGTTAAAAATATTACTGTTTTCAAAATATTACTTATAAATCTGCTCTAGTCTTCCGTGATGGCGTTCCTTTTCTAGTCGTTTATTTCTTCCAGTTTGCTATGCACATTGCCCTTTAATCTATCGTGAACTATTTCTTCCATTCTGTCCTGTACTTCCTCTCTTTTCCTACCTAGATTTCTCTTTATAGCTGTTTTCTCTCTTTCTGATCTCTTGTTCTAAGCACATGAGGTTGATTTATACGCTACCAGTCGACATACTGCTTGAGATCGCCAGTGGTTTGATGTTAGCGATGTACTGTGTAAACGTATTATTCCAGTCCCAAAAAGGCCAGTTATCACATTGTTACCTCTGACTGGTGTTTGCAGTAGATGAAACATTTTCTATTTACTCTCAAGTCAACTCTCATCATCCAATCACCAGCCCTCTTCCGTGACCACCAGCAGGAGGTGTTGCGATTGCTCAGTAGTTGTATTGTTCCTTCTGTTGACACCGCATAAATGCAAAGCTGGAAATCCAATCAGCATGACAATAAACCAGCGTTCGCCACTAACTTTTAGATGCGGGCCATATGATTTATGTCGGAGCTTTTTGTGGGCGGGAGACACCAAAATATGAATCTTTAATTATTATCGATTTAATAATATATAGCATTTCTGAAAACTGGAAAAAAAAAGTATTATTTTAGTCTTTACTTTTAATAAAAGTATTTAAACTGTACTTCCAAATTACTCCGTTTTAATTGATATCAATTAAGAGTCGATGGTTGTCAAAATTGTAGAGTTTATTTTATGATACAGTCAATGTCTTTTGGAGTATTTGTTGCAGTCAATTTTAATAAATTGTCCAAATAAGATTCAGTTAAGTTATACCTGTATTCAATCTTGATGAAAACCACCTTGCCGAAAGCTTCTTCATATGCTTTCTTTGGGCACGTAGTGGAGAATTCTGTTCTACATAGTTAACTCATATAATCTCTGATAAATTACAATTATGTAAATAAAAATCCACCTCGTGAAATTTGATTTTTCTTTTCTTTCTGTGGTGCCGGCTGGCTGTAGAAAAATCTGTCGCTGGCTAAATCCTGGCCGTTTAGTGCAATAAACCTTCCGATCGATTTGCATAATGCATTGGCATTCCTGGCTCTTGCAGCATGTAAAGCAGCCTTTATTTTATACGGAAAACGACAATTTTAACATTACCACTTTGAAAAACACTAAAAAAAGAGCTAAAGGTAACTGCCCCCCCCCCCCCCCCCAGTTCACCACTGCTGAGAGCAATTATAGTAGGTTGAAAAAATTTATTGGGGGGGGGGGGGGGGCTGTAAACATTCTGATTGGGTATTATTTATCACTATACAGCATTAGAAAAAATTCTTTTGTACAGCTTGAAAATGTTCCATTAATAGGTGAAAAAATTACTTTACCTTTAACAATTAATCAAGTAATTGAAAAAAAAAAAACACACACACATTGTCTATTTATTCTGTAGGATGAAGTCTGAAATTAAATTCTTTGTCAAACTTGTCTCTTTGTACATTATTAACACCCTGCAATTGATACAGTTGTCACTAAATGTCAGTGTTTTTTTATAACTTTTTCTGTTCCATCATTTTGCTGTTAGTGTTTTTTCCCTCCATTTTATTCAACCCAAGGTCTGGCCACAATAAAATTATCTAAGTTATCATTAAAACACACCTCGTCATTTCAGGACTGGGCAACCTTCAAACAATCCCAGCAAACCTACCTCTGCAGTACTCTCCGCCGCCATCACTTGTCAGCCCACTCCCGAGCCCTATTCTTAAGTGCTCAGTGTCATGCAGTCCTTCTCCAGCATCTGGCTCCAGTTCCAGCACCTGTTGCACAAGCCCTGGCAGCACATCCGACCCTAACTGGCAGTCCAACCACGCAAGTGTAAGAGAGAGGAATGCTGCAATGTTCAACAATGAACTCATGAGTGACGTTCACTTTGTAGTGGGTCCCAAGGGAAGTGCCCAAAAGATTCCAGCGCACAAGTATGTGCTGGCCACTGGGAGCTCTGTGTTCTATGCGATGTTCTTCGGGGGGCTGGCAGATAACGAGTCCGAGATTGAAATTCCGGATGTGGAGCCTGCTGCATTTTTGACACTGTTGAGGTGAGGTTTCCTAATTTTTATTCCAAGTTTTGTATGAATTTTTTTTAAATGAGAGCTAGGGTCTAATTACTGTGAAAAAAATGTTAGGCTCTTTTGCAGTAAAAATTTAGATAAAATATTTCTACTAAGAGATAGCGTAACTTTAAAAATTATATTGTATATTTCAGGGATGAGTTTGTTCCGCCTTGTGGCTGAATTCCTCTTTTTCAATTTTTTAGAAAAAAAATAATTCCGCTTTTTCAAAGAAAGTTCCGCTTTTCTAATTTCTGGAAAAAAAAATCTGTTTTTTCCCGATTTTTCTATCCCACAGAAAAATAACCTTTTTCTAAGGCTGAATCGCGAAGCAGCTTCCCTTCCGCCCGATCGGGAAGAACGGAAACCCTACGGCATTCCTGCTCCAAGTAGAAAAATCTACTGAAATGCATCTTTTTAGTTAGGTTGGCACTTAAATTTGCATTTTATACTTCTTCAACTGCGCCGAAATTTGATCCTTGGGTGCCGTTTTTTCTCTTTTCAAAATGGAATTTCATTCATGCGATTAACGTATATGAATAATGTGCTTGCTTTCAAGTCTGACATCCACGAAATTATCGTTTGTTGTACGTGTAAACGTATATTGGTATGTGATGCTCCATTTCGCTAATCGTTACGTTGATGTAATGTCCACTACTGTCGAGATCTGTGTGGCTATGACGTGCGTTTTCGGTGGGATTTAAGTTGCTGTGGTTTTCATTTTCGCGGTGTATTACGCCAATATAACAACGCTATCGCTGAGAATTGTTCCGGTATATTCGGCGTTAACACTGATATTTACGTTTATTTGATGGTCATTATCGCTGAGTGCTACCTTGTAAAATCTGAGATTTGCACCGATGTTACCGAAAGAATGTCCATATTACCGTGAGGAATTGTGTTATCGCCGAGATTTATGTTGTTGTGATTGTAATTTTCGTCAAGTGTTACACCGATCTAATAGCGCTGTTGAGTGTTGCCCCGGTATATTTGACTCTAACTTTGATATTTCTGTTGGCGTGAGAGTAATTTTCGTCGAAAGTCATTCTGTAGTAACATCCGATGTTACCGAAATTTGCACTAGTATTACCAAGAAAAGATCGATATTACTGAGATTTGTGCCGATATTATGGACGCTATCGCTAATATGCGCGTTGTTGCGATGTTCGTTTTTGCCGATACCGAGATTTTCGCCGGTATTGCTTACAATACTTTTGTTAAAGTGATGTTCATTTTCGCCGAGGTTTACGCTAATACAATACCAGCTATTACCGAAATTTTCAGCACCGAATTGTAGCTATCATCTAGACTTCCGTTAATGCGATAGCTGCCATATTCGTGATTAGTGCCTGTTTAAGGTTAAATTTCGCCATTTGATTTGAATCTATGCAGAATTACTCAAATTTTTTGTATCATTTTGTATAAAAATATTTAGAAAAGGAGTCACAATTGTAATTTTTCTAAATAATCTGTGTTTAAAATTGTTATTTTAACTGCATTGTATGTAAAATTGTTTGTTACTTTTTACTTTACTGAACAAGTTTAGCGATATGAATAAAAATTTAGATTTTTAGTATTTGTAAAAATTTAGAAAACTGGATTTAATTAAATTCGGCCTGTTTGTCAATGTGTTATAATTGCTTAAAGTTATTTGACTTGTTCAAATTTTGAAGTTTTTGCCGGTTTTCATCGCTTTCACTGGATTTTTTTTTTTTGCTTTGGACCTATACCATGCCTGATGACAGCACAAAGTGTATCCCTATGTCTAGGTGCCGCTATTTTAAACCAGTATAGTTTAAAATGTGTTTTACGCAAAAAAAATTTGGATTTTTGTTTTCAGCTTTTTGATTTTTTACCAAACTCATCCCTGATATTTGTAGGGGACAGAGAAGCTTGGGGGATGGTTGTGTCAGGTGACAATTAATAAAAGCTATTCCACCATGATCTATGAATTAAAGATCAAGAGTCCCCAGTGGCTTGGTTAGCTAAGACACACATCTCAGGGGAGACAGCATGGTACCATAAGAGGAAATAGAGAAAATATTAAAGTTATTGTCATTCTGCATCGATTTAAACAAAATAGCAAAATCAATTATTACACTGTCACAAAACGAGGTAACCACTACTGTTGAGACATCACGTCTCGGAGGTAGTAGTTATCCCATCACTGAAAACCCTGGCAAGTGTCGCCATCTCCGAGATGTCACAGAGGTAGTGGCTATCACATCAGCAAAAGCCCTGCAAATGCCACCAAAACTTCGGTACAAATCTTGGCTATTACATCAGTGTAAAACCTTACAAAAATGAGCATCACTACAAGGTAATTCTCAGTGAAAGCACCTACTAAAAGCAAGTATTACATTAGCGTAATGTTCAATGAAAATGTCAATCAAAAAAACATAAATTTTGGTGATAGCCCCACCATGCCTGCTCAAATCTCAACAATAGCAGCTATTACATCAGCACAAATCTGGATGAAAACAACTATCACTATAATGAAAATTTAGACAATAGCGCCCACCATATCAGAGTTGGTGACATTTGCCAGGGTTTTTGCTTACGATGTGATAACCACTACCTCTGAGAAGTGGGATGTCTCAGATGTAGTGGTTAACTTGTTTTGTGACAGTGTGACGATTGATTTTTCCATTTTGTTAAAATTGATGCAGAATGACTAAAATGTTAATATTTTCACCACTTCCTCGTATGGTTGACTAAAATTGTAATATTTTGTAAAAAAAAAAAAAAAAAAAAAAAAAAACCCTAATTTAAATAAAAAAGTTGGAGCTATATATATTTTTTGCAGTACTTTGAATGTAGTTGAAAAAATTATCAAATTAGTTTAATCAGATTAACTTGCTTCTCAATTAATATAATTGTTTGTGTTATATTTTGTGATCAAAATGTTGTTTGACTAATTTTTTTTTAATCAATGGTTTTGGTTTTTTTTTTTATCACTTTTGCATTTTTTTTTGTTAGTGAGCTGTACCATGTCTGCAAATGTTGCCTCATATACTAGGAATTAACCTTTTATAATTAATGTTTTTAATTTCAATTTTACATTTACTGAAAATGTTAAATTTTTTTTACTGATGAATATTTTTACTGATTTAAACGTTTTACTGAAAACGTTGGCATCTAGAGATGCCAACAGTGTAACAATAATTTTATTTTAAAATTATTTTAAAAACCATATGTGTAAAAAAATATTTTTTTTTCTTTAGTAATTTTGAATGGAAAAGTCTCATGCTTTTAAATTACAATATTTTTATATATAACTATTTCAAAATATTTCATGCTTTAATTCTCAATAAGTAATTGTCTTGAATACAATTTTTTTACCGCGTACAGAATTTCATAGAGTGCAATTGAACCCCTCCCTTTCCCTCCCCTTTTTTTTTAACACATCTGTAAAATACTCCTTTCAAATAAGTCTTATCACTGAAATAAGAGAAAATTAATAAGCCATTAATTTTTTCATGCTAAATTTTTTCTCTTTGTTGTATCAGAGAAAAAATTCATTTTGGTATACTTGTATTGTATAATTCCCATGTTTTGAACTATCTCAAATAACATTTATTAAGCAAAATTTCATATCTGCAAATTTAAATGAAATTGCCTGTCATCTCTTTTTTTCTTGTTAAAAATTATCCTCAAGTGTCTTAATTTTTCTTTTTAAACTACTAGTTAGTAATTTAAACTGTTGCAGAGTGGCCACAGAACAGGGAAAACCTGGAAATCAGGGAAATGTTGGGGAACTTTTTAAAATTTCATGAAAATCAGGGAAGTTTTGTATGGTTTTAGGCACGTTCATCCATATTCAGAGTGTCTACCGGTCAGGAAAGTCAAGAAAGTCACGAAAAAGTCGCGAAATCAAAAAACGGTCAAGAAGTCACGAAAAAGTCAAGAAATCAGAGCAGAGGTCACGAAATTTTCACGCCGATTGCAAAACTGAAAAATTCGGTAATTCCTTAAGAAAAATCGACAAAAAATTCGCCAACAAACAATTGCTGAAAAAAGCAATTTTTTTTCCAAAATGACGCGAAATTTTTATGAACGTATAGCGTTTATTGCAACCATTCCTTTCTCTAAAGCCGGCCTTTTTCGGCCCGTCATGTAAACGGCAGAACTATTTTTTTTTTCTTTTATAAATTTATAAATACTCCGGATTCCGAAGTTTAGTTTTGTTAAATGTGGTCTAACTTTGAATGTTAAATATAGTTTGTGAAGTTTAAATATTCGTAGAACTATAATGTGTGGAGCACTTCTGCGGTATGCAAGTGTGCACTTGCTATAACAAGATAGACAGGCGAAGTGTGAATGAAGGAGTTTCGTAACTTTTTCTACACGAAAAGTTACGATAAAAATCTGGGAATCGGCAAGAACATTTTATTAACTTATTGGTAAAATATTAATCAGCAAGAATCACAAAAAAAAATTATGATAGGTAAAAAAATTCCCCTGAAACTTTTATCGATCTCTAGGCCTAACAACACTTGTTTGTGTGTGTTTTTTATAACACTACATCGTATATTTTAATTGAGTTGCCGTTATTATTGCAATAAATTCCTATACTAAAATTACTTATGTAATAAATTGTGCATTTTTATTTTTTAAAGTCATTTATTTCACGAGGAATAAGAACCTACGATGCAACGTCACTTCGATTATTTTACGGACTTCCCGAATTTTTGAATCTCGAAGCAAATTCAAAAATTCCTCTCGGAATATTTTATTCTATTAAAGATTATTTTATTTAATTTACTTTTTGCCTTAAAGTATTAACTTAAGTTCAGAAATAATTATTGGAAAGCAACGACACAGCGGAGTCGAACGGACTTCCGGTTTTCTTCAAATCGCGGCATGAATACCGCGCTTTCTCCGAAAGGCAGTTGCTATCCCTTTTGTTTAAGATTTTTTTTTTTTTAATTGTCATTCCCTAGCATATAAGTTGACCCCCTACTTTTTAGTGAACATTTTGGCCCACATTCTCGACTTTCATGCGAGTATATATACGGTATATTATCAGGAAATATAAATGGACAATCTTGTTGAGCCTCAAACCTATTGTTGGTTGTTGATGTACTTTTCGAGAAAACTGGATGGAATCCGATATAGATCTAGCCAAGTGGTTAATGCCTGTGTTACTTTCCAAATATAAAGTATATTGAATATTTTGCAAATCAAAATTTGATGTTAATTATAGGGAAATGGGGCATCACAAATACATCAAGACTGTGTAATTTTAACAGGCAAGCAAAGAATGCTTAATTTTCCGTCTTTGTCGTCACATGTAATTCCATCCAACAATGCAACTAATAGCATCCTATTACCATCCCAAGAAAATGTTATTGTTGCTGAAGCAAGCAAACAATGTGAAGCAACTGGAAACACTTTGACTTTGTCAGATTTTTCATCTACTATGAGTTCTTTTTATCATTAATGAATAAGTTTTATGGGCATTATACCAAGTAATGTGTCACTCTTCTGACAGAAGCACATGTAAAGGAAGTTAATTGTTTGCTGTTATGTTCCTATAGGAGGAGGAAGTTCAGTCATTAGATATTGAGATTGCTAAAATGAAAAAAAACCAAAAAAACAATAAAATATGCTGAAATTGGTGTTGCTTAGTGTTATCATTCACAATACTAAATTTTATGATATAATGTTTTATTGTTCTTGCTATTTTCTATCACGCAGATTCCTCTAATTTTCTAGTGTGATTAAAACAGAATTTTAAGCATTTTAGTGAGATTTTTCAGCAAATTAATGCAGCAACCATTGTTATATTGGCAATGTATTTCTTACATTTCTATCCGAGAAAAGAAGAAAAAGGTTAATTATGGGGGGGAGAAGGGAAACAATTTTTTTTTTATAACTGCACGAAAAATATACTATACGAACATTCATAGTTGTGGCTTCAATATAGGTCAAATATATTGTATTGTATCTCTGATTGTCGTCTTTTTAAAAGTATTAAATTTTTATGGTTTGCCTTTGTAATTTTTTGACAAATTGATTATTTAAACGGTTGCAGAATTTTCTGAAAAGGTCAAGAAATTTTCTTCTGAGGTCAAGAAAAGTCAAGAAATTGTATTTGACAAAGATGGTAGACACCCTGATATTTTGGCGCTATTTACATGGAGATTTGTAGTAATAAGCCATTAGAAGTTTAATGTTACAGAATAATTTAAACTTTTCATTACTAGCAAGACTATTTTTTAAAAAATTGCATATTATCTCTTTAGTATACATGTTCTATGTGATCAAGGTGTCTAGCCATCTGGAAAACCTATGAAAATTGGGGAAATTTGGAAAAAAGTTTGCCCTAAAGTCAGGGAATTTTTTAGAAATCTGTCAGGGAAATTAGGGAATTACCAGGGAACTTTTTTTCCTGAGTTTTGTGGCCCCCCTTTGTTGTTAATTTGATGGAATGGAGTTAATTATTAGATAATTTTATCTGCATACTTTTTAATTGTTGGTTTTTAAAGTAATTGATTTTATTTTTTTGCTATTTATAATTTTATATTATTGTAGAAATTATATTGTGAAATATTTTTCATCCTAGGAAAAGAAAAATTTGTTATAAAATTTATAAATGTTCCTTAAAACATTATGCAGGGATGTGATGCCTTCCGCCAAACGGCGGATTTCCGCCTTTTTCGAATTTTTCACATTTTTACGCTTTTTGTAATCCATCATATTCCGCTTTTTTTACAAAGTTCAAAGAAAATCGGTATTTTTCTGAAATTGTTCATTGATCTGAGAGATTGAGAGTACTTTCTCCTGCCTTCAGGAGTTTTCTTTCTTACTTTAAACATGGATGAATTCAGAAAAATTCAGGTTTTTTGCCGAAATTTTGATTATGCTTGAGATCGATGCAAATTCGGATTGAAATTTATTGACAATCTCTGAACTTGTATACGTTCCAACTTCCCCAAACCTACCGATAAATTGGCTACATTTTCCACGTATTTTACTCTATTAATTATTATAGCCTCTATCAGCATTAATTTTGTTGATATGTGATGGCCATTTTGATGATCGTTACGGTGATGAAATAGCCGCTATTCCCCTAATTATGGCGAGCGCTATTGCCACGAATTGCATTTTTGGCTGATGCTAGTTTTCGTCAGATGTTATTCCTATTCAGCACTCACTTACGCTGTTGCAGAAATTTGTACCAGTTGTAGCATAGTACAGTTTGGCTAAAACATGAATTTAGCACTTTTTTTGTCTAAAATTTCGATTATTCCTGAGATTGATAGAAATCTGCATTTCAATTTTATTAAGCTTGCTTGCAAGTACAACAACCACGGAACCTGCTTACGTTCAGACTTCCTCAATGATCACTTTTCACTGCAGTACTGACCACTTTTCTTGCGAATTGCCAGCCTCTATTGTTATTTATTTACATTGGTGTGTGGTGATTAGTTTTGCTGATGCAAGGGCTGCTCTTGTCGAGATTTGCTCCGCTACGGCTGGAGCTGTTGCCAAGATTTACGTTTCTGTAATGTTCATTTTCTACAAGTGTTACGCCTATATAATAGCCACTTGTCCGAAGATTTGGCGTCTCTATGTTGTCGGTATCGCCGAGATTTATGTAGTTGTGATAGTTAATTTCGTAAAGTGGTACGTAGATATAATCGCTTCTATTGTAGATATTTCCGCCGATATATTGGGTGCAAACGCTGATCTTTGAGCTGGTGTGATGGTCACTGTTGCCAATTATTACTTTAATGTAATTGCTGAGATTTGTGCCGGTATGGGGGCCGCTATCGCCGATATTTACGTTGGAGTAATGGTAATTTTCACCTAGGTTTAAGCCGTTTTAATAGCAGCTATTGCATAGATTTGTCCCGCCGTTTTCAGCTGATAAAAGTAGCTGCTATGCCTGTTATTAGGGTTGGTTTAACCTTTTGGATTGAATTGAGTAGAATAATAGAATAATTAAAATTTTAATTCAATTTTGTACAAGAAATTAGTCCCCATTTTACTGTATATTCTTAATTAAAATTTTAATTTTAACTGCTAGTAAAATTTATTTTTTATTGTAGCTTGAAAAACACTTTTACATTTTAGTCTTATATATAAGTGATAGTTTATGAAAAATGTTTTTACTTTTAATTATTTAAAATTAATCTACTTGTCCAATTTTTCTACTTGCAGCACTCCTCCCTTAGTTCTTAGAAAGAAAAAAAAAAAATGTTTGTAACAAGTGTAATTGAGTTGGGGGAAAAAAAAAGAAAAAAAAGGGGGGGGGGGGGAAGTAAAAGCTATTAAATTGCAAAAAAATGTTCATCTGAAAGAGAAGCCGAGATCCCAAATTTTCAAATAATCCTTCAACATCTGATTCTTATTCACAAAATCAAGTTGCCTGTTCTAGAATGATGCTTAAAGTAAACTATTAATCTCGAGTCATATTAAGAAAAGATCTGTAAGAATCAAATGGCTAGTAATGTGTCCGAGATATACTGCGAAGTTGCTTTAAAAGTTAAAGAAATGTTTTTACAAAAAAATGCTAGTGAGGTATAATATAACTGCTTTGGTCAGACTCTCAAATGGCCACTTAAAATGTCTGTCATTCAAACATGGCACAAAAATCCCCCACTTATAAAAAATGCTGTGACCATCCAGCCTCACCTGATCACATTCTGAATTGTGTCAGACTTCCCAGGGCGAATTTAACATCAGATCCCCTTATTGTCATCAATTTTCTGGCGGTCAACAACCTTCTGGAGTTGATCTGACAAATGTCAAGTCTATTGAGGATAAGCAACAACAACAATACAAATCAGTACTTATGCAACCCATTTGGGCTGAAATTTTGATAATTTGTTCTATACATCAATTATTTAATTCATGCTTTTTGTATAATTTCTCGTTGCATGTTTTTTCGTGTCAAATTTTTGGATTTCCCCTTTTTTGCCTTTTGGTCAATCACATCCCTGATTATGATTTTTTTCTGTATTGGAATAGAAGTCAAAATGTTTATTCAATACTTGATATCTATCTGTTGTCATGACTTTTTCTTAAGATAATGTATAATATATGTATTACTGTATTCGCATGATTAATTAATTTCCATTTTTCTTCCATAAGGTTTCTCTATTGTGATGACATAAACCTTGAAGCAGATACTGTCTTGTCCACTTTGTATGTTGCAAAGAAATACTTAGTGCCTCACTTGGCCCGTGCGTGTGTTGCATACCTAGAGACAAGTCTCACAGCCAAGAATGCCTGTGTGTTACTGAGTCAGAGTAGGCTCTTTGAAGAGCCTGACTTGATGCAACGCTGCTGGGAGGTGATTGATGCCCAAGCCGAATTAGCCTTCGCATCCGAAGGTTTCTCTGACATTGACTACCGCACACTAGAGTCAATACTATCTCGCGAAACTCTCATGATAAAGGAATACACCTTATTCCAGGCTGCTCTCAATTGGTCGACAGCCGAGTGTCTCCGGCAAGATCTGGAGCCCACCATTGAGAACATGAGACGTGTTCTCGGAAACGCCATGCATTTGATACGCATTCCCACCATGTCTCTGGAGGAATACGCCAATGGTGCTGCCCAATCGGGCTTGCTCACCCTGCAAGAAACTAAAGATATATTTTTGCACTATACAGCGAGTAACAAGCCGGTCCTGCCTTTCTGTACCAAGCCGAGAGTGGGCCTGAAGACCCAGGTCTGCCACCGGTTCCAGTCCTCAGCGTACCGCAGCAACCAGTGGAGGTACCGTGGCCGGTGTGACAGCATTCAGTTCTCGGTAGACAAAAGAATCTTTATCGTTGGGTTCGGACTTTATGGCTCCAGCAATGGCGCAGCGGACTATACTGTCAAAATCGAGCTCAAGCGAATGGGGAAGGTGCTGGCTGAAAACAAAACCAACTTTTACTCTGACGGTTCAAGCAATACCTTCCACGTCTACTTTGAGCACCCGATCCTTGTAGAGGCTGATACCTACTACACTGCGTCTACCGTTCTAGATGGAGCCGAGCTCAGTTACTTTGGTCAGGATGGTGTGAGCGAAATGACTGTGGGTTGTATTACATTCCAGTTCCAGTGTTCATCAGACAGCACCAATGGGACTGGTGTGCAAGGGGGGCAGATACCAGAGCTCATTTTTTATGGACCTAGTCAGGACTCTTGACTCCAAAGGACTTGTGCAGCCACCTATGGCCGCTTTAGACCAAATGCAGCCTCATTTGGGGTTGACCCCTACTCATGTTTTTTCTCTGTCTTGGTTTCGTGCATGAAGCGTGCATTCATATAGTAGACTTGCTATTTTATTAGTTTTGTTGTTTTAGTGTTGTAATGTGTTCCCCAGGGAGCTAAACCTTAAAGGAGAGTTTAATTGATTGTATGTATTTACTTTTAGTGACCTATATCTTGCATTTCTGTCAAGTGCTTGTTTAGCAAATTATGGTGTTCCGACAATTTTCATCGATTATCAGTTTTAGATTTGTTTTAATGATGACCTGTTGATAATTTGATGAGAAGTTAATTAAAAAAAATCATAATTATCTGCATACTTTTTAATTCTCGTCCTTAAAGTTTGTTGGTATTTAAAATAATTATGATTTTTTTGTGCTATTTATAATTTTATATTATTTCAGAAATTATATTTTAATGTGAAATGTTTTGCATCCTAAAAGAATAATTTTTTTTTATATGAAAACCTTCAACTCTTTGTCAAAGTTGTGTTCTATTTTAAATGTCTTTTATGTTTTTAAAAATATGAAAATGCATTACTATTTTCTTGAAAAAATTTCAAGCATTTTATTGATTCATTCAGTGGTGTACAATTTGAAATATTTAACAAAATATTAATAAAGAAATACAGATTTCTCATAAAAGTACTAAGAGCTGATATTTTCCTCTCTAGAATGGGGAACAATTCTCATGCTAATCTTGAATAATGGTTTTAAGTAAATGCTAAATAATCGTGAGATGTAAAGATGACATGTTTTGAAATCTCAAATTGTTTGAGTCTCAAACCAGATTAAAAAGATAAAAGATGAAATTTTGAATTTTATACATATAATCTTGTTTGAAGACATTATACAAGTTTCTTGTTCTGAAATTCTTTTTCTTCAAATATAAATGGTGCATGTTTTGGAAATGCAATGTTAAAATAAGTGTTTGAAACTATGTTAAAAACACAAAGTATGAAATTTCCATTATAAAAACAAATAGGATATCTACTAAGTTTTACTACACTTATTCAACTGAATATGCATTTAGATCCATTGTTGGTTTTATTTTAACACTTTGATGATGGAATTAATATTTCTGATACTGATACAGAATTAATATTTCTGATACTGTACTTATCAATTTCCCTACCAATCACTTAAAACCAAGATTCTTTTGGGCCCATTGGCAATATATTAAGGAAAATACTATGCAAGAGAATAAGCCTTTAAAAAATTTCCTGTTAAGAATTTACCCTAATTGATGCTGGGTTGAATGATGAAAAGGAAATTTTATTATTGAACTAAACAAAATTATAGCTTTTAGAAATTTGTGTAGAAATGAATATTTTTTGTGTGTATATTTAACTCTATAGGATATGTAAAGAGAAATTGCTAAATTAAAAATTTCACTATTTACGACAAGTCTGAACCGAATTGTGGCAATGTGTAAATTGCAGCCAAGAAATTGGCCTTTAAATGAATATCTTTTCTGCAGGGGGGGGGGGGGGGAAAGTAGCTTTACTGCAGGAAAGTAAAAACAGGAAAAGAATTTGTAAAGTCAAGAGTTTCAAATATTAGTTCGGATTTAGAATTCTTTAATATAGATTGTGATTGAGAATATGTTGCATGCTTCAGTGAAAGGAATAGTGTATATTCTGTCATGAAAAAGCTGAATGTAATGATATTGTGTGAATTTTCTTATGTATATGAATGTTGATTTTATGTATTATAGTTTTATGTAGATATGCCATCTGTATCTGGTGTGGCATGCATTTTCCAAATATCTTTCAAATGATCTTCTTCATGCTGTCCTTTAAATGAATCTGAAATCAAGACACATATATAGTGAACTTTGAATATTTCATTTTTAATCTAATTTAAAAGAAATTTGTTATAAAAGAATCAAGGAATAATTATATTAAATTTATTTGATTTACTGGTTACTACAATATGCAGCTGATAAGGCATATTTTTAAATTAAAGGCTCAACCTTAAGTCATTTTTCTTAGTCATTTCATACTTCTTTCTTGACATAAACCTGCACGAATATTTTTATTTATTTTCTTGCACTGCACTTATTAAATGTTTACATACCACACAAGTCTTAGAATCTTGGCAAAGCAAATAAAATTGAGATCTATGCATTAATATTTCTGATACATATTGCATAGTACTGGTGATGGCAAAGTGCATTACAAAAATACTATTTTATTATTACTTTATTAATATTGAGTTGCTACGTTATTCCCATGAAAGAGCATTTCTTGTAGAGAGTTATGTAGCTGAAGTACAATGTGAAAGTATTTAAAAATAAATCTATATTAGAAGTCTAGTCTGTTTCTTTAATAGTTTCATGTAAGCCATGTGGTCATTTTCAAAAGGAAGAACTTCCAAAAGAATTCAAATTGAAGTAGGACCACTATTTTGATGTGAATTTTGATTTCTATAAACTGAGCTGAAAAATTTTTTGGACAATATATATATTGGTTTTTATTTATGAAGGTTTAAAAGTAATTTGTTTCACAACCCAATGAGAGAAAGATAATATTATTCGTCTTTCCTGTATACTTCATTTTGTATCTGGATGGCTCAAACATGCTGTTTCACCCATTTCTAATTATCATTTTGACTTCTTGAAATTATTTATCAAAATAGCCAAAAATTTTCTTTTTATTTCCAGATGTTGTATTTTGTAAATTAAAAATCGGAGTGTATGATCTGCAAGCAGTTACCTTTTGAAATTGAAGACATTTTTAATATAAATCCTCTATATGCATTGCCAATTTATATATTCATTAACATAGCGCCGTTTCTGTTGTCAGCATGTACTTGGAATTTGCATCTAATTTTAAAAACATCGCTATCGGCAAAATATGTAGCAAACTACTTTTTAAAATTTCTTCATTAAAAATCAATATGAATTTATGCATTAATATCCAAATATCTTTTATTTATTCTGATTAAAACAATTTTATTATTTATTAAAAAAAATGTGGCAAAAGGAAAGTTTTTTCAATGATCGGTTGAATGACATTTCAGCGCGATTGGCTGACAGGAAGTGTTGGTTTATTAGTATTCCATAAAAGCAACCTTTGCGGCCGTTCAAATATTACGTAAGCACCTAAGGGGGGGGGGGGTAGCGATTTGCTTATTTTTGCTGACAATGGGGGGGGGGAGGGGGTATGAGAGTGATGCTTACGTAATCATTTAATAATCCCTTTATTTCTAAAAAAAAAATTGAAACTTACAAAAAATTTTACTTTTGTACACTAAGTTCTAGGACAGGCGACTTTCCATTCAAATCGATCTAAGGGATTTAAACTTACGTCACATAAGAGTGACGTACTCTGCCTTCAGCCAATTACAATCAAACATTGATGATGCAAAATACTGCAGTTTCAAAATGAATAAAGGGGATTCCCCTCTTTTGGGTGTTTGGAGACGTGAATCCTACATTAAACCTAACTTATGTGACAGACAATTTTTGTTTCGCTTGGCGACTGGCGAGCGCCTAAGATGGAACAGTAGTTGGTTTAATGTTCAAGATTACGAATTGAGTTGTGTTTTGAACAAGTTTCTTTTTCCACTGCAATCCTTGAACTTTTTGAAGATTAAGCAAATATAGTTGCTCTGCTTTCTGTTTGCTTTAAAAAAAAAAAAAAAAAAAACATGTCTTCATTTCGTGAAATTTTATATAAAAAGCTGTTTGAAGCTTTTAAAAAGTCTACATCAAACAAACCCTTGAAAGATATTCAGGATATAAATAATGAGGTATGGCATCATTTTAAAAATGCCTCTAAAAATGACGAAGAACTAGAAGTGTTGGTGTTAAAAAGAGTCGAAGAAGAGTTGCAAAAGGCAACTAGAAAAAAATCCCTTCTCCTTGATTATTTTGGTCTATTCCTAGTTGACGTTAAAATATCGCCAAGCCGATTTGGCGCTGTTTTGTAGGCAATACAGTTTAAAATTTGGCAACCCCATTTTTTTTATTGACGCTTTTTGGCTTCAACCTTTCTATACCACAAATCATAGAGCTGGTTCGTTTCTCAATTTTTATTATTGGAATTCCGAATTGGTGACATTCTGGCTTTGTCGCCAACTTTTCAAAAGTGCGCCAACCCATAAACGTGAACTAGGAATTTACCAGAACTTTTTATATTCACCTTGGTTTTGACTATTTACATATTTTGAAAAATGTAGCGAAAACTAAAATAAGTATAGTATACTAGATTTGGTAATACATAATTGTGTTAAAATTGACATCTTCTTTCTTTAATTATACAGATAATTTATCTTTACTTGTGCATTCTTTTTGGAAGTAGTATTATTCAACTTTCGTCTATTAAGTAATATAATTCAAGAAATGAACTCGTTTTTTATTAAATATTAAAGAGCATTACTAAGATCAAAGTACATCATTAAATATGAATCATTCACTAATACAGCCGACCAGTTTTATTAACCTAGTATCTGACAAAATCGTCGCAATAACATCAGATGCCAGAAACCCTATAATTTCAGACATTAAAAACTGGCTAGAGCAACCCTGTATAACATCTGACTAGATAGACTTAATTGATTATGAAAATTACATTTATGTGCCATTAAAATTGTGATAAACTTAAGATTTAAAAAAAATTAGAAATATATATTTTTTTTCCCTTGAGTTAAAGTTCATTATTTGAAATGAATCGTAATTTTGTTTTAGATTATTAACGTTAAAAAAAAAAATAAAAAAAATCAGGAGCAGTGGGGGTGTTACCGTATACTATTTGCTTATTTTTGCTGACAAGGGGAGAAGGGGGGGGGGTCAAAAATTACCAAAAACATGCTTACATAATATTTGAACGACCCCTTTTGGTGACTGTGACAGCCCTCAAAATTTGATAGAATGCATTGTCATTAACATCGAATATATCTTCCAAGTTTCAGCCTGATTGGATGACGGTAAGAGGTTTAATTAGGCCCTGCAGATTTACCAGCCATCTACATACCCAATCATCCTCCCCCCCCCCCCCCCACACAAAATCGAAGTTAATATATAGTATTTAAAATGGTTTTGTATATGACTGTCAACCTCAATGAGCACTATTTTCCCAAGACTGTTTTGTCAAGAGAGATAGCGAATTAAATCTGTATTTCAAAATAATTGATAACTGTAAGAGGCTTGGTATTTTTTCATATACTTTTTGATTGCACAAAAGTTGAATAGGAATTTCATAATTTAAATATTTTAATCTTTCGGTATCATTTCTGGGACAATTTATAATTCAATGTTTTTGGACTCGGAAGATTTCAAAATGAAGACATTTTAATTTGAAATTAGTAATTATAGTTATTTTTAATCCTGCTGAAAAGAACTATAATCGTGGTGGTTGTTTTTTTTACTTTGTATTTAAACCGTGTTATTTTGAGGCCATTTCAGTTGATAGTTGTGGTTTAGATAAATCAAGAAAAGCGCTTTCCACTGTAACAACCAAAAATTAAAATTTTCCTTTAAATATGTATACATATTTCTTTCAGTTCATGAAATCTTCAACAAACGTCTTAGATCCCGATTAAATTACGCTATTTATCAAACTTTAGATAGAGAATTTAAAACTTTCTGAAATAGTACAATTCGCTATTACCAAAAATTGAGTAATCAATTGAAAATATTTTATGATTAGGATTGTTTTAATGAAAAAAAAAAAAAAAGGTTCAGATTGTGTAGAATGAATTTTAATTTATCTGGGCAATTATCTGAAAGATGCAACTCAGTCACTTATGAAATGCATTAATGTTCTTTCTCATATTAATTTTTTTATATAGAAATTTTCTCAAGCATAGAAAATTGCTTGAGCATACCATTTATAAAAGTTTTGACAATTACAGTGTAATTTTACAATAAGAATTTACAAAGAGCAGAGTTGCCATAAAACCTGGAAATCAAGGAGCTTTTTGATTCTGAAAATGTAAGGGAATTTTTTTTTCAATTTCCCGAAAATCGGGGAAGTTTTTAGGCATGTTTTCTTGTTCTTCTGTATTTTGGCATCTTTTACCAGGAGATTTGTGGTGGTAATCGTTAAAAGTTTTAATGTTACAGAATAATTTGAACTTTTCATTACCACCAAAGCTATTAAAAAAAATTGGCATATTATCTCTAGCGTACATGTTCTATTTATCAGGGCGTCTACACATTTGGAAAAATTGGGGAAATTTGAAAAAAAGTTGGTTGTAAAATCAGGAATTTTTTTTAGAAATCTGTCGGGGAACTTTTTTTCCTGAATTTTGTGGCCAACCTGAAGTGATTTTAAAATATACTTGATTTCTCATTTAAAAGGATAGTTTTCAATGGAATATAGTGTAATGCCCCCAAGACTCGACTGTAAGACAGAAATGTAAAGTTATATTCATGTCTAATTTTAAAAATTAGTTCAACTAAAGAGTTTTGTTTAGTTAATTATTACTGTATCACAAAATTAACTTTGAGGTTAGACCTCTTTCTAGACATCTGCAATCACTCCAGTCCATCACGCCTTTTATCTAAGAGGCCTTTCCCAGATTGCATTGTGGAAAAACTTAGTGTTAGTTTTCTGATTAATAAGTTGACTCGCTTGCAGGTTAATGGTAGTAGTTCTAGGCAGCCTCTTATTTCAATTTTGAGAAGGAATCCCTTGAACATAAATTTAGTGTTTCTTTCTAAAACTATTTCAATGTTTTGATGTGCATCCTATTTTTATTAATAGAAATTTATAAATTTGATACTTTTTAATCAAAGGTAGATTTCTAGGTGAGGGCAATATATTACAATTGAAATGCACAGGAGATGACATGCATTCTAAAAAAACAAACAAATCTCTGCACTGTATTGACAATGCCCCTTCTTTAGCACAAAATTTCCTGTACCATTTTATCTTGATCTAATGCATTTGTTCTCAAAATAAATCTACAAACTACTAATTCCCAAAATGAAACAAGAAACTCAATTTTGATTTAAGCTTGAAATTGCGCTATCTCCTGTACTTTTCAATTACTTTAATATACATAAAAATCAAATTGAAGTTTTTAAATCCTTTAATAAAATATTACATTTACAAACAGCAGCAACCACATATAATATTACATTATAGGTTATAAATGTACTTACATAATTTAAAGTAAAATAAGTTTAAAACATACTGATATTTTTCTCTAATTTAAGTACATAAAAAATTAGTGCAGCAAAGAAAACATATTCAGCCTTAAGTGCTACAGTAAAGTTGAGTAACTAACATTTGCAAGAATTATGCAAAGAAAGATCTTCACTAAATAAAAACTCTTTAATAGACTATAAATGTAATAACTTCTCTATCATATACACAAGGCTAGAAATTCACTACTACATGAATAAATCCAATTTTAACATTTCATTGAAAATAAAAATGATAACATCTAATAAAATTCAATTACTTTAAATACTACCATCCAAATAAGGAAGACTACAATTTAGTATATAAATAGCAGAATTTTAATTATAAAATTTTTCATTTAAACTCTATTATATCTATTTAGCAGTACATTCATATTTAATTTTTTGGTTTTTTTTTTTTTTTTTTTTGGATTTTCGTCTTAAAGATAATAGAATACAAAATTTTAAAATACTGGTTTTATCTCAACATAGTTCAGTATAACTATTTCTAGTTTTGAATTTTTTTTTCTTTTTATTTGGAAATATTACTCTAGACTTTCAAAAAGACATATGTACATAAATTACCCAGCATTAAAAATCCCAAATTCTTCACTTATTTATTAAATACCCAAGTACATAAAAGTATTATTTTCTAATATAAAACAATAAAATTCACATTATATATTTCTTTTATCACCAACACAAGAATTAAAACCATTAAATAAATAAATATAACAATTACCCTTCTAAAGAATAAATAATATATTTTTATAGATGGATTGCAACATCTTTATGAAAAATATACATTTTCACTACACAGATTATTTCAGTCAATAAAAAAGAAAGATATTGAATGATTATCTAGCAGAACACAAAAATTCCCAAAACTTATTACAAAGTATTTCATACTGTTAAAAAATTTCACTTTATACAACCAATGGTATAGAAAAATATACAGTATTTGATGGAAATAAAAAGTTTTTGATTTCCTAATTTTCGTGCATACAAGAATTTTTTAGTTAATAGAAAAAGTACAGAACAGTTTCTAGTCATTCTGTTTCAAATACTTATTGGACATGCAACTCGGAAAGAAAAACATTTTGTTATTCAATGAAGATTGGTTAATGCTAATTTGAAACTTTTGTGACTTGCAATAGTAAAGAATTGTCTCTAATCTTAAAAATAATAATAATAAATGAAAAATAAAAAACTCAAATGCTCAATCAAAAATAAGCATAATTTAGTTTAGAAGAAATTACATAACAACCAACTTCCAATATAAATAAACAATATGTGGGCAATTATCTGGATGATGCAAAGTTATAAGGAAAAATAATTATTTTAATTGTGCCAAATACACATTTATAAGCCACTGATATACGGGACAGGGATGTGTCCCATGCATCAGATATGATTATTTGACCTATAAATTTTTTTTTTACCATATAACTTTGCCACTAACTAACATTATATAAAACAAAAACATAACTAGATTTATCATAATTTTACTATTCTAATCCGTTAACGAGTAGACAAAAAAAAAAAGAGCCAAAATGCTCAGTGCATTATCCAGAGAATTACCCATACATTACTTTGTAAAATTTGGATCTTTATAAAATATAAATAGTTAAAAAAATCAACACAGTCATCATAAAATAAACATTTTCTAATGAAAAATTAAAAACAGTACAAATAACATATATAGTATTTGATTAGAATAATTATTTCTTATTTTTTTAATTCACATATAAAGATAAATGTATCAACTCACATAATTTTTTATTACAAACTCCATTCTCTTTAGTTTTCATTTCCTTGTTAGTTCAACATTTATTTATACTTTAATCAAAAGCAAAATGATTCCGGATTTCATTTTGATAAATTTTGAAAAGATGATAAACATCTTTCATACAAGCAGTTGTTCAGAATGCATGAGATCCTTTAAAAAATATTGGTACAAGAGTATAAAGAATCTCCCTGAAAGTTTAAAAACAATTTAGGCCATATTTTTTTTATTCTTGGAAATCCTGGTAGTACTAAATTTCTTTTTAAAAAGATTCTGCTCTAATTATGTTATTACAAAATATTTTATTACTTATGGTGTTCTAGAAAACATCAGCAATGGAATGAAGCATTATGCATAGGTATATAATAAAATGCATATTTTAGAAGGTTTTTATAACTATGAAAAGTAAACACTTAAAAAAAAGTTTCAATAGAATATTAGACAATCAAGGAAAAAATTATGTTAAAATTGAAGATTCATTAAATAATTTTTTTTTTTTTTAAATTTACTACCATAAAAAGCATTGGATGACATGTAATCACTTTTTTAAAGTGAGCTTGTATAAAAACATTAAGAAATGACTGAAACAACACAATAAAATTATAAGTAGATTTCTAAAATTCTACACACACACACTTGATTACATTTTAAGTAGACTATAGAATTCATGAAATGTCGATAATTATTAGGTTTATTTTAATCAGACATGCTACATTTTCTCGCAAAAAAAGCCTGAACTTCAGAAGATTAGGTATTAGAAGAAATTAGCCATGATCGATCCATTATGGAATACAGGGAAAGGGTTATCATCATGACACAATCCCATTCAGCACGTAATAACTAGCAACAGAAGCAGTGAGAATCATTAAGTCATCCCTACAATATCCGGCAACAAAGAAGTAGTTTGAATCATTGAACAGCTAAGCTATCCAAATGCACATACACCAAACCCAAAATGGGACACAGCGGGGCACACACTCATAGAGGTCCTCAATACATCAATGCCATGGTTGATGAGTTATATATTTGTGTATTATCCAATATAAATATTGATCACCAAATTTATTAAGTCTTATATCAAAAGTCTAGCTCTAGCTTTAGAGTTTCTAAAGTTTGAAGGAAAAAAGTTAATCTTCTGCTAGTCAAATATTGGGCAATTGTAAGTATAGTCTTAGGGATTTGCTTTCATTATAGCCACAAGGGCAATATTTGTCCTCGTTAAAATCTGCTTTACAAATATCAAACAACTCTTTGCTTTATCAGCCATTGATTAATGTAAAAGTCAAATAAAAATTGCTCAATTGCCAACATTTTAAAATTTTTTAATCAAAATTAAAAGCAAGTTTTTTTATAATACAATATTAAAATAATAATATTCCTATCCCCATATTTATAAAAATTAATATGGATTTGAATTAATCCCATAAATAACCAAACTCCATGTACGGAAAAAAAAAGGCAGAAATCTGTGTTTTTGTGGAATCGTAGCATGTCTGTTTAAGAAGAAAAAAGTAAAGAAAAATTATATATCACATGCAATTACCTCTTACCTATTCAGCAAAATAATAATAAACAGTTAATGTAAAACAACTCTAATATGTATTACAAATACATATTCTAAAATTTTGAAAAGTATGCTATACCATTGGCTAACCTATATTGAACATTGAGAAATATATATCCAGCTGTTATTCTCACTAGAGAAAAACTGTGCATACATTTATTTATGGAAGGGGAAATGTCTCCATTAATTTCTGTACGAAAAAGCTGCAATTGACTTTGATCGTTCATTAGGCAAGAAAGGAACAATATATTTTAAAATACCTTTTTTTCTATAACAGTTGCAGTCAAAATATTGTAGTAAGTTTGTGAATAAAGAGCCTCATTAAATATTCAGAAAATGAAACTGAGTCAGTTGATTTTGTACATAAAAACTAACTGATTAATATACACAAATAACAATCTAAAATACAACTGTTCTGGGCTTCAAATCTTAAAAAGTTAAAGCGACAGCAGAAAACAATAGGTCATTAGGACATAGAATATAAAGTATAAACAAGCTGCCTCATTCCAACATAAAATGGAACAAGCACAAATAAACCCATCAATGGAAAGAAGTTAATTTTTTGTGTATAAATAGTAAATACTGAATAAAATAAGAAAACAAATACCTAACAAAGACAAGTGATTTTTTAAAGATTATCGTAATTCTATTTTATGTTAAAAAAATCAATTGAAAATAACTATCAATCACGTATTAAAAAAAATTTCAACTAATGAATTGATCAGAAACAACAATCACTTATGGTTAATTTTGCAAAAAAAAAAAAAAAAAAAAAAAAAATCATTTTGGAACACATAGAAAAATTGTTAAGTATTTTCAATCCCTACGAAAGCTTGACACAATTTAAAGAAGTATATTAAGTTCAAAAGTGAATACTACTTATTTATAATGAGACAAGAAATAAATTATTCCATTAAGACTTTCCAGATATCAACACTTATACATAAAAAAAATTAATTTTTTTAAACTTGGTAAGAAAAGAAAATAAGTGTAGCATAAAATTATGTATGTTACTAAAAAATTTTGATAAAAATGCAAATTCAAATAAAAAACTTAACAGTAATGATAAAAAAGAAAAATAATAGGAAATGTTGCCAGAGAACTAATACAATAAATTTTTAAAGGAAGCTCTTTAAATATTTAAAAAGGAAGACCAGCTACCTTCTTCGAAAAATGGAATTCATGGCGCAAGGACCCGAGATGATCATGCTCAGGTTTAAAATAATTGTACTCTGGGGTGATTGTGAAATTAATATAAATAGAGTAATTTACCAAGCCTCAACAAAAACCTCCACAGGTAGTGTAAACATTTACGTGAAGTTCAGTTGCACCTTTATTCTTGATTATTTAATAATGCATAGCTGAACAAACAGCTTATATACCAAATACTACATTCTTATTTCAAATAGAACAGGGTACATTTCAAGTACTGATGATTTCTGAGACTACGACCCAAAAATATCAGCAACGAATTTTTACTAAAGCTTTTATCAAAATCTAAATGCTTAAATTTAGACAGTTTCACTGTTTTTTTCTTCTTTTTTTTTTCCCTTCAAAATTTCTAAAGAAATGTTCAATGTATTCTTCCATGTTGAAATAAATATATGCACAATTTTGCATAAATATATAAATTTCTGTTCTACCTTCATGAGAAAAACATGTTAATGGTAATTTCTTTTGGTTTTTAGTAATAAGTAATGCATGATGCTTTAGCTCAGTGAATTTAAATTTTGTGTATTCTATGAGCCTTGCAGTTGAGAAAATTGAAACTATAAATATAGTATATAACAATGGGGATTAAATATTACATTATACAGTTCTCTATATAGAGAAAAATAATACAAAATAATAACCATTAGTTAATTTTTTTCAGTAATTGTCTATGACACTATCAAAATAAAAAAATTAACTGAGAAGTCAAATATTACTGTCGAGCTGGCATAGCATACCCTAAAAATTAGATGCACACAACCACGCAACATAAACACCGCTGAGACTAACTGCACTAGTTGAAATCTTTGAATTTTTTTAGCAACTAATAAATTTTTCATCTAAAAACACTCATATAATAGCTTACAAGAACTTAAGCAAAACCTGAACTCTGCATTTAGAACCATGTTACTCTTCATGAAGGTAGAACTAGACTGGTCCTCTTATGAAAACATCTCCAAAGTAATGTCTTCTTTCCTTCTCACATAGGGTTTTTCAACAACCTTTTAAGTCGGTGGTCGTACACTCTCCTACAGAAGAGCACAAGGTCGGGTGAAACGTTGAAAGGTGGGAGCAGTTTCTTGCGCTCGTAATCTTCGCTTTCTGGTACAGGAGTAGCCAAGGAGGCTGAACTATCTTCAAATACACGCAATCCCTTTCTGTACCTGTAATCATAATTAAGTCAATTAAAATTCAATCCCTATTCTGTTGTTAGGAATTCGATTGGGATGCCACCTAAATTTAGTTGTTTATATCTTATTTAAGGGAAAATGTGAACCTTCTAGCTTAACATAGAGAAACGTTTTGGGGAAAGGAAATTGAATTTCAACAGTAGTAGCACACACATTTTATTTAAAATGTTATTCAGTGTTTCTAATTATTCAAGTGCATATATTTTGTTTTACAAGTTCAGCATTTGACTGTCAATTAAAAGGTGGAAAATCATTTTATCTTCTAATCAAAGCATTACCAAAACCACCTGATTGAGAATCTGGAATATAACTTCTGAAAATTGGTATTTTTATGACTCTGATAAGAATGCTATAAAATATTTAAGAACATAAAGATTTACATGTAATTTACAAAAATAGGCAGCTTGGAAATAAGTTTTGATGTTTTTTAAAAAAAATTAAGCAGAGGTAATGAATATGTTATATATTGAGAATAAGAAAGACTGGAACATATACTATATTTATAGAAAAGTTTATAGAAAACTACAAAAGTAAGTTTGCCTAACTTAATTATGTTAAAGTAATGTGTTCTTAGATTTTAGTTTGGAATATTTTACATTTTGGTAAATTTTTAAAAGACACTTTAATAAATTTAAGAATTAGATCAATACAGTAATAAGATAATAATCTACAATATAGTAAGAAAATGTCCATAATTATCATTCATACCTGCAGTATTCGGAATATGTGAGTACAAAGCATTTGTCTTCAATGCAAGCCACACTGTTTATGTCTCTATGATTGGACGCTAAAATTTCATCTTCAGCTGATTTGATTCTCTTGTATGTTTCAGTATGCTCCGGGCGATAATACCAAAACAAACTCATTGTCATTTCACCTACACAAAAAATGGTATCTTAATATTTCTCAGTACAGCACTCCCCTTCAAAAGTACATAATTTAACAATAATTTTACCATTAAAAAGGGTATGTTTAATGTTTCTGAGAAATTCATTGAATAAATTTACATGATCAAACATCTCAAGCGGGCAGATAGTAATGAAATCTTGTGTTTCTAAAATTAATATATTATATGTCAAAAAATCATGTTTTTTCCCTGTCAAAAGCAGTTTAATACTTTTTAAAGGTAAAGGAATGAGAAAGTAGTTCAGAATCATTCTTTTCAGTCATGGTCATAATTCAATGTCTTTGCAAAATTAGAAGACTGGTAAGCTTATACAAAAATAGCCACAAAAGAAGAATAGTAGTACTATTTTGATAAAGTTAAAAAAAAAAAAATACAAAATACAAAAAAATACTTGCAGTGATTTGCATGTTTTTTTGTTTTTTTTTGCATAGGCAAAGAAAAATTAAAATTTGTATGGACATTTAAATACTGATGTTTTATGCTTAAATTTTTATGAATTTTTTAAAAAACTTTTGTCATGGACAACACTGAGGAAATATTGATCAATAACAAAGTGTGGTTAATCCAGGAATAACAATAATAAAGTATGGAAAATAAGGGGAAACATTAAAAAAAATTAATTGAAAACAGAAAATATTTTCAAAAGATAAATTGAATAAAATTTTAAATGAATAGAATAATCTCAATGTACAAAGAGGAATATTTTCTCAAACTGACAATTCACTCCTTTAAAATAAATTGAAATCTTAACAAATCAGGTTTTACATTTTATTTTAATCAATCAATGGGCAACGAATTACAGCAAAAAATGTTCTTGTTTTTCAATATGATTGTGATATTTTTTAACTTTGATATTTAGGTTACCATAAATTTTAAACATAAAACATATTTTTAATGTGTTATACATTACATATTTCATAAAATGCAGAATTGACTTGATGATATTTATTTAAAAATTTAAAATAATTATGAAGACAATAAATTCGTGTTTACTTAATTCAAATTAAATTCCACCACACTAAATCAATCAAACACAGTTATTTTGGAACATTTTCAGTGTTGCTATATTTATGGATAGTTACTATGATGATAGGCAGGACCCAATTTAATTACACTAGTATATGTTAGTTGGAAATAGAAAAGGTAAAAAAAATCTTAAACAAACAAGAATCCGTTACGAATTACGAAGTTTAATGTTTCTACATGTTAATCAGGTAAATAAATTAATGTACAATTTTACAGTTCGAATTTAACGCTTTGCATGTTTCCATGAGTTTATTTCATTGGATTCTGGAATAACTTGCTATGTTAGAAGGAGTATAAATAATCATGTCTTATTAGTTATTCTATTTAAAGAAGTGAATTTTCAGATTTCCATTTTAATTACAATTAATTTCTGAAAAATTACTCACAAGCATTACAAGAAAAATGATTTAGTGATTTCAATACTATGTCTAGAAATAATTGCAATGATTTTATCAGAAAATCATCAAGATGTTACATTATTAACTCTGAGAAGTTGCTGGAACCTTAAAATTGTGAATGAATAGCTTTTGGAAAGATATATGTAGCAAATTTTAAATTAGTGTTTCAAAGGAAGAATTTAAAAATTATTGAAAATAAAATAAATATTTACAAATACAGTTTTGAAATGTCACATTCAAATATTAATTTTTCCATTAAAAAAAGAAAAAAAGTAATAGACACATTCCTTAGAAAATGGATTGTGTTTACATACTGTTTAAAAAATATAGTTATGTTTGCATACATATTTTTAAAGATCAAATACAGACCTACAACCATTGAAGATGGATTTACTAATTAAACAAATGAAATAATAAAACAATTTGAAAAAAAGTTGCAAGTTTTCTATTTTTAATATTAGTTCAATGCATACATACCATTTGTTGGCATTTCCCACAACGCAGTTACTTTTGCAACAAATGGAACATCTGTTTTACGAGGACCTGATCTAAGAAAAACACAATCTCTCACACTTATGACATCGCCTTCGACATGCTTTATTGAAGGAAAGCATCGACGCAAAACAGGAGGGTGATCGTTCTGTAATAAATGAAAAAATTAAATTAATTTTGTGTCTATTTCCCAAATCATAAAAAATACAGTTTTAAACACACATAAAGGAAATTAAGCTATAGCAGGGTAATCCAGTCTCCTGATTTCCTTGTCTTTTCTGATAGAATTTCCTGACCTTACAATACTGTTATTGTAAGGAAACTGAAACTATCCTGAATCATTATGTGTAATTTACATACATAATTTAGTATAAAGTCATGTCACCAAAGTCACCCTTAACCAATCGGAGACACTCGAACAGATTTGAAAACTTTTTAAAAAAGTCTCAAATAGTTAAAAACAAATGGTGATGATACCAACTAATTTAAGGTCCACTAATATAGAAGAAATGCTTATTTTCATTATCTATAGACCACTACAGAAGTTTTGTATTGGAAATATTTCTGAAATTAAAGTTGGTGTCGCTCAATTTTGTTAAGAGGAAGTCCTAGTAAGGATCGTTCCCAATACTCACTATGTTACAATCTTTTAGCCCAAGGTATTTAGAAACTACTTTGTAAGAAAACCTTGACATTTGGTGAGTGGGTAAAAAATTAATCACTTAATGAAATGGAATAGATTAAAAACTCAAAAATAGCGTCTAATATATTTAATTTTATATTTTAAATCCTTACGTCAATGCATATTCAGTGGCTCCACCTGGTTTTGTTTTTAGCTTTTTTAATTTTCATTTATAATTGATAGATATTAAATGAAAACAATTTATGACATTTCATTAAGTGATAATTTTCATACCTAATCACCAAATGTCAAGGTTTTCTACTAAGTAGTTTCTAAATGAAGTTGGCTAGAAGATTGTAACATAGCGAGTAATACATTTTCTGCAAATAGAAAACTTACTCAGACAGGATTTTATGTTAAATCTTTGAAGTTTAATTTCATAGTCTTGATATATTTTACAAAAGTATATAAAAACCATCTAACTTACTGATATATACACTAGTTTTTCTTGTGGAGTACCTTCCCAGGACCAGCCATGTGCAGGTGGTTTCTCCAATTTTGGAAGTATTAGACGAGAAAGCGACACTAGAGGTTGAAAATCTTTTGATAAATGCTGTTCAGAAAGAATTAAATTATCATCTTTCTTCTTCTGGGCTAAAGGCCTGTTGTAACAGTCTCTAAAAGTTCTTTGTTTCCCGTGCATTTTAGCTCGACGAACAACTGCAGACTCTTTCTTCTTCTTAACTTCTAAAAACATAACATCTGAGGAATCATTATTGGATTCATCACATTTTTTATTCTCAACTGGAATGTCTTTTTCTTGCAATACATTTATATCTGGTTCATCCTCAACACTTATCTTCTCTACTTTTACAATACTGACATCAGGAATAATATGAACATGTTCCATATCAAAATTTGATTCTGTCTTATCATAGCTAATAGGGAGAGAATTTTTTTCCTCAGGAAACTTTTTTTCATGAGGTCTATCAAAATTTGCTTTGGGCAAATCGCTGTTTCTTGAATGATTATGGTTATTTTCTATTTTATCTTGAGGCTTATCAAAAATTGTGTTAGGCATTTCACTGTTTCTTGAATGATTGTGTTTCTTTTCTATTTCATCTTGAGGCTTATCAGAATTTGTCTTGGTCTTTTCACTATTCCTTGAATGATAATGTTTCTTTTCTACTTTATCTTGTGGTTTATCAAAACTTGCTTTAGGCATATCACTACTTCTCGAAGAATTATACTTATTTTCTATTTTATCTTGAGGCTTATCAAAAGTTTTCTTTGATGAATTACTATTTCGTAAATGAGAATGTTTCTTTTCTATTTTATCTTGAGAGCTATCAAATGTTAGGTTGGATGTATCACTGTTTCTTGAATGTATGTGCTTTTCTATTTTATCATGTGTTTTATCAAAAGTAGTCTTGGACATATCACTGTTTTTCATATGAATCTGCTTCTTTTCAATTTTATCCTGAGGTCTATCACAAATAGTCTTAGGCAAATCCTTGTTTTTTAAATGCATATGTTTCTTTTCTTGATGAGGTCTATCAAAAGTATTCTCAGGCATATCACTATTCATTAAATGCATATGTTTCTTCTCAATTGCACCTTGAGGTCTATCAGAAGTTATTTTAGGTACATCACTGTTTCTTGAATGCATCTGCTTCTTTTCAATTTTTTCCTGTGGTCTATTGATAGTCTTAGGCATATCACTGTTACTTGGCATCTGCTTCTTTTCCGGCTTATTCTGAGGTATTTCAACAGATGGTTTGGATATATCACTAGAACGAGTATTATTTTCTACTGAATTTGAAGAGCTACCATGTATTTTTTTGAAAGTTTCACTATCTTTAGAGTGAGTGCTTTTATCCTGAGGTCTATCAAAAACTGGATTGGGCATACTAACTTGCCTTGACAGAACATTTTTCTTCTCTGGCCTCTCTAGAGTTCTATCAAAATTTGTGTTGGGTACGTTACTAGTTTTTGGATTAATATGTTCTTCCTCTACTTCATCATCTTCGACATCAACAACTACGATCTTCTCTCTGTGACTATTTTTAGGGACTTCTAGCTGGATGTAGGTTTTTGTGTCACGAGGACTGTCCTCATCAATTGTTATAACAGATGGAGGCCGTGGGGGATATTCAACTTCATTCAAATTTGTTTGATGAGCACCTTTTCTGAAACTGTTGTGATATGGTAGAAAGTTTGAAGATGATCCAGGATTAGACATGTTTAAAGAAGAGCATGGATTGCTCATATTTGAGGATGTTCCAGTATTACACATACTGGAAGATAGATTGGGATTATAGCTTGTAGATGAACCATGGGTAGTTTTATAGTCCCATGTTTTTGCTTTTTGACTCCTTGTATCACTCATATTCTTGAAAAGATCACTGGAATGGGTGTTGGAAGATTGGGGTGGAATATCTTTTGATGACTGAAAACTACATCGAGATGCTTCACAAGATGCAGACTTACCAGCACTGCTTGTATGAGCTGTTGGATTATAGCCAACCAGTTTAGGACCTGTTTCTTTTCTGGAATCATAGCCAACAAGCTTTGAACCTTGATCTTTGCGCTCATAAGGTTGGCCATAGTTTCCAAAAGCATTTGGCTCACGTTTTTGTGTCTGGTAGCCACGGAAGTTACGTTGAGAGGAATATAGTGTTGGCATTACTGGCGATCGCACATGTTTTGAAGGTTGCTGAAAGGAAGGACTTGGATTATTGCTTAAGTTTCTGTTTCTTGCATCTTCTCTAGGTCTTGAAATTTGAGGCGGTGTTTGAGATTGTGACTGGGATTCTGAGCTAGGAGGAATAAGAGATTGCTGTTGGGTTAAGGATTGAAGTGGCATTGTAAGTTTATCTTTCCGTGGTTGCCTGGACTCAAAACTTTGGAACCCTTCATGTGAGGGTTGTGGTCTTTGTGGAGCTTGGTGACGATTTGGTTGAGGATGGTATGGTACTGGTTTATGGATTACTTGATCTTGAATAGGTTGAATAAGGGGTCCGGCAGGTTGGTAATAACCTGAAATTAAACAGTTAATAGAGTATTAATGAAAAGCTTTTCCAAAAATTTGAAGCCTTAATATTCTTATTAGATTCTATCATGACTATATTCTATATTGCAGTGATAAACTCATACAAAGGTCTTATAGTTCAGGGTCACTAAACTAAAAATTGACAACCACTTTTTTCACTAAGTTTGCTACTTTAGCGAGATTGTTAATAAATAAAGGCAAACTTGCAAAGTACTTAACAAGTCTCATATATATGCATGATTCTCTAAAAAAAATTCTAAATTTCAAATATAAAACAAGCCTGATTATTAGGGCAGTTAAAACAAAATTTTTTTTTAGCTAGAGTCCATGCCACCCCCAATTTTTTTTATACTCACCAGTAGTATGTTGGAAAAGTTTTAGCTTCTTACTCAACCTCTAAAAAGGTGCTCAATGACCCACACAATTTAACATTAGCAGGTGTATAGGAAATGCAACGAATAATTTACAGTTCGGAAATATTTTTAAGTTTTCCCAGAAGTTTTTTTGTAGAAAACTAATTTTTTTTGTTTATATATGTACATTTTTAACATTTCTAAAATATTTTATTATATGTGGCATTATTTTTGATAATTATTTCCACAATGAATGGCAGTAAAGCAGTTCACCTAATAGTTTCACTTGCAGCAGCTCTTGTTCACAATTCATCTTGCCTTCCTGTTTCAAGAAGTACTATTCAGCAAACGCGTAAAAACTCCCGGAAGGAGAAAGCAGAATCAATAAAAGGTTAATTCAAACCAAATTTCCATCTATTGGTTCATTGGGATGACAAACTTCTGCCTGACATTTTTGGATGTGGAAATGTTAATCAGTATCAGTATTTGTATCAGGAGATGTTTTTAATAATCTCCTTGGAGTGCCAAAACTGACTGCTGGAATTGGATCGCGACTATGCTATACATATTTTACTGAAACGGTGGTTGGTTGTATGGATTTTAATGGCACAAGAGCCAGGATTGGCTAAGCTGCATCAACTGAAAGGGTGGAATGCCACAGGGTTCTTTGACACAATTAGTGTGAATACTGTTTTTTTAAATGGAACTTGTGCTTTACTAGAAAGATAACTTGAATGTGAACTTCTCTGGTTAGTTTGCCGCCATCACATAACAGAATTAGTCCGAGCAAAATCCTTTACTTTATGTTTAGGGTCTTCAAGTTTTCCGAACATTTCAATCCTCAAGAGATTCAAGGCTGTTTGGAATGGTTTTGTGATGGATAATTATAAAGTACTAAAACTAAATGGTGAAACAAAGGTACTTGCAGAATCGGTTATAAATTTTTTTAAACATTATATGGAAACAGCTAAATCTTAAACAGAAATTGTTACAAAGAACTTATCGAATTGACACTGATTGTCTTGGGATATCCTCTAACAAAAATACATTGGCGAGCACCAGGACCAATTCAGCAAGCTCGATGGATGACTAAATTATAATATGCATTAAAGATATATTTATTTCAAGATCAGCGAGTCGCTTTTAATCTAATAGCGAGGGAAGAATGGTAGATTTTAAGATTTGTATAATTTGGTTCTCTTTTATATATAAAGGTATGGGCAGAAGAACATCTTCCTGAAACAGATTTCAAATTTTTTAAAGATCTTGAAAATTATTGATCAAAGATATTGTGCAAATGATAGCTATGCAAACACTTAAGATGCGTAATGTAAGAGGTGAACCTGACATTTTCAAAGAAGATGGTGTTCGACTGTCAGTCTTTACGACAAGGAGAACAGAAAACTCGTATCTCATATGAATGTAGGCAAGTAATTTTTAAGCCTTTCTCTTGACAAATGGAATGACAATGATGACTACCGTAACTGGGAAAAGAGCGGCTTCAAAATTTACAAGTAGTGAATGATATAGTGCAGAACAAGGCATCAAGCTTATTGAAGATTAAAAAAAAAAATTGCAACAAATTATGAAGATAAAAAGCAATTCTTGCTATAGGTGATAGAAACACACAGGAAATGCATTCCATCAGAAACTACGAAAAAATCCGTTTTAGACACTATTTTGTAATATAAAGAACAAAATATACTTAATTTTTTTTTTTTTACTTCTATATTGATTTATTAAGAGATTGTAAAATAAAAACATATACATAAATTCGGCAGGTTTTTAAATTATTAGAAAAGAATAGAATACACTAACTTAGGAAGTTTGTGGCTGTTGAGAACCCTCTTACAGTTGGAATATGAAGTTGAAATTCTTCCAGAATATTAATGTCAACAAGTCTAAAAAATTTGAGGGGTGGCCTGTTATGTATGTGAAACTTTATTTTTTTACATGTGTTGTTGAACCACTTTACTGATTATTATAGCAAACAAATACGAAACTAAAGAGAAGATATCATTCAATAATATATTGATTTATTTACAGATTAGAAATGAAATAGCTAAACACAATTTAAATACTAAGGTATGACAGAAAATGCTCACCATATTCATTAGGAGGAAACTGCATGTGTTGAGAATGTTTAAAACGTGGGACACTAAAAGCACTTGCACCACAATGATGAGGAAGCCTGCGATCAATTCCGGCAGGTGGTAAGGGGCCTATATTTGGGTAAACTTGAGATGGAAGCATAGAGCTTTGGCCATAGTAGTTTGGCGAATTGGACAATGAAGTCTCACTTGCAAAAGGTCGTGCTTCACTAGTAGATGGTAAATTAGTTGCTGAGGGAGAAGCTTTGGAGCTAGGTTTATAAGTTGTTTGCATCTGCACACAGTAGCTCTCATTAGCAGTCTTTGATTGGTAATGATACATCTGAGTAATCGCTACGTCTTCATTCGAGACAATATGCTCAATCTTCCTTTCAGACTTACTTTCTTCTTTAACTTCACTATCTTTGTGGGTGTTTATCTGCACTTTGGTAACTTCAGTGTACTGAGTCATGCCAAGTTTAGTTGTTGCAGCAGTTGATGCAACAGTGCAACTTCTGTTAGTAACAGTGGCTGCCGAGGTGCCACTTTCAATAATGGTCACCTCAGATTCTGCTGTAAGATTTTTTTTGTTTGTTACATTTACTTTAGTTATCTTCTTAGAAGTTGATAGTTCTGCATTTTTACTTGAGACATCTTTAAACAGGTTTTTGACATCCTCGTGTTGGCCTTGATCACTTTTCTTAAGGGTCGGTTTTGGAGTCTCAATTACCTCATCTTCAGAATCTTCCTTTTCTTTTTTGATAATTGAGAGATCAATTTCGGTTTCAGTATCGGAAGAGTTGTAGCATTTATCACTTTTTTTATAACTGCGCTTAGGTTTTGGTTCCAGCTGATAACTTGCAGCTAAAATAGCTTGTGCATTAAGACTTGCCATTCGTTTGCAGATTTTAGTATCAATTATTTCTACATCAGGTGATTTTCTCTTTTTGCCCCTTCTGCGTATTTTTGCTTTAGCAGGTAAAGCATCTTTTCTGGGATTATTATCCTTTTTTGAATTATTATCTTTTTTCATAATCTTTGGTTTCTCCTCAGGAGTTTTGTTTTTTTCGTTTTTCTTCTGATTCAAACCGATCAGGGGTTTCAACTCCTTCTTGATTTCTATATCCTCATCAGAATTCTCATTTAAGAAATCAATCAGTGTTGTTTCATCCACTTCCTGCATATTCTCCCCAACAACACGTCCCTCATTCTCATACAAAACATGAACTTTGGCAAGGGCATTTAAACTTGCCATTCGATGTGTTCTGGCGGTAGGCCATTCCTGTAGAGAATTGTAAGGAAACCTAGGCCTCAGTTCCCGCGGAGGGGATCCTTTGTGTTTTCCACCTGAAGACAGCTTTTCACATAGTAATTTAATTGCTCTATCCTTATTCATTGACTTAATCTTTGTCTTCTTTCCCCCTTGAATGTTGGACTTCACTTTGGATGTTATGCGCTTCAAGGTGGTTTTTTTCTTCTTGGAGCATTCTTTTTTATCCTCTTCTTCAGATTCCTCCTCAATATCACTAACTTCCTCATCAGATGAGAGAAGAACAGAAGTGGAGTAGCTTACTTTCTTCACAGAAACAGACTTGCGTAGTTTGCAGGACTTAACAACACTGACTGAAGACGAGCGTTTCGATACGATAACCACTTTCTGATGACGATTGGCCGAGGTTGACTTCTTCTTGGCATCTCGAACTGCGCACTTCATGTTTGCTTTCTTAACTGCTAGTTTTGAATTTTGGGCAACCTTAGAACCTTTCCAACCATCTGATTTAACCAGGCAACTGCATGACTTTGGGGGATTTGTTTCTTTGGCTGAGTTGTTACGTTTCCCTTTTTCCAGTGCCAAGACTCTTGTAGCAGAACGGGAACTACGGTCTACTTTTTTCAATATTCCCAAACGTGAGATGGATTTTGCACCAGACATGTTGAGGTTATTGAATAAAATGCATCTCAACTAGCACGTTGCGTAACCTAGGGGAAATAAATGCAATAATAAGTATTTAAATGGGTAAAATATATTATGGGAAATCAGTAAATTATATTAAATGTGTTGATGTATCAATTAAAGATTACTGATTGCAATTGTACTGGGCATAAACTTCATGAGAAAATCCTGGTGAAATATTTAGCATAGAGTAGTCATAATTAAACTAATGCTGTATAGAGTGCCATCTAGATTTTAAAGGATCTTTATAAAATTATTTTGCAGGTGTTAAATACAGGGGATAAAGTAAGTTTTCTAAATCATTTAGGTAGGAATTTTTGGAATAATTCCAAAAAATACTAGGAAATTTTAGGGATATTTTTTTTAAAGCTGACATAAGCTCTTAACACAGATATATTCAACCCAAATCTTATTCCAAAATCAGCAAACAAATTCAAATATTCAAAGTGTCATATTGAATAAGTCAAACAGCTTTTTAGAAAAAAATTATTTATACAAGCAATTATACTACTACTAGTATATTCACAAACAAGATAATCTAATTAAACGCATATTTAATTTTTAAGTAACATTCAAACTATTTCAAAAAGAGTATTGGTTAAACTTTTAAATTTAAAGTAATATTAATAAATTCAGCTGCAATTTAAAATTGTTTATCCAGGTAATATATTACTTAAATTTCAATCACTAGATTATCAGACCGACATAAATCCCGGACATAGCGGCTATTACATGAGCGCTACCATCAGCTAAATTGAGTATCATAACAATGTAAATCTCATTGATAGATCCCAACATACAAATGTAAATCTAAACAACAGCGGCAGTTACATCAGCTTAATCCTCAGTGAGGCTAGAAAGCTAATTAGATTTTTTTTTTATATCTTCAGTTTTTTTCGTGAAGGGATTGTCAAACGAAATCATACCAACGCAATGTTTATTGCGCCCTCTATAGCAAAACTTATGTGCCGATGGATAATTTAAAGCTATGTTGTAGTGCATATTTGATATTAGTACTGTAATTTTTTTATAAATGATGACATTCACAGCCTTTGGGGCAACAATCAGAATTATGCAAATAACCCGATGTTTTTCTGGCATTAGTTTCAGACCAGTTAGAAAAAAACCTAAGGGGGTGAGACATAAAAAGCAAAGTTGAAAATTAAGGAACACTCTAGTGTACACATTGTAATATGATAGTAAAATACATATTGTCTACTACAAAGGTTCATATCATGAAGTAAGCAACCAAATATGAACTACCTTTATCACAAAGTGGCTGGAAACTTTTTAACAGTATACTTTTATGATTTTTACGTCACACATTGTCTACTACAAAGGTTCATATTATAAGTAGGCAACCAAATATGAACAATCTTTATCATTAACCAAAGTGGCTAGAAATTTTTTAACAGTATACATTTAATATTTTTATGTCGTCCAATTGAAACATTGTTTGAGACCTGTAAAAAGCATATTTATTGTTTATGTTCATAGACATTGTTAAAGGAAACAAAAATCCTTAATAACAAAATACTTCAGAATCAATAGGATAATTTGCTATTTTGCCAAAATATATGCTTCTACCTTAAACATTCTGACAAAAACTTTCTATATTACAGATACTTTGCATTTATTTTATAACTATGCAAAATAGAGTTCGAGTAATTGCTTCATTTTCATTTCTTGCTATCTAGTTCAAGCAACAGTGTTTTTCCATTGTGTTCAGCATTATCGCCTTTAGTAGAAGAGTTTTAAAGTGGCTTTCATTCTAAGAAGTGAAATGGGAATTGGTAAGGTTAGTAGCCAGGGGGCTTGTGGTCAGGTCTTTTCTTCAAAAAGGTAATGTGAGAGGGAGAGACTAGAAGGTGGAGAGAAAGGGGAGATAGAGAGATCAGGATCAGAGGAAAATGGAGAGGGATAATCTTTCTTTGCTTGCTTTCCCCCTGCCTCCTGTAAATTTTCCCCTTTTTCAAGCTGCTTGTATTGCCATTAATCCTCTTGTTTTTGCAATCAGGTATAAGTTTAGCCCCACTTAAATTGTAGACTGGGTTTATTGGAAAGTTTCTTGCTCTTGTGGTGGAATAGGAAGTTGGTGTAAACACTGTTTGAAATATTTAATTTTTTTGCACACAACAAGAAGCATATGCATTGTAAACATTGTCGCAGTACACCCTTTCTTCAATATAGAACTATCCACATCTTTGTGTAACTCGGCTGCTAGAAATTTCTTATGCTCGTTTGGCATAATTCAAAGTCAAAGAAGGTCAAAAGTTGAAGGTACTGATAAAAGTGTAAAGTTATTGATGTAAAAAAAAGTTGTAAAATAGTGATGCTGCAGAGTGCAGATTGAAAACATTTACTATTTTTTTTTGCACCATCAGGAGATGGAGTTGACAGACAAAGGGAAAAAGCTCATTCCAGTAAACCTATAGAAATCAGTAGTTTAACAGTGTGCATCGAACGTACCTGGGAGGGTAGAGGAAAAAGATTTTTTGTCCCTCTATAAAATTTCTTCGAAATTAGTAACTTTTTTTAGACTTTAGCAAAAATTTTAAGTACATGGGTGCCCCCAGGAGGGTGCAAGGAGGTGCACTTGCACCCTCCTAGCTTTAAGAATTTGAAAAAAAATTAAAAAGTATGAGAGGAAAGGTGTAAATTCCAAGATAAAAAGAAAAGTACATATGCCGTTTCGGTTTTTATGTTACAATAAACATTTTTTTTCCTATTATTTTAGTCTTTTGTTTCCTTTCTATGTCATTTTTTATAGCTACTGGTGCCTATTGTCTAGGATTATTGGAGGCTGAGTAGAAGTATTTATTTCTTTTATTGTATAATCATTTCCTGTGTAGTTCTCAAAATTCTAGGAAAAATAATTTGCTTTTTACGTCATCAGATATACTATCTTGAAATATATTTTTAGAATTCACTTAAACATATCTAATACTGCCTTTTTATTTCATTTTGAATATTTTTTTTTAAACTATTTTCAAAACTTGGAAGAAATATAATTTACTCTTCTGTATTTTTGCATCTTCGTGTTCCTCTGTTCTAAACACTGTCTCTTGAATGCCGTGAGATCTAGTTGGATGATAAAAAATCATTAAAAAGATTTTTTTTTAATATTTTTACTATTTTGTTCTTTTTAACAGGGTTGCGCTTTCAAAAATATATAGTACCATGATTTTTTTAAAACTATTCTCAAAGAGTATAAATTAGAATGTCTAACTATTAATTAAAATTTCTAAAAAATTAATGATTTTGATAAAAATCTAGTCTTGCACCCTCCTGCAAGTATTTTTGCGGGCACCCATGTTTAAGTATAATTTGAGAAATTTTAGGGAGAAATAAAAATTTAAGAAATTTCGAGGCAAATTTGTACTTTGTAAATACTAGTAATAAAAATTATGCATTAATTAGTGTTTATTATAAAATGCATGAGCTAAATAATAAAATCTAATTTGATACCTTTTGTGAAGCTAATACACAATTACCCAAGTTCTTTAAGGTCACTGTTAATTTTGAGCACTTAGTCTCAGAAAGTGAAAATTTTTCGGCACCTTTTAATTAAAAGTTTAAAAAATAATTAGTATTGTGGGTTGGAGACCCCTTCAACAGATGGCAGCATTCCCCGATTTGAACGAGCCAATTAGACAAGACATAACATCTGGCAGAGAAGTCGTGATGTGGAAGTACGTCACGACGAAAGGAGAGAATTCTTGGAGAGAGATGAGAGAGGAAGGTTGTGTGGGTGTTGTACTAGACCATGTAACCCACAAGAGTTTATGTTTATTAAAGTCAATATTATTTAAACTTTACAAATAAATCGTCATTTATTCCTACTGACCTTCCCACATGAGGGCTCAGCCAAAGGAAATGAAAAGATCTTCGGACAACAAAAGCCAATAGAGAAATTGTCACGCGAGTAGTAAAATTGACTCATGAAGACGGATTAATAGATACGGTCGCCTAGCCGGGGAGTATTGAAAAGAGGAAAACCGAACACTTGTGAGTCGTCTATCTGCACGGCAGCCCTAAGAAAAGACTTTCCTAGGAGTCTAATTTGCAGTCCCGCAGGAGCAAAACCAGAAGCATTACCACCAACTATGCCAGCACTGGAGCATCAGTGATGAAAACTTGAAAACTACCAACAGACTCTACATTCAACAGAAATGGAGATTGGAATGTGCACAGGGTGCATGAAACAAAAAATAGGACATATATAAGCTAAACGACGAGTTTTTATCGATGGGGTTTCATAAGTGTCTGCACGAGTGTCTACACAGCATCTTGCGAGTAGAAAATTTTGATTTTTTAAACTAACCGTGGCACTAAATACAGCTTCAAATTCAAATAAACAAGTTATGACCTTTTTGGAGAAGGCACGAAAATGTGATTTAATAGTTTTTGTTAGATAACTTAACTTAATTGTTCCTGAGCATGCGACAAATGAACAGATGAATAAATTAATTACAGAATTGAGTGCTTATTCTGCGGAAATAACTAAATATATGTTATTTAGTTATTAAGTTAACAGGATTGTAATTTGATGGAAGGAAAGATACCACGAAAGTGCAAGTCAAGAAGGGATTGAAATATTGTACAAGTACTAAAAAGGAGGAGCATTTTACACTTCTTCAGGAGCCAGGCTCACAATGTATCGACCAGGTTACAGTGAATACTGGAGAAGCCAAAACTATAAAAGAGTCCACAGTAAAATTTCTGGGAGCAAGTGGAATCGATCTGAATGAACTTAGTTTAATAGAATGTGATGAAACAAGTTTAAATACAGGTAACAAAGGAGGAGTAATTCATTTGCTGGAGCTGGAGCTAAGGAGACCATTACATTGGTGCATTTACTTGCTGCATGTTAACAAGCTGCTATTACGACACTGCATTGGTTGGTGCAACAGTTGGTTCCAAAGAATTTTCTGGGCAGATTGGAAAAGCAATTAAAACCTGCGAGAATTTCTCTATAAAGCAATTTGTCTCAATCAGTCTAGAGAATTAGAGAATATGTCAAATATAGATACTTTAATTCGCAGTAATGAACATTTATATTTATATTACATATGTCCATCTGTATTTGTGTATGTTCTTATGACCTATCAATGAAATATCCAGTACCAGTTGCACACTACAGGTGGTTAACAGTTACAAATTGTATTTTTGAAATTGTATGTGACTATAGAAAGTCGGTCAGAAAATTAAATATTGCTTGCACCCTTATGATTTCATATAGAAAGATACAGTTCTCTTACAGAAAAAGCATGTCGTGCATGGAGAAATTTTCTTTATATTTGGCACTGGATATCAGAGCTATAGTGGATTGTGTTATTGAGCGAAACTGTTTTTTGTCATTACGAAAATATGAAAATGGTTAGGCTCAGGGATAAAAGAGCGCATGTAAGGTTCCTTGGAATTAAAAGAATATTAATTGCCAAGTGCCAAAACAAAATTTAAAATCAGAGGATTACACTTGAAATCATTAATTGGCAAATAGTTGGTCACTATGATCCTCCTCTAATAAACAGTGGTAGAAGTGAGGGAAAAAAGTGGGGAGACGTCTAAAAGTTGGTGACAAGTACCCCCCCCTCAACGATAAATTTTATAATTTTGTATCTTTTAAAAAAATTTAACTAGTAAGGAAATAATTTATACTTCCTAACACTGACATTGATCATCAAAGGTCCAAAATTTATTGTTATTTTAATGAATAATCTGCGACTTAGTTTTTTTACTTGAAAGTAAGAGTAAATAGTAGGAAATTAAAAAAACTTAAAACTTTTTAAAATAAATTATACAATTTAGAATTATATGACTCGGAGACAGTGATAGGATGAATTTGTTTTAGCAATTTTGTCTTTGATTGTATATAGTAGTATTGTATCGTGCTTTTAAGCATTAAAAGTAAAAAAAAAAAAAAAAAAGGCAAAATGATTTTTTTACTTTCTTAAAGGAGACCTCACAGAGTTGTCAATGGACCAACTATTGCCAATTTTTCAGAAACGAATGAAATTAGTTTATACTTATGAAGAATTTCTTTCCGATTCCAAATATTTAAACGAAAGTTCTTTAAAAAAATTAGTTATTTAAATATTAAGAAAAAAAAAATGCCTCAAAACCGAGCCAAAACCAGTCCGATCAAAACACAAAAAAAAATGTGTGACGTCAAGGATTCCTACTGTTTCTATGATTATCGTGAGGTTTCTGCCAAATAGTTGGCACTGGTAGACCATTGCCATATCATGTACAGGTTGGCGCACTTTGAGAGAAACTTGCAAAATTGGTTTCCACGGCCGCATTTCAAATCAAGACATTTGGGAACCCTTGACGTCACATTCTATGCAAGTCGAATGAATCGTTTTTTTGCCAACATCTAACAGGGAAACTTTGATTGAAAATTTTTAAAAAAAGAGCATTGAGCAGAAATTTTTCAGTTTATAACTTTTTCAAAACATTTAGAATTAAATAAAAAAGAAATAAATAAAAAAAAGCGGGAACTGTCCATTGTCTTCTGAGTCATGCAATGTGCATATTCAGCACTACGCCTTCCACTAATGAGTCACGATTTTACATATGGTATTGAATTAAACTTAACTAATGGTGGTCTCACACGCTTTATGAAAATAAGGCTTGAAATTATGCTGACTTTCAAACTGTATCTAATATCCATATGAACGTCATTCATAGAACTAAATACATGTTCGTATTCCTCAGACTACAAGTGTATTCACAGCATTAATCAAAGGTTTCAATTGGATTTTATTTTGGATTGGATTTTTTCAAGATGAGTGTTTGCATTTTTCAACTTTTCTTGTTGGAATTCACGGATAATTTTTTCAGCACATTTATGAGCTTCAGTGGTTTTGTATTTAAAAATCTTCTTTCTCAAGGATTTTCATTGGTCACATTCTTTGTCTCCATGTGGCAAAATGTTACACCCTATCTATTCAATAAAAAGTTTCAAATGTCGTTTTTTTCTGGTCACAAGCTTTTAACTTCCTTTAATGTATTGCATCCAAGTTTTTGTTTTTTACAAGTAAGCTATGGATACTCGTTACTTCTGAAGGTGCGTATTAACAGTTACTAACACTTTGGATAATCGTTACTACAGTGCCGAATTTGGTTAGTGTTGTCGTCACATGCTAGATTCTCTTCATGTGGTCGATTTTTAACTTGATGCACATTTTCTATTGCTCCTTCCTCAACATTCTGCAGTGTATTGGACCCATTTTTGTTACAGTTTTGAAGCCAACTTATCAAACTCATTTTGTTTTGCACTAGAATGACTACGAATACAAATATCATTTAGAATCAGAAGTAGGGATTAATGGTAAAGTTGGAGAAATATGCAGCTTTCTACTAGTAATAATCAACAAAATGCAAAGCATTTTAAAGTTAATGGTTGAGAACAAAACATTAAATGATAGTGCAATAAATATGTCTTCTATCTACTTCTCAATAATTCAGACAACAGGCGCCAAAATTCGCCATGCATCTGCAAAAAAAGTTGACTGATGACTATGGTTTAAAAAAAAATAAAAAAATATGAAAGTATAAAATATAACAAATAGCCAGAAAATCGCTCAAAATGCAGAAATAGTAAAGAGGTCAATGCTCTATTTTCTTTAGTAGTTTTTAGACAGATTGTATGTTTTTAAAAGTGGGGGGATGGATTTCAGTGGTTTTAGAAGTGGGGAGACGCATGGGTATTTTCTTGAAAAGTGGGGGGATGCGTCACTCCAATGGCGGATCCAGCCAGGGGGCACGCGACCCCCCTCAGGTGGAGTCTTTTTTTAGAATTTACAGAAATAAATAAATAATAATAAATATATTTTTTTTCCCAAGTTTTTTTCAATAAGTTCACGCAACAATTATATCTTAACCTTCATCTAATTTCCAAAAAAAGCAACAAAAAAAAAAGCTTATTTTTGTACCAAGGTTCTATTTATAGCCTTCTCTCTTCCCATTCAAACGGTTGTTGGAAGACTGTACAAGTATTCAAACCTCCACCCTCTTGACCTTGAAGATATCTTGAACCCCTGATACCAGATCCCTTTTTTGTCGAGTGGGAGGAAGAGATTTTGACTCACATGCGTAATGTCCAACGCCAACCAGGGGGGAAAAAAATAATGAGAGGTTAACTATTTGTGTTACCCCTGGGGAAATGGCCACCCCCATTCAACTGGACATGGCAATAGGCTAAACTTAAAACTTTTGAAAGAAAGGAAGAGGAAGGTTATTTATTAACTGCATAAGAACTCGTCCAGCTCTATATTAACTCGTCCAGCTCTCTAAAAACAAAGTTCAATTCTTTCACTACACAAGTAAAGAAGGAAAAAGCGCATTGTGTACTTTGTTCGGCAATGCACCATGTGCAGTCTTGTACAGATTTTTTAAACCTTTCAGTACTGCAACGGTTTAGCACTGCAAGGGCTCAGGGCCTTAGCTTTAATTGTTTATCCAAGCATCACGTATCTGCTTGAAAGAGCAAATTTAAATGTTGTGAGTGTAACAAGAGGCATCATACACAGATACACTTAACTAAAGAGCAAGCTTCTAGCGGTGCTTCACCCTTGTCAGTGAATGCTGCTGAATTTTCACCCCAAGTTTCAACAATTCCCAAGAGTAGCGAGACTGAGCTTACTACATTTTCTTCTTGTGTGCAACACTCACCCAAACAAGTACTTCTGTGTACTGCAAAAATCAAAGTGCTTGATACTTCAAACCAGGTCCAGAGTTTTCGTGCATTACTGGATCCAGGTTCAGAGGCTTCCTTCATTTCAGAAGCAGGATTTCAGTGTTTAGGCATTTCTAAGAAAAGTGTATGTCTTCAAATAAACTGCCTTGGATCTTCAGATGCCCGCACAAATAGCATCACTAACATTACATTCTCTCCACATTTCTCTCCAGAACCAGTCTATAGGACATCAGTCTACATTGTTAAGAAAATCATAGGTGACTTGCCACATTCACCACTTGATGCAAGGTTTATCAATCAATTCTCGGATCTCATTTTGGCAGATCCTAACATTAACAGACCAGGTCCTGTAGACATTTTGTTAGGGGTTGACTTGGCCTTACCTCTACTTAAAGGAGAAATCATTAGAAGATGTCCAGGGTCTCCATTTGCTATTAGATCCTAACTGGGTTGGATTGTCGCAGGTAGTGCTGACTTGGCAGCTGAAAATACTGCGATTCATGTAAACAACATTCAAGTACCACTGATACTTTAGTATCGAACTATTGGAAACTAGACTCTGTACCCGCTGCAAATCTGCTAACAGAAAAGGAGCAGGCTTGCGAGACTCACTTTTTAGAAACCCATTCAAGAGATGAAGCACCAACTGTAATTACTACTAAAATCTTCATACAAGAACTTTGGAGTTACAACTTGAACAAAGAACAAAACTATAACATATGTCAATCATGATTATGTGACATTATAACACATGCAGTCAAATTTAGGGTTCAAATTAATCAAGTTTTATCTATGATATTTATTATAAAACATAACAATTGAAAACATACCTATAATTTTGTACATTTTTTTAACATATGTCCAAAAAAATCCAGTTTAATGCTTGTACATTTTATTAACACTCCAATTTAAGTTTAATTCCTGTTGTAAATATTCTTGTTGTAAATATATTTACAATAGAAAATTGCAATTGAAAAAAAAATCAAGAAACGTTTTAATAGAAAAATAGTTCAAATTAACTAAAAATTGACATATTCCTCCAAGTATAATAAAGTTTAAAACAGTAACTGATGACTTAGTACAGACTGAGGATTTAATATAGGTTCATAAAATACATTACAATTAATTTAACTTTAACTGATGATCTTTTTAACTAGACTAATTTCTTGGAAGAGGAAGCAATTTCTTTTCATGGATTATTTTTTTCAATAGGAATTTAAATTGACTTTTAACATTAACATCTGAATTATAATTTTACCCAACTAATGCACAAAGCTCCAAAAGATATGACAGGTAATGATAAATATAAATAAGTACCTTTTACCAAGTCAATTAAAAACTGAAATCTTCAAGAAAAAGAATACGACCCAGAAAATGTCTAGATCTCAAAATCTATTTATAGCATTTTACTATTTTAGCGTAAAAATGAATATTATAAAATTTCATCAAAACATCAGGAAATAATTAATTTTCGATGCAGATAATTAAAAACCACCAAGCATATATGGTACTATATGTCAATTAGAGAAATAATTTAAATATATTTTTTTAATGTTTTTTCATGAATTGTCAAATTAAGAAATTGCACAATTAAACAATCTTACTTCAAACAGGAGTCAAGGACTGAGAGCAATCTTTAAAGATGTTGTTAATGCATTTAAAGGTATGTTGCATTTCCCTAAAATTAAATATTAAAGGTTTTTTTTTTTTTTTTTTTAAATTAACGCAAAATTACCCAAATACCCCAAAATTTTCCTGCTACGGATACAGAAACAAAAACGCGAAGAAGAAAGCTGAGTTGAGAGCTTTGTTTCCTTTTCCTGTGATTATGGTATGCACATGCAAAGGTAAACAGTGATGTTAACTCTTGTGAAATGTGTGACGTCACAAATTTTGATTGGGACAATTCCCCAATGCATTTTTTTTAAAGGAAATTTGAATTGCAGTTTTTAAAATGGTTTAGATCAGTACAAATGCAAAGTGATGGTGGGGGGGATAAGAGGATATATCTCCCCATCCACGAAATTATAAGTAGATCTCATGAGACTATTGACTAGGAATTTTACCCATCTATATTTTGTATTATATTCCAAGAATTATAGTTTAATTGGTACAGTAAGCAAAAAAAAAAAGTAAAAAATATTCGAACGATGGCTATATCTTGTATTCTAATTGATGAAATAACAAAAGTCAAGTACCGTTCTTTGTAGAATGTAGAAGGTCTTTATTAATTGTATATAATTTTTTTTTTTAATCATGAAATTTAAATGAGGTTAAAGAATTGACAAATTAATGTTAGAAGAAAAAATTACTTTTTTGGTCATAAATTCTTAAATAATTAATATATTTTAGTAATTTTTGTTTCAATTATTAATCAATAGAACAATTTTTAAATAGGAACGTGTATTTTTTAAACTTTCATGAGCCTCCATTTCCCCTGCAGATTTTTTTTCATTCTATATTGACTTTTGATTCTCAATATTTTACCAAAAATGTTAAAAAAAAAAAAAAAAAAAAAAAAACTCACTTTAAGGGAGCGTGTAATAGATAACGTCTTGAAGCACGCAAATGTTCGATCCTTCCTCGCTTTAAAGAAATTTATCATCGGCCAAAACATTTCTGCTCATAAGTGGTGTGTTTCTCAACATAATGAACTGAAATTTGATATTTAGGGTAAAGAAGTATTCTAAATCGAATGAAAACATTAAAAATATAGGGGTTCGTATTGAAATTTTTAAAGATAGAGTTAAGCTTATTTAGTAAACAGCCCCTGAGACAAAGTTTTTGCACCAGACATATGGAAATCGTGACAATACAATCACACTTTAACTTTTTTTTTCTTCAAAATTATCATTTTAAAAATCGGATTTTTGTGCACTTAAAATTATATAATTAGTAATGTTGCTTAAATGAAAAAAAAAAAAAATCAGTTTTATTCAAAAATTAATTAACATTTAACTCGTTATAATTAGCATATTTTTTAAGCTGTTACTCGAATTTTATGAGGCAGAGAAAAGAAATTATGGTTGGAAATTGATATCATTCTTAATGTTATGAGCCTCCATTTAGTTTCAAGAAAATATAGTTTTTTTTTAAACATTGAAAGCAGAAAAATCGCAATTTTTCTAAAAACTTTTGCATTTAAAAATATAGCAAAACTCATTTTCTTTTCCAATCAATTTGACTGAGGTTCAAAACATCTAATAGTTAATAATGCAGAGTTGAATTCTCAAATCATATTTCAAAATGATTACATCAAACTTCAGTTATGACTGTTTAAAGGAAGTTCCACGTGTCAAAAACACGATTTTTTAGATGAGTTTAAAATATTCAAATTTATTTTCAGAACAAAATAGTACTTCAAACTAATAAAATAACCATTAACTTGCAAAAATTCCATCTAAAGATTATTTTAAAGAAGAAATTTTCAAGGGCAGCGAAGTCGAAAAATCGCTAATCTGGTTGCCTAGCTATATACGCATTACGTGGAAGGGAAGGCTCTACCATCGATATAGATAAACAACTGGATAGACTGCTCCATTGTCAACGCAAAGAGAAAAACGCGCCGGGGATTGCGAAGCTGGTGGGAAGATTAATCAATCACAGTTCACTTCAGTGGCGGCTCGTGGGTATTAAAAGTGAGGGGGCCCAAATTAACAATTGCATGTCATGGGGGGGGGGGGGGACATGCAAATATGAATTTCATGTAATTTTGTAAATGTTACTTAAATGTATATGGGAAAACAAAACTACAAGATTATTAAACAGTTAAATTATCTAAGCATACTGATATCTGATAAAATAAATATTTTAATAAAAGGAATTATTATTACAAAAACGACGCGACGTTTCGTTTGAGAATGGACGACGTCAGAAAGGGTAAAATGAATACACTTGCACCTTTTGCTTTTGAAAATTAAAAATGAAGCGAAGAATTCCTAGGCAAAAAAGTAAAGTACAGGCTTCAGATTATTCAATTGAACGTAAAATTACGACATATCTATTTATAAATTGTTCCGTAAGAAATCCGATACTTCATTCACGGTTGAAAATTCCTGGTTTGAAGTTTTAGCCGCTTTGCACCCTTTTGTATGCGATCTGCATCCCCTTGCCACTGTCTATGCGTTTGAGAGTTTAAATTTTTTATTTATGGAGATTATTTTAAGGATCTTGGTCTTCCGGGAAGTCTACCAAGACCTGGACGCTATCTCAATGACCAGTGGTCAGTGATTAGGAACAGCCATAAGTACGATATTATCGGGACTCACTGTAAGATAAAAAAAAAAAAATTAAAATTAAAAAAAAAAAAAAGTGTGTTAAAGTTTACCTTTTTGCTCCCCCCCCCCTCCCCCTTTAAATATAACTAATTATTCAATCATATAATGAAAAGCATGTTATAATTAATAATTTTATTAAATTAAGAATAGAGAACACATTAAAATGAACTCGTGTCGATTGGACGAAGTGATAAAGTTAAACAGCCTTGAAGATAAAACTTTTTTAATATAAGAAAAGTTACCAATATTTTCAACAGTATAAAACATTTCATGTACAATACAGGTGGCTGGATTAGATACCAACAGTGTAGGAAGAAAAAGCTTTTTATTTTGTTTGACATCATAATAATAAATTAAAATACTAATCACAAAAAAATAAGTGAAAGTATGAAAACCGATGTCACTCAATTTCTATTCTGTAAGAAAAAGAAAACAAAGAATTAAGGAAGAGTTATAAAATAAATTAAGTCAAAACCTTGGTTAAAAATTCTGTAGGAATCACAGGGGAAAATTTTTCATCAAATATATTACATGATTCATAAAAAAAAAAAAAAAAAAAAAAAAAAAAAAATGCCGACAGCAACAATTTCACTTTTCGTAACTTTAGAGTAAATACTTCAATAAATAATTTTATAATGTTTTAAAATAATTTAAATAAATCATTTTAAAGACATCGGTATTGCTCCTAATATTCAAGTCAATGATATTTCATGAATCAATTCAGCAAAATAATTTTAATTTAACAGAAAACTAATGATAAATGCCATTAACTTAGAATGTGCAATATTTCTAAATTTACAACCAAAGTCAAAGGTATTGTTATATTGACCAGTTCAACAGTTTTAATTTAAATTCATGAAAAAATTAATAATTACTTGATTTGAGGATGAATTATTACTTGAAAAATGCATTGCATATGCATCTCAAATTTGAGATGTCTACTTACATTGAAACCAACCTGCAAAACATCTGATGGGGCTCGATTCGACGACGTTTCACATGTGAATTGAATATATTTTGCCTCTGGTCAATGAGTTTTGACATAGCGATAGTTAAAAATGGGTGTTTTACCATGATTCTTGATATTTTTAAAAGAAGTTGAGCAAAAATGGAACTCGCTTCAAATTTAATATTTTATTTAATTCAGAATTTATTTTGAGAATTGGATCCTACCTGAGTTAAGAATAAACATCGTTTCTTCAATTTTAAGAATGCACAAATTTTATTTGACAATTTCAAATTGCTTGTATGATTTTGCTTTTTAAAGGTTCATTGTAGGTTCATGACTCAGATTCTTTACTAAATGCTCATGAAATTTTTTTCTAGTAACAGTAACTAGGTTTGCTTTATCTACATTTTACATATTATTTGGGAGAGAGAGGGGGGGGGGGGGGAGGAGGTTGAAAATTCTGTAACTGTGACGTTTACCTTTTAACTTTAACCAAGGAGGTTAGAAGAGAAGGAGGTGTGAGCAAACTGGAAAACCATTCGAAACCGGTTGTACCTATGAAGCAGGTTTATCGCCGTTTTCGCCAAGCAACTAAGCCCTTTTCGACGCCAAACTCTCAACTGCGCCAAGCTTAGTTGATTTTCTCTACCAGCGGTTCCTACCCCCACGGACCGCGAGTAGTGCGGTACTGGGCCGTGGACTCTGGTAGAGAATCGCCGAGATAAATATTATCGGAGCTTCAGGGTTTAAGATGGAAACAATCTAGCCACTCGATTGTATTTTCCGATGTTGTAACGAGTGAATAACATCGATAGTGAATAATGCGTGAATTAAACAGCATGGCTAAGTTTTAATCTAGATATTGACTCTCTCATTGACGGGGGATAAACAATGTAAAAAATTCCGATGATTTTTTTTTTTAAACTTTGGTCACTTGTTTTTTAGTTTTCTAATTGTCGTAACAGCCAAGTGCAATCAAGTTCCTCACTTTATAAAAAAATATAATTTAATTTTTCGTGTACATTATATTTTTTTCATAATATAGATAGTTGATCCGAACAACTAAAAAGGTTAGAAACCGCTGTTTTATACAATATCATTTTTCTCTTTGTCAAAGAGAACTTCTTCTGTCCCCCCCCCCCTCCCTTCTCCCAATTTGTTTGGGAAGTTGTTTGGGGGGAGAATCTTTGTTGAGTTAGTATTATTTTTGTAGCTTTTATTATTCTAAAGCAATTATAAAATGGACTTGTTTACTGTTTAACATTGCTTTATAAGCAGTGGCGTTATTGACTTGACCCCAATGCGGAAAGGGGGGGTGATGTCTGCTCAGGGGACCATAAAGGATGATACTTTTGTATCGATAAACAAAATTCTTCTAAAAATCATTAAATTTTTTTTTCTGAGAATAGCGATTTGACCATACAAGTATAATATACGAGAAGGTTGAAAAACAAATAATAAGATGTAATATGCAGGTGCAAATTTGGAAATTATGGTAAGTCACAATATGTTTCAACTTATATCAAATGATTGTATTTCATTCGTTCTGACAGTTACTTACAAATTATTACCTTTTTTAAAAAATTGTTTATATAAATTTCGATTTTGTGTGTGTGTGACCTACAAATCTGCGAATGGCTAATTAACCCTCTTACCGTCATCCAATCAGGCTGACCAACCTGATGGCGGTGTGGTTAGCGCTCTGGCCACGCATGCCAAAGGCCGGGTTTGAATCCGGGTTTTGCCATGGATGTTCGTTGTGGTTCAGAATCCACGTTAAGCTGTAAATCCTGGCCTGATTAGCCGTTATTGTGCATAAAAATAGGTCTTTGAGCGAACCAACCAACCAATCGGGTGAAATTGGTCACATAGATTCGATATCGATGACAATGCATTTTATTAAGTTTTGGGGGCTGTCACTTAAAGACCGCTATTGCAGACACTACATTGTCACTTCTAATGATTTTTTTTATTAACATCTGTCATCCAGTCGAAATGAAACTTTGCAGATTGATTTGATATAGATTCCAATACATTGTATCAAGTTTTGGGGGCTGCCACAGACACTCAAAAAGATCGCTTTAACACAGGCTTCTATTATCGTTTCTGAATGCTAATAAATCCACTTACCGTCATCCAATCGCGCTGAAATTTGATAGACAGATTCATTGTCACTAAGAATGTATTATATCAAGTTTTGGGGACTGACACTATTATAAAAGAATGCTTTTACACAAGCTACTATCGTCGCCCTCTGATGACATCACACTTCATCCAATTGGACTGAAACTTGCCAGATAGACTCGCTGTGGATGAAAATGTATTCAAGCAAGTTTTGAAACTAGTAAATATTTCGGAATAGATGTTGTTTTTTCCCCTTAGTGATCAAACATTATCAAAACTTGATCTGAGTTCAGTGACTTAACACATAACACATATATATAAAGGATTTATATTAGAAACTTTGTTTTTATGAGTTATAATAGTAAAAAGACTTCTTGAATTTAAGATGTTAATGAGATAAATAATTAAATCATCGAACAGTTTTCTTTCGGTACTTCAGATATTTACCCTTTAATAAGTTTACATTATTAAATAACTCAAGGTGGTTCCTCTAATCTGGCGCCGTAATTTCTCTGTAGTTTGTAAAAGTTTAGATAAATCTGTTAATTTTTAATTCTGAGTTTTATTATGTAGGTTTATATAATAATGTCAATATAAACTGATGATAATAATTATTGTTAACCGTTTCAGTGCTTTTTAAAAGCTTTTTTTTTTTTATTTGCGTTGCAGTATTGAAATTATTCTTAATTAATTACTGAATTCAAACAAAATTCTCACAAAAGTATTTCAATCACGCAAAATATTCCAAAAACACATAAGAGCTTCATAAGTAATAATATAAATTAAACCAAAGCAACGTAGATATCTGATGACCCATGATATTACAATAATAATGTTTTGTAAAACTATTATAACAAAATTCGAATCGAAAAAGAGCATCCAAAGTTGTCAATAGAAAGCCAAGTTTTTTCCATTATTCCTTTTCTTTTCAAACATAAAGTTCGAAATCCAAATACCTTAAGAAATAAGAAAAGAAGCCGCCTTGTTCATCGACAAGTCGTAAAACTTCTGCTTAGAAATCCCAATAGCAGGGGGCTTTTCTCTGTTCCTATTCTTCCCTCAGGCCACGGAGTGATAATGGACTTGTTTTCGGACCCTTGTACCCATCGTCCGTTACAAATTAACAAAGAGGGGCGGTTGTCACCCGCCACCAGGGGGGGGGGGGGAACCGGCTCTCGCATCTCGTTTCAGGCCCACCCACAGTGGACCCTCAATTGCCCTTTACAAATTAGCACCGAGAAGTCTTCAAAAGTAAGCCATTGTAAAAGCTACGATTTAGATTTCAGCGGACATTAGGAATTTGACGCACGGAAAACGAAATAATCAATCGAAGTAAACAACCAAAAACTTTAATTAATATTTTTTAATTAATTTTTTAAGCTTTTTTTATAAAGTGATTTTAAATAAGCGTAGAGCTCTGAAATTTTCGACATTAGTAGATCTTGCCTTCTAATTTTGATTTTCTTAAACAAAATGTTAACATTTAAATTTTTTTTATTTAAATTTTTTTAAAGTTTTTCTTTATAAAGTGACTTCAAATAAGCGTAGGGTACGAGTTTCAGTGAGCGAAGTGAACATATGCTTGCGCAATAAAATTAACCTTCCAGCGAGCAAAGCAAGCCTGTGAGGGCGTAGCAAAGAATTTTTCAGCGAGCGAAGAGAGTTGTGTTTGCGTAGCAACTAACCTTTGAACGAGTGAAGCGAGCCAGTGCTTATGTGTCAATAAACTTTTTAGCCAGTGAAGCGAGGTGCTTTTATGTTACAATTAAACTTCCAGCAGGCGAAGCGAGCTTGGATTTGCGTGGCAATGAACCTTTTTTCGAGTAAAGCCCCAAAAGCTGAGACGAGACCTATACACCAATGATGGATATCCGCAACGAGGAACCATGCAGCTAGTGTAAAATATTTCCAATAGATTACGAAACGATTACATTACATAGTGTGCAAAGGTAAAGAAAATATTGGTATCCATTTTTTTAAAATATTGGTTGGTTGGTTGTATTCAGATTATCTGGCGCCGTCAGCAACACGAGGGCTATAAAATGCGCCGAAACATTCGTCATTAGACAAGCCAACATACATTTACAAACACCCATGCCAACACGGGACTCGAACCCGCAACCTCGTGGTCTAGAAGCTAGCACGCTAACCACTATACCGTTTGGTCGGCTTTAAAATATTGAATCCATTTTTTAAATTTTCATCCACAACGAGTCCATCTGCCAAGTCTCAGTTCAATTAGATGACGGCAAGTGGGTTAATTAGCCCTTTAAATATTTTTCCTCGGTAACTTTAATAGTAGAAGATTTCAGTCATTAAATATTGCTAAAATTTAACATGTTTGAATTAAGGTTTGTATCTGGATAATAGTACGTGAGTAAAGGCTACTGATAATTCTAACGTAAGGCAATAGAAACGCATGTAAAAACTGCCGTTGTGTGACAGTCCCAAAACTTAATAGAAAGCATTCTCATAGACAACGAGTGCGTCCGCTAAGTTTAAATGTTTAATCTCATGATAGGAAAAGGGTTTATAAGTAAACCAAAGCGTCAATAAAAAGCATACGTAAAAGTGGCCTTTTAGTGGTAGTGACTCGCCTAAAAATTTGATTGAATGCATTGTCATCCAAATCGAATCCATCTGCCAAGTTTCAGCTTGATGGGTGGATGGCAAGTGGGCTAATTAGTCCAATAGTAGCGTGTGTAAAAGCAGTCTTTTAGTGATAGTAATAGCCCCCAAAACTTAACTGAGTGCATTGTCATCAACATCGAATCAATCTGATAAGTTTTTTCTCGATTGGATGACGGCAAATGTGTAATTAGCCCTCCATCGATTTGCACTTAATCATACAAAATCGAAGTTAGTGAGAGGGATTTAAAAACCTCTGAATATTGCTTAATTATTAGCTGTGAAGAGTAATACGCATACCATTTGATAGTTCAGGTCTTGAACTATAGCCTACAACCACAGAAATTGCTTTTTTAGAAACTATATTAAAAATTTGGCAGAATTTCAAACCATACCCACGTTTTTTCCCGTAGAAGAGCGTACTAAAAAGTCGGTTTGTATAGGCTTAGTTCAAGTGAGAGTAGGGTTGCCAAAGTCTGCTTCTTCGCGCCAAGCTTGCTCGGACCTCCTCTCTCTTCTAACCTCCTTGACTTTAACACAGCATTATACGATGGCTTAGTTCTAGTGGAGCCACTTATTTAGAGAAGAACATTTTTTATTCTTTGTATAGAAATTCTTCCGTTGATGGCATCGGATTGTAAGTTACTTTAATAATTTAATAGGATATCAAATATTAATGTAAGACAAATCACTTCTTCCGATCATATGGACATTTAAATACTCAAACATTTTTCAGGAAAAAAGTAAATATCTAAATAAAAACAATTTGCAGAGAAAATCTTACTCTTACATTTTGAAAAACAAAGAGCTAAAATGAATGCAATGGATATTTATTGTAGCCACTTTTTTCGCACCGTCATACTAGAGGACCAACGTGCAATTGCCGTCTCTATAAAAAATGGCCATTCCTTTACAGAGAAGTCCACCCCAGAGCAGAGCGATCAGGGATGCTTTAGAAATTTTGTATTTATGCTTTGGCAAAACAGGATGTCACGTGAAAGTCGCAACCTTATATGCCCTATCGGTTTCAAATTCAAGGTCATCCGAAGAAGGGGTCATTTTGTCCCCAGGAAAACTAGCATCTTTAAGAGAAGGGTCGCTTTTTTGCAGTAATGATTGTGATTGATTAAAATTTTTTCCAGTTTGTTGCAAGAGCTCCCTGCTCTCTTCACAATAGTTAATGTCTAATGACAGAATAAATAAGTTTTAAGCTTTTTTTTTTTTTTTTTTAAATATCAAAAAAAAATCCCACAACAAAACAATATTAACAAGCATATATGTAAGTGGGGCCAGGGTCCAAAAAAGTGAGGGGGCCCAGGCCCCCCCTGGCCCCCTGCACCAGCCGCCACTGGTTCACTTTAATAGTTGGACGAGAGTGCTAAAAACCTTGTAAAGTGTTAGAGTATATATTTTTTTGCACATTATTACTAATTAAGGTCTACTATTGACATTTCTGCTGTGTACAACCCAAAATTTTATTTTCAATCCTCGGCAATCCGTATTTTTTATCCCACCAATTGCATCTGGTAACGGCTTCATTTTCCCAGCGTTAAGCAGTCTATCCAGTTGTTTATCTATATCGATGGGCTTTACTGGATTCTATTGGTTACCATGGTAACATCGCAGTCGAAATGAGTTTCAGGAACACATGGCTACCGTTCGGAGGAAGGTTGGTTGTTTTCAGATTATCTGGCACCGTCAGCAACACGAGGGCTATAATGCGCCGAAACATTCGTCATTAGACAAGCCAACATACATTTACAAACACCCATGCCTAACACGGGACTCGAACCCGCAACCTCGCGGTCTAGAAGCCAGCACGCTAACCACTATACCGTTTGGTCGGCCCGTTCGGAGGAAGATCACCTTGATTGATGGAAACGTTTTTTCCCACTTGTGAATTGAGGCAAGAAGTTAGCTGTTTATCAGATTTTTTTACACTTACCGTAGAGAGAAATTCGATATTCATTTTTGAAAATTGTAAAATATAAATTTTAGTTTTGAACAAATAAATTTAGATGCAGCCCTGGGCTATACTGTAGGAGCCGCCACTGTCATTGAATAAAAAAAAAAAACAAAAAAAAAACTTTACTATAAGTTTATGCAAGAATAAATTTACAAAAATTATACTTTTTAAAACAATAAAAAGTAAATGACCTTTTCTCAATTACTTTTCAATATATGTAGATTATACTGATGCCACTAACTAAAGATGCCACCACTAAGTATATATTGAATTTTTTTGGTTACATTTTATGCTTTAATAAAATCCTTTTTAATAATTTTTCACCATTAATTACTTTTTAAAAATGTTTTCATTTAACTCAGTTGTTTCAGTAAACTTTGGGCACAGTTTAATCATTTTTCTTGCCCAAAGGCAAATTTAATACAACCAAAATGACAAAAAAAAAAGTTTATAATACATAGAATTGTGAAATCACTAGATGACAGAGAAAAAAAACTTCAAATGATAAACACAGCAGAATATGCCATAGATGCATAACCACAAAAACATCCAGAATGGCTAATTAATCAAAATTTCTTTGTTCGACTTATCCAATGTTAAAACCACTGTCACGTTACACCTCAATGACAAGAGAAAAGAAGGCGATTGGCACAGACAAACAAGGACCAATTTTTATATGATGTGCCTATGGACTAAGTATGTGAAGTAGGTAATGTATTGCATGCAATGCAAGATATTAACCCACATCTTGATATCAGTAAAAATGTTTTTATTTTAAAGGAAACGAACCCCTTTTTCACTATAAACGCCTTTTTGTAAATATGGGCGATTGTTAAGCAACAAGACAGTTAGTAGAAGAGCTTAATTTTTAATAGTTATTTATGCAACCAGTTGGAGAAAGTGATACTTTTTCAACGAGGCAAATTGCTTTTTTGATAAGCGCAATAACACAAATCAAATAATTTACTGAGTTTGAAAAAGAAACTTTGCATGAATTGCATACAATATTTTGTATAATCACATGCAAAATATAGTTTTAATATAAATAGATATATTAAAATTGACAACTCCAGTTAATGAATATCTTCTGAAAATATATATCATTTCTATACGAAGACTATATAAAATTTGAGCAAGAGGTATGTGATAAATTGCCACTTTGTCACAAATTCTGATTAAAAAAGGTTAATATTTTACATCTTGTTATAAAATTATTTATTGGGCAATTCCTTGATAGGGTCAACCAAGAAACCAATTTTTCAAAATCATTATTTTTAAACAAATAAAGAGTAATTTGAAAGCTAAAGAACTGAATTTTAAGAAGTAATGAACCATAATGTAATATATTTAGTTTTGAATAAATTAGGTCTTAAACATAAGTTAATTATATATGTATTTGTAATTTACATTCTGTGAAAGAAACTTTATTTTTCCTAAAATCAAATATTTATTCTCGTCAAATATTTATAATATTTGAAAGAAATAAAGTAAAAAAATTATTTTTAAAATTCTTAAATATAATATAAATCATATTCTAGCATCCTAGCTTGATATTAGATAGGTCACAAAATTAGTTTTTTGATTTTTAAGAGAATTTCAAAAAGGCACAAAAAGGCAGTTATTTTACGACCGACACCAAAACATCTAACAATTTACGCTGTGTGAATTATGTAAATGCGAATAATCTGCAATTTTGTTTTTAAAGCAAGAGAGTATGCTTCTTTAATGCTATGTATTAAAATTTTGTTAATGTTCAGTAATTCTTATATAAATCATGGTGTCGGTCGTAAAATATAATTTTACGACCGACACAGTGATATATTAAATAACATGCAGCTAATTCAAGATTTAAATTTTCGTATAGTATTTAACCTAACTAAAAACATGTTTTATAATGAAAAAAAGAATAATGTATGTATATTTTACACTTATTAGGCTGAAATTGTACATTACCTTATATTTTATGTTGATTGTTTAAACTTAATACTATAGGCTGTATTTGAAATATAATATATTAAATATAATTTTTTAACACCTCAACACAATGTTTTAGTTTGAAGTTATGCCAAGAAAACATCCTTTTAAAATAAAAAAAATCATCAACCCACCTCCCTACTGAATTTTCAGATTTTATAAATGTGGTTGCATGCAACATATCATCCAAAATATGTATGTTTATTCAATGCAGTAGTTGCAGCAATAAAATTCTTAACTTCAAACCTGACAATGAGAACCAGCAAATAAAAAAGGTGATATAAAGAAGGATAATGATTAAATATTGCTCTGTAAAAGGAACGCTTGATGAATTAGCAAATCATCTTTAAGCCTTTCCTCATACATACGTTTATAAAACAAAATCAGGCAATAAGAAGATTTTAAGTCAAAAGTTGACCAAAAAAATATTGTAATTCAGTTTGATTTTTCCAAAAATGCAACGCTCTTTCTTTAGAATGATATCCAATCTGTACATTCGCAGGCAACTGTGTTCACTGCTCGTGCATGGATTGATAGAGATAACTCTGAGTAGTGTAGTTGTTTCTGATAATTTAGATCAAGCAAAATAATCAATTTGCAAATTTGTGGACTATGGTTTTTCAATGTTAAATGCTAAGTAGAGTAGGATTGGATATGTTTTGTGTATTTTCATGTGATCCAAGGTCACGATTCAAACAGTTACTTGTTTTCCAATTCATTTAAATATTTGAAACATTGCATGAAAAAAATTAACCAGGAACCTTTTGGAAGTTCACATGACTAAAGTCATAAAAAGAATTGGTGGGTACAGTTAAGAGAACTTTCTGACACCATGTCAAAACAGAAAGGTAATAAATAGTGAACACAGCCCAGCAATTTGTTTTAGTGGCTGCAGAAATGAATCCTATTCTACATATTTCATTCAAATCGGATTCAGAAAATTTACATATTAAATGGAAGGTTACATTACCTGCTCCAAATATACAGTAGGTGGTACATAGCGTAAAGTCTTCTTCAAATAATCATGGGCAAATTTCAGACGGTTATCGTTCAGTACAGATACAAAATTGTTCTTATATTTCCCATATAAGTGATCTTGAAGCATTGGATAGTGATGATGAAGTGCAGAAAACAAATGATCTACCAGCAGTTTCTTTTTGAGTAAATTATTGGATTCTAGCAAAATATGATAACCTCCTATCTTGGATATACCAATCAAGTAACTGACATTGAAATTAAAATTATTGTGATGCATCTCTCCAATTGCAGTTTCATATGACTATACACTGAAGATAAAATATTCTATAAGGTAGAAAATGCAATAAAGCTAATTCATTTAAATCTCCTATTCTTAAAGGAAACAGAAGACAGTTTACATTTCTGGAACATATTTAATTATATATTAATACTATAAATTGAAAACTCTCTATTTACTTTTTAACATTTTGTTGATGAACAGGGAAATGTTTATATCTTATTAGTTGAAAGGAAATTTAGGCCATTTTTCATATAAATTAAAAAAAAATTTAAGGTATATTACTAAAAGTTAACTTAAGTTTTATATTTGTTCCTATAAATACCTATTTACATCAAGCAAAAGTTTTTTTTTACCACATTTTATAACCAACACCAAATATTTTTCACACAATTTATTATTAATTTTTTTTTACAATGACCAAAATTTTACAACCGACACCAAAAGAAAAATAATTTTAATTCATTTATATAATAAATTATTTTACTAGAAAAAGGTATAATATGCTTCAATCATTTATATACTTTAGAATAAAAATTACCTTGCATTGAAATTTCTTAACAATTCAGACTTTTGATCATTTGTTAGACAGTCAAGTTTTTCAATTTGTGTGTTTACAACCGACACCAAATTTGATTTTTTAAAAAAATTTCCAAAAACATTTTTAGGCATGTTTCCTATGTATTGGGATATAGTAAACATTTAAAAAATAAATCTAATAACTTTTAATTAATTTTTATTCTACAAATTGAGTTTATGTGTGAAGATTTTCTTCAATTTTTACAACCGACACTGTGGAATTGCCTTATTGCATCTTTTCTTGTAAACCATACATATTATATAATATCTAAGGTAAGAATAAACAAACAACTTTGAAATTAGTGAGCTAATATATTTTATTTTAGGTTCATAAGATAAATAATTTGCCTTAGATCTTTAGACAAATTTGAAATACTCGATTCATTCAATTTATATTTGCATCCATTTGGCTACATTTTTCTCTAGTTTTGGAGAAGCTTAAAAAGAAAATAAGAACCAAAATAAAAGCTTAATTCAATTAATTTGAAAACCATTTATGGATACAATATTTAAAAAAACATTTTACACAAATAGAGCTTACTAAGTTCATGGTAGGTTCTAATGCAACAGAAAAACTCTGTAAATTGCTGTTTTGTCAACCTTAAAAACCACACTGGTGGTTCTAATTCAAATAAACCTGATGTTTTTAAACTTCTACAGTATTTTGGGGAGTTTTGATGGTGTTCATCAGAGTCGGCAAATTTTTATAACTGAAATTAATATTTCTGGCAATATCATACTTTTAAAGCATTTGCATTATGCTTTTTATATTAATTAAAACATACTGCTTTTATAACAAAATAAGCTTTAATGAAGCAAACATGAATACCACCAAAACACCAGTTAATACGACTCATCTCTATGGAGCATTTGATCTTCAGGTTCCAGTTAATAACAGAATCAAACCAAGAAGACATATGATAGACTATTCATCAACATTTATATATAATAGGGAACTGGATAAGAGGCTGGTTTGTTGAATTGAATTATTTTACAGAAAAAGAGCTAGAGTAGAAATAGCACAACATACTATTAATCCACATCTTAAAGGTGGAGTCGTTAGATAGGTCTTTTAAGAGGAATTGCACACTTATTAGGGTTTCAAATAAATGAAAACGTCAACCAAACAGCAGCTAAACACATTATTATTTGATCAACTCATTTGTAGCATTTGATACCCTAAAGGTCAAAAGTGGAACAAAAGTACAATCAATTAAACTTGTGTTTAAAAGTCCTTTTGAAGCAGTAAAAGTTTAATAATGTGGGTGCTCAAATTGCAGTTGAAATCAGTAATGACTGAACAATCACTCAAATTCTAACCAATGACTTCAGTCATATCCTTTTCTATTTACATTGCAGAAGCTCCAAGTTTGCATGAAAAGAGTGACTTTTGCCCATTATAATTTTTTACTAAAAAATCCCCTCCCCCCTCTAAAGAAGTTACCATTCCAGGAAAACAAAACAACAGAAACTGTTAAGGTCTGCAATGGTGACTAACTTCTGTGGTCATTTGACCATCTGTAAATTTTAGCTCCACACTGGTTAGCATTTGTAGACCAAGTCCACTATTCGTAAAAACAGAGCCAAGAGTGCTCTTGGCGGCACATAAGTCATACTAAATAATGAAAAGTTTCCAAGGAGAAAGAGCAATGCAGTTTGAGGAATAATACATACTAAATGTTTATATTGTGTTTTCTCTAAATCACTTACAAGTGACTCAAGTCATTCTTTCTCCTTGGTCTTCAGTTATGTTTTAAACTTCAAATAACATATACAAGAGTGTTTATGGTTTTCCTGTTTATAATAGACCAGCCTGCATAGAGTGAAGGTACTAAATGCTACGATTGCAGAGAAAAAAACTTCTAGGGCAGTTAACACTATTCGTCTCCTATCGAAAACAGTTTCTGTGGTCATTTTACACAGCAGAAAATTCTGTGGTTATTTTCCATACTGCTCTCATAACCAAGCCCAAAGTATCATGAAATTATTTACACTTAAATATTTAGGTGTAACAGTAATGCAAAATAAAACAATTCACAGAACTCATTTTTGAGTAACATACAATAATATTGAGAAGATAACCATGCAATAAAATATATTTAAAAGGGCAGTCATATTTTTGGAAAGCAGGTCAATTTATAACTGGAAGAAATATTTTGACAAAATATTTAAGTCATGAATAATTTTTTTTTATAGTGTTCCAAACAAAATATTTAAAAAATCTGCTAGTATACCAACACAATATTTACATAAAAAAGTAGCATGGTGGTAGAGCTAACAAATGCTGGCAGAGCTAGTTTCAATCGCCTGTTTCCAAAAACAAATACGATTTCATGGAAGTTGGAACGGACAACCTTTCAATGAACTTCACATTACATCCCAAGGCCTGGCGTATTGAATAGCGGCAGCAGTGTTGCAAAGTTCTTGGGTTGGAGGCAATTGATTCATACCAACTGTGTTTAAGGTCCAAGGATGTTGGTCTTTGGAGGCGCTGAACCTTAGCTCTTGCAATCCTTTCTCTTTCTCTTATAACAATACGCCTCTCATTGCGTGCAGGGGTTGTATAGTAATCATCCAGACGCAGACCCCTCTCTCTCAAGTTTATGAAGTCCCTCGTAGGTTCAGGCTGATTCAACAATTGGAGTTTTGATAAAGGTGGGGGCTGTGACATACTCCTTACCAAATACTTCAGCACTTCAGTGTTCTCAGAGGGTGATTTCAGCTCACACTCTAATAGGCTGTATTTGTTTTTGCTATTGACGCAGGGGTTGGCTCCATGTGAGATGAGGAACTTGGCCATGTCGGGTCGGTGGCAGGTAGTATTTCTGCTGTTGAAGCACACATAGTGTATTGGGCTGAGATCACAGCCGTCCAGGAGATTCACATTGGAGTTGCGTCCCTCCAGGACGAGCAACTGCAATATCTTCATGGCAATCTTTTCGTTGTCCTTGCTTGGGGTAACTGCAAGATGCAGTGGGGAGCAGCCAGAATGATTTTTGTGATTAGGGTCCGACCCGGATCGTAGGAGGGCAGCAACGCAATCCATCAGCCCCATACTAACTGCAAAATGCAGCGGGGTATCCCCAGTGTTGAAGCTTGGAAGGGACAGTATGTCTCGTCCCACAGCATTCCTCAGGTGTGCCAACACGCACTCTGATAAACCAAGCTGCGCAGCAATGTAGAGGCTGGTCCTTCCCAGCTCGTCTACAGCATTGTAGTCTCCGCCGTATTGCATCAGTTCCTCAACGCACCTGATTCGGTTGTTTGCAGCGGCAAGGTGGAGAGGAGTGGTGCCCCCACGGTAAGGGACCGCAGTGTAGTACCCTTTCTTGGAGAATTTAGTGGGGAGGGAGCATTCCGCATTGGCACTTAGCAGGGCTACCAGACAGGTGAAGTGGCCTTTTTCTGCAGCCATGTGCATGGCAGAGACGCCAAAGCGGTCAGTGGCGTTGACGTCAGCACCATTTGCAATAAGGACTTCTGCACATTTTGAGCGACCGTTTTTGCATGCCATCTGCAGTGGGGTCAAGTAGTTTTTGGAGGCATAGAACAACACCTTATTACGCCCCACAGCATCCACTGACGTACCAGATTCGAGAAGAGCATTAACCACTTCCAACTTTCCTTTTGAAGCTGCGTCGATGAGTAGTTGCTCATTTTGTAAATCACTACATTTAGCACTAGACGAAGCTGCCATTTTGGTTTTGATAATGGATTTAAGAATACCACATATCAAGTAAAGCACCTCCTGAAAATGGAAAAAGCAAATGATTAATATCCAATACGTACATTGTACGATATAAAATAATTGAGATCACTTTCACTAACATGATTGAGTCAACTGTGTGAATGTACCAAAATTACCAAGGTGTTAAAAAGCACTGTTTTGGGATAACTTCAAAAAATGCTTGTAAACTAAAAATACTAATTTTTTAAAAATATTTTTGGCACAATTACTATATATATATCTAGCAACACTTTGAGTGAAAAAAAGTTTGTAAATTGATTGAGAAATAAATAATTTATAGGACATAGAAATGAATGAAAATATAACTTTTAAATTTTTCAGGTGACTGTCAAGTCCCCTTAACAGAAAGAAGTTTATCGACGCAGTGCATCGTTTTCTTAGGTCCTACCAACTTTTTGAAGTCAATACATTCAAAATTTATTGTTCAAAAGACATACAGGAGACTTGTAAGGACCGCAATTCAGTGCAATGGGAGTAAAATAGCTCAAGCATATGAAATAAGATTATTCCAAAATAACTCTAGCCTACCAATTGATAGGAGATTGTCTGTGGGGATTCCTCATATTAGTTCATTGTGTACAAATAACTGCTTTATTGTATTTTACATCCAACAATATTAAAGATAAAACGATTACGAAGTGCGCATAAAAAACGAAATTGATCACCTATTGAACACAGGCTTAGCATAAGACATAATGGAAGACAAATGTTGCCGGCTTAGGGAAAAAAAAAGTGCAATCTCCAATTTGTGAAGGTTTTCATGAGAGTAAAAACACCTTGTAAAATGCTAATTTAACAAGACCTTGGTGTCACTTACTAACTACAAATTTATTTCAGCGATCTTTATTAATCAACAGATCTTGTTTTCATGTTTACGAATGTCTATTAAAAAGAGATTTAATATTAAATAGAAGTTAGAATCTTTTTATTCTTAGCTGAATATTTTGTACACATATAATTTTCCAAAAAAACCCCATAAACTTTTACTTACTTAATATATTTCCTTTGAATCTACTTAAATTCAGATCTCATACGCAAACAACCCATATTGTCGAATATCGGAATTGAACCAAGTGATGCCACTAGCAGATTTTAATGTTTAAAATAATGGGAAATGAAAATGTACGAGGGGCACGTGATGGCTGGTTGGTTGAACTCCCTGCTAGGAGTGGAAAAGAAGGACTTTGTGAACTAGTACCTGCCTCCGCGTACATATGTGTAGAACCACCTCTCTGGAATAGGTTGAAGTAAAAAAAAAAGAACTAATAAAAAAAAAAAGGGGAGATATCAAATCATTTCTGTGCAGAAGGAATTTTGTGAAGTTGCCATTTCAATGCTTTCTCCGCGTCTCAGGGGCAAGTGATAACACAAATCCAGTTTGCAGTATGATGCCACCTAAATTAACCCAGAAATCAGCTTTTTTCATCACAATTTCTTCAAAATTTAATTAGTAAGAGTCAGTTATAAATGAAAAATACGATTTTAGTTGTCAATATACACACAAGTCTGCAATTCCCCCCTCCCCGACTGTATGGAATGTTTTGGCAAATATTATTTTTGTACAGTCCGTTCCCAGGATTTTTACAAAAAAATTAAACATAAAAAGATAAAATTAACATTCTTTATATTTAATAGTTATAAATGTTTGTCAATCTCAGATGCGGTACACAATTATTTCTACTATATATGTTATGAATTATAAAATTTTTATAACATAATTTACAAATCATCAATAGATACATAAAATCTAACATCATTCAAACAAACTAAAATAATAAGATATTCTCTTTAATTGAAATAGTTAACTACTCATGTGATGGAATTTACTTAGAAAATTTAAATAGTAAAAAAAAAAAAGTTTTTTGTTGTTGAAAAACTAACATAAATTTGAAAAATCTAGAGTAGGTTTTTACGTAAAATTAAACATCATCTGAACAAACTAAATTAAACGTGAAATTTTTAATTTGAGAGGTGCTGACAATCTATTATTAGTATAGAGATTTTTAAGGTATACCCATAATTTCAAACTAACTTATACTTAAATGCATACTTTTGAAATAAACTAAAACGGAATGTGTTCACATTTCACATGACGTTTATTCTTAAGAGTGAATTTCTGTAAGCGAGGTACACTCCCTATGGGAGTGTGATAGTTGACATTTTTGATTTTTCTGAAATTCGCCTCAAATATGCCCCCATGAATTCTGATTACACATCTGAAATTTTTTTTTTTTTTTTCTTTGTGCGAATTTACGGTTGTTTTTATAGGGGAGGGTGAAGATCGTTTGTTGCATTATAGCTGAAACACTGCAAAATGTAATTACTTTTCTGAAGAACTTTAGATAGGTGCCGATGATTTTTTTTCATAATCTGCTTATATAATAGTAGTACTAAGTTTTCCAAATGAGAATTTCTTGGTATCTCGTTAAAGTTTGCAGGAAGGCCCCCCCAAAAATTAAGGTGTCATGAGTTTAAATGTCAAATTTAAAGCTCAATTTCCGCAAACTTTAAACAGGTGCCAAATTTTTTGATGAAGATTTTGTTTTAGTGTCATGTCTAGATTATTTCTGCATGAAAATAATTTTGGCAACCCTAAGGAGTTCTTCAGAAATTCATGTTAAAAACAGATTTTTTCCAAATTTCGCCATTTTTTAACGTTAAATATCTCAAAACTTTAGATTCGAATAAACATTCCATTAGTGCCAAAATATAGCCTAATTATCATATAACAGCATCCCATTATCTGATCCTTGGCACTATTCCCTGATTTTTTATAAATAACAGTTATGTTATTATCAAAATATTCAAAAACGGCCAATTATGTGTTGCATTTTAAATATAGAAATCTCAAACTATTACCATGAAAATATTTTTATATCAATTTGAATTTAACATTACATAAAAAAAAAGAAGTAATCAATACCCAAACTGTGACATAGGCAAAGCCGTAGCTAGCGGGGGACCTCCCTCAAGCCCAAAAATATAACGGTTTTGCTACAAATGCTAATATTTGAACCTTTTCACTATTCTAACATGGGAATATGAAATCACCCCCTCCAGTCGTCAAAAAAAAAAAAAAAAAAAAAAAAAAAAAAAAACCTGATATAGACATGGATGTGAAGTTTTAAGTATTTATTCACTGTTAAAAATTATATAAGTAACAAATTTCCTAGACACCCCAATACATAAGAAAAGTCTTCATCTTTCCGAAGGAAATAAATTTGATTTATTTCTAAATTACAGTTATTTGAAATTTTTAATGTTTATTTGAGGACTCAACACTTAGAATAACTACTAAACTATACCATAATAGCAAATACTTTAATATTAAATAACAATGTAGTACCAAACACTTTTATAAATAATCATACACAAACCAATATATGGTATTTAAAAATTACATTTGTATAGGCTAATCTGTTGATTGCAACGTTTAAAAAAAATAACAGTTACCAATTTATTTACATGGAATCTATTTTTCTATCTAAAGTTAGTAGGTGAAAAAAAAAAAACTTTAAGTGTAAATTGAAATTTTTATAAGTTTTTCAACAGTGACTTATTAATATTTAGAAAGAGGTCGGATATCTTCAACTATTCTACACCTGATTGGACAACACTTATAATGTGTATGAGAAAAAAAAAATTCAATTACTAGATGAGAAAAATTTCCTTGTAGGAATCAATAAAATTGGATAGTTATACTTTGGTTCGAAGCAATTTTCGTTTCAAGCATATGATTTGTTGCTAAGTTGAAATAAATACACTTTAAATCAATGCTTAGTATCTTTTCTTTTATTCTTACTATGATCATTCTTATATTGAAGGATGATTTTTCGAAAGTTAATATATTTGAAAAATAAATATATCTATAGTGTAACATAAAAAGTTGAAGTTACGTGGAATACTATTGGAATTAGCATTAGAAATTCAATCAATCAATTTATTCATGGGATATTGACCATCACGTGAATATCTCCCCGCAACATTGGTTGCTCTTATCGGTATATGATTACGCATGTTTCGTGATCTTAACGTACGTCAATTTGTTATTTTTTTTATATGTGAAAAAAGGAAACTTTTCCACATATATTGATAATTTTCATGTTTATTCAGTTTGTGGTTGTTTTTCATGTTATTCAGTTTGATACAACTGAGAAGTCGTAATATAAATTATTTAATGTGCTATAGTTTTAATATATGTGTTCCCATTTAAAAGCATGTTTGATTTTAAATTTTGTTTAAACTTTCTCCTAAAATTTTTTATAGCGAACCTCAGCGCATTTTTTTTTTATTTCTGATAAAGTACTTCGAAACATTCACATCTTTCAATGTTGTATCTTCTATATTTCCAGTAAAACTTCTCACATTATACGTGAATTTCAAGAAATTTGCTATATCTAAGTTTGGTATTTTTTATTTTTTTTTAATGTATAGATATTTCATCATTGTCATTCTATGATAAGATATCAAGTTGGTTCTTAATAAGAAAGAGTGTATTTTCTTGTCATAAGCAAGAAAAACGAAGTTAATATAAGTCAATGATAATTCTCAATTACGAATTTCTTGTCGTCTTCAACTTTTTTCAACACATTTCACTCAATTTCTATTTTTACTTCATCTATCACTTTGTCATACTTCTTTACAGTTATAGTATGTATCAGTTCAAGTCACTGTTTAAATTTACATCATTGATTTATTCAGTTCACTCAAACTCTTAGGTCTTAATAATTTAATTAAATTTATAAGATTCATAAAAAAAAAAAAAAAAAAAAAAAAAAAAACCTAATCATTACACATGAACTTAATTTTATTGCACTGGGAAGAAAAACTATAGAAATTTGGACAATAAAAATCTATTACAACGGCTAATAAATTCAATTTTCGACAAGCATGATAGGATATAAAAATTGTATTTTTTCGTTTTTCTGCTAAAGTTTAAGTTCTCTGTTAGACAATAAAACGTTTGCCTAGAATAAAATCATAAATTATTCATCATTTATGTACCAACAGTAAAATTATCATTTACATTTTTGTAGATTTTTCTTTTTAACATGACAATGTTTTACATGTAAAGTTTATTTAATAGTAATTTCCAACTTGAAAATGTAGGTAGCATTTATTTTCAATGAGTTTGATTTCAACTGAGAAATATATTTCAACATTTGAAGCATATACGAGTTATGTGAATAAATCATATGCAACTTAGCTAAATTTCAGTAATTAAGTTGTGAAGTTTTATCTTTGCTATAGAAAATACCTTTATTTTTACTGATTTTTGTTAAGTGCAACGTCGATATTTTACAAAGTATGTCTTCTTGCAACATGAGAAAAGATGCGAAATGATAAGGACTTTTCTGGTATGCTTTCAATTCCTTGAGAAATAAGTTTAGCTTAACTAGAAGACTTGTTCCGATTCTGAAGTGTGCTATTTCCTATCGTTATTTATAATTTTACATGATACTTGGTTTAAAAGTTGAAAAAGTTTGCACAAATTTCCTATGTAAGTTCTACTTCACTGAAAAGTTATCGGTCACAAGCAATAAAAATTCCACTTTGTTTGACTAATGTTATGCATGTGTTAATTATCATGTGTAATATCAGTTTTATTTGTGTCTTTCGAAAGCGAGCATTCATAAATTTTAAAAGGATATTTCAAATTATTTTCAAAATATAAGTATCTTTTAAAGGTTTTTCCAGAATGAACTTTGCTCAGTTATATTAATATTGAATATTCATCTTACAAAATAAGCGTCTTGTAAAATACATTCCGTTTCAGTTTTCTGAAATTTATGTATAAGTTATTTAGAAAGTATGGGTGGAATTTAAAAATCTCTATATTAATGATATATTGTCAGCACCTCTCAAATAAAAATAAAAATTCATGTATAATTTAGTTTGTTCAGATGATGTTCAATTTTAAGTAGTAACAAACTCTACATTTTTCAAATTTATGCTAGTTTTTCACAAGAAAAAAAAATATTCTTTAAGTTTGCCTAGCAAACTTTTTTCAGTATTTAAATTTTCTAAGTATATTCCATCACATGAGTAGTTAACTATTTCCACTAAGGAAAATATCTTATTATTTTAGTTTGTTTGAATGATGTTAGATTTTTATGTTTCTGATTGGTGATTTGCATATACTCTTTTAAAAACTTTACACAATTCGTAACATATATGTTAGAAATAATAGTATATCGCATCTGAGATTGAACAAATTTATAACTAATATCATGTAAAGAAGGTTAAATTTTAAAAACATGTCATTGAATATGAGTGTTACCATGAAAAAAGTTAACTAAGTTACTTGTGATTTCCTTTCAGAGTATAAAAAGTTATGTAGTTTACATATAATTCGCAAGTTTCTTTCAAATTATCTTAAGATGTTTTAAAAGTCTTGCAGGCGATTTTCAAAACTTGAATGTATATCTACAATGTATTTAATATCTACAATTTATTTAATATTTTCCCCCAATTCACCTTTCTTAGATTGATAAGTAAAATAAACCTTAGTCAGCATGTAGTGCACGAGTTAATATGACACCTTAACGTATATTAATACAAAGTAAATTGTCTAAGTCTTTCTTGAAGTAACATAAATTTCCAACTTGTATTGATTTTCCGATTGAAAAGTAGAGGTGAAATTTTTTCTTTGGAGTATCTATAACTAATATTTATTTTAAATCTCTTACTATTTTTCTTCTATGTAACAATTTTGTTAAGTTTTACCCGTATTGTAGCATATAATCCCACTGAGTTTGAACAATATTCAATGTTTTAGATAATAGAAAAGTTTTCAAGTAGAAATGATCTTAAATTCTCCAAGTGAATCATACTTTTTGGAAGAAAGTCCATGTGAATTTTACCTTCACTTACTAATGTGTCTTTGAAATCCACTTAATTCATTCCAAGTTTTCACAAACATTTCATTATGAAAAAGGCAAAGTAGGAAAACGATAATCTCAAAAACCTGCTGACACACCTCACCATCACCCGCTACTTGCGCGTCGATGCTGCTGTTCTTGCTGTACAAGTCTCCCGACCTGTTTGAACAAGTTTTAGCGTGACTCATCCTCCGGTCTAAAAATGCCGGCAAGTGGCGTATCACCTACCGCTAACCTGATTGGCTAATTACCGTCATATGCTTATCATCCCGTTTAAAGACGTGAATGTTATATGTAAAGTAAAATTTTACGCTAACTCTTAAATTCTTTGCTATAGAAAGTTCAAGTATGTTAGTTTTTTTCTCTTATATGTTACATTTTAAACACATGATGCGAAATTTTTATGTTATGCTTATCTTAGAAATTTTTAAGTATGTTACTTTTTCTTTTATTTAACATTAACCTAAGAGTTTAATTGTATATGAGAAGTAAATTGTCACGTTAAAGTTTAAAGACATGATATTTATATGTGAAGTAAATTTTCGTGTAAAGGTTAAAATTCTTTAACTTTGAAATTTTTATTCCGTTAAATTTCCCATTATTTAACATTAACCTAAGAAATAATTGTGTATGAAAATTTCGCGTATTGTTTAAATTTTTGTCGAAGAAAGTTTAAGTATGTTATTTTTTTTTTCTTCTCTAATTTATCATTATTCTCACTCATTTTAAAGATAAAAATGTTATGTGTGAAATAAATTTTCGCGTATTGTTCCAATTCCTTACCTTATAAATTTTTAATATTTCTTTTTCTCTAATTTAGCGTTATTCTTACACATTTGAAAGACATAATTTTTATATGTGAGGTAAATTTTCGCGTGTTATTTAAATTCTTTGTCTTATACATTTTTAGAGCTTTTTTTTTTTTATCTTTATCGTTGATATAAGAGTATGATTGTACATGTAAAGTTAATTTTCACATTCAATTTTAAATTCTTTGCCTTGTAAATTTTTAGTGTTTCTTTTTTCTAAAAGTTAGAGTTGTCATTATACATTTTAAAGACATGAATGGCAATGTTTGAATTCTTTGTCGTAGAAATTATTGGTATGTAATACTTTCCTCCTACATGTCATATTTAAAGTCGTGATTTTTATATGCAAGGTAAATTTTACATTAATGTTAAAGTTATTTGTCGTAGAAAGTTTAAGTTTGTTACCTTTTTTCTTTTATTTAGCAATATTTTTACATATTTTAAAGACATGATTTTTATATATGTAGTACATTTTTGCGTAAAGGTTAAAATTATTTGTCGTAGAAATTTTAAGTATGCTAATTCTTCTTACACGTCACATTTTAAAGTCGTGATTTTTATATGTGAAGAAAATTTTTTACGTTAATGTCAAAGTTATTTGTCGTACAAAGTTTAAGTGTGTTAATTTTTTTCTTCTTTTATTTAGCGATATTTCTACAGATTTTAAAGTCGGGATTTTTATGTGTAAAGTAAAATTTTACGTTAATGTTAAAGTTATTTGTCGTAGAAAGTTTAAGTACGTTACTTTTCTCTTGCATGTTTTATTTTAAAGTCGTGATTTTTATATATGAAGGGAATTTTCGCGTAAAGGTTAAATATTTATCTTAGAAATTTTAAGTAAGTTACTTTTTTTCCCTCTTATTTAGCGATATTTTTACACATTTTAAAGTGATTTGTATGTGTAAAGTAAATTTTTTACGTTAATGTTAAACTTATTTGTCGTAAAGAGTTTAAGTATGTTACTTTTTTCTCTTATTTAGTGATATTCGTACACATTTTAAAGACATGATTTTTATTCGTAAAGTAAATTTTCACGTTCACTTTTGAATTCTTAGTTGTAAGATGTTCAAGTATGTTACTTTTTCTCTCTTATTTAGGCATTAGAGTATCCAAAATCAGTTATCACATCTCTATTCAGCATTAGCAGCTAGTTCTGTGTTGCCATTCATCAACTCAAGTAAGTATCATCGTACAATAAAAACTATCTTGATTAATATAACTAACATAAACATATTAATTTCTAACAAGTTTATTGGTAATATAAATTTTAACATAGACTGTAAGTAGCTAAGATATATAATATCGCTCGCATAGTACAGTATAGCTTTAAATTACAACCGATTGTAACAAATAGAATCAATTTCAAAGTATTTGAAGGTTGATATATCGAAAAGTTATGTATTTCCATCTCTTTGAAAACATTGTTCTGACTAAAAAGAAATGTTTTTCCTAAACCATTCTGGAAGAAGAAGAAAAAAATTATAGATTCCTCAATAAAATATGGATAATACATTTAAAATTTACAAAATTGAGAATAATACTTATATAAATAAAAAAAATCGTCATTTTTCTATTCAAAGTGATAAATATTTCTTTTTGGAAATGTATATTACTAATATTGTATTGCAAAGTCACGTGTGAACACACTACAACTACTAATTCCCTTCAACAGGGTCAGACTAACTCAACCTAAAAATAATTGAAAAATCATTGCTTTAACTTCCATAATGGGTTTCAGTTGCTGAATATTAAAAATTAATTCTAGTCTAAGTTCTTTTTATTGTGTATTCAATCCCTCAAAAACTATGACAATAAAAGAAAAAAAAAACTTTTTAATGACATATCTTAAGCTCTGTAAAAAAAAAATTTACGTTAAGATTGCAAAGTTTAAATTTTTATCTCATAAATTTTAATTTATATTTACATTTCATACTGTTACTGAGAAAATAATTAGACTTTATGTGTCTAACATTGATTAAACCTGATTCATTAAAAGTGTCTTGCGATTATATCTCTTAACATTAGTTTAAATGTGTTAAGCACTTATATATAAAAAAAAAAAAAAAAAAAAAAAAAAAAAAAAAAAAATAACTCAATCCGAAACTTTACGCATTTGTGTTAATATATTATCTTAGCATGTATTTGAAGTTTTTAATGGTGAAGCATGAAAAGTTATAAACTGTGTAATTTATGTTCCTTCCTACCACTAGATGGCACCGAAATTACATTAAACTTAGTAGTAAACTGTCTTACTAAAGTGTATAGTCAATGAGAAGAGCATTTGAAATCACGTGACATATTCTAACCAATCAGAAGCGAGCTTTTATTTCAACCAATCAAAGGAGACTTAGCTATATCAGGATACAAGATGTTGCCATTCCTTAAACTTTGATATAAAGCAAATCGTGACGTCATCCCCACTACATTAACACTGTGACGTCACTGGTAAAACAGCCTATCACTCTAAGTTATTCACTTAAAAGTAGCCCTAGAACAACTCAACTCCATCCCGCCTAAAACTTAGCATATTCCTATTGCTGCCATCGTCTTAAAGGTAAATTTTGTAAAATCATGAACGACGTCATACCCACTGTGACGTCATGCAATAAAAACCTATCACTAACTTATTCACTAAGAAGCAGTCCTAGAACAACTCAACCCCGTCTGCTAACCGAAACTAAAAAAGTGTTGCCACCGCTCAAAACTTTGATATAAAACAAATTATGACGTCATACCCGCTGTGACGTCACGCAATAAAAACCTATCACTCTAACTTATTCACTAAGAAGCAGTCCTAGAACAACTCAACTCCGTCTGCTAGGTAAACCGAAACTAAAAAGTGTTGCCACCACTCAAAACTTTGATATAAAACACATTATGACGTCATACCCACTGTGACGTCATACATAAACAGCTTGTAACGAAACCGAAACTAAAACAACAGCAGGAGGGGAACAACTCAACTCCACTTCCGGTGACGGCATATCCTGTGATGTCACTTCCTGTGACGTCATATCCGGTCACGCCCACTTCCGATGACGTCATCATCCCTCATCCCATACCGCATACCGCCCTGGCTTCGGAGCCCTATTTTCTAACTACTTGTATAATTTCAAATTCCATTTTCAATGCAATTGCTGCTTTTCCTGCAATAACATTGATTGTTGAATAGCATCCAGCATGATCACTCCTATCAACAATTTTGGAAACACCAAGGAAATCTTTCTTGACTTGCTATAACACATGTTTGAAAATACATAACACATCATACATGTATTGGGTGCAATTGTCTGCAAGTGTTACATAGGTCACCTTTTCCTGTTTGCTATTTTTACCCATAAAAATATACAATCAATGTGATTAGAGATACCTCGTTTCCCAAACCATTCTTGCATTGTCTCGCGAAAGCGTTGAGGTAAAATTTTCATTCCCCAGTCTCTTAACCAGTAAATTGTACTGCGTTAATCATATCAACCAGCTTATTTTTACCAAACTCCTTGTTGATTTCTCCGTAAAATATGTTTCTGCCATTCCAAAATTGAAAACACAGTATTTTGGATTTCATATTGTAGCTCTTTCTTGTTTGTGCAATTACTCTCAACAGCAGTTTGTTGTACATCTTTAAAAGTTGACTGAAGTTTCTTACAGTCCTCACAGATTTGTGTATGATTATGTTTGCATATTTCTTGTAAATCTATATCATTAGCGTTACTTAAAACCCAAACTCTGCAGTGACTAGCAACTTCGCTTTCTTTTTAATTACATGTATAGGATAGACTGCCTTCAGATAGTGTTTGCACTTATCTAGATTTCTTTGTATTTCAGTTTTCTGAGCTGGATCCACATCACATGATTGTATAACATTTTTTAGTGATTCAAATCCATTTATCCCGTCCGCAATATAGGTATCCAAGGACTGAATACTTTGACTTTGTCTTGCTTTACAGGTATCTAGATTTCTCCACGTTGAAAGAGGGGGTATACCAACTGTCTGACAGTAGTTTACATACGCTGATAAGATGTGGGATCTCTGAATCGTTTTCACAGTATGGGGAATTTCAAAGTATTTTCCATTACTAAGAGCAATCTTTGTTGTTCCAAATGCAATGTCTTGAATGAATTCTGCCGTAAACACAAAGTTGATAAAATGCTCGACTTTGTTCATATCAAGTCCCTCTCTTGCTCTTTGATCTGAATGCAGAATGTTATTTAATGTTTCAGTATCACCAAAAGAAAGGGATTTTGCTAGTTTAAGTAGTTTTTGGGAGCAAGAGAAGGTATTCTTCAGTTTAAGCACACTAAACTTAGATGCAATTGTGCTCATAAGCATGATTTTGGTGCTAACATTTGGGACAATTTTAACTGCAGCTACTAAATCAGCATATTTTTATATTTCTAATTCATCAGTATCATCAGTAGGTGAAGATAATATCGACAGAAAATTTTCACCTTGACCAGGGCACATGACATTTGCAAATGCAAGAGAAAACATATTGATATCTTTCTCAAATTTCCTTTTCAATGCGCGTTTTGTAATCGCACTTAGTAACGATATTGGAGTAGTAACTTGATATTTTACTGGACTAAAGTCATTTTGCATGTTGGGTATTTGTGTTATAGCAGTGATTGATTTAAAAAAAAAAAAAAAAAAAAAAAAAAAAAGGTCACGATAAACTATTAGCATAAAGTGGTTTTTATGTCTAGTGCAAATATAATAAATTATTTATCAAATATAACTTAATAACATTAAATTTACTGATATAAGTAATATTAAAGTTAATGATATGTAGTTTTTATAATTAATTTTGTTAAATTAAAAATGTTTAAATGCAAGACGAAACTGGCCGTTTTTGAATATTTTGATAATAACATAACTCCTATTTATACAAAATCAGGGAATAGTGCCAAGGATCAGATAATGGGATGCTGTTATATAACAATTAGGCTATCTTTTGGCACTAATGGAATGTTTATTCGAATCTAAAGTTTTGAGATATTTAAAGTTAAAAAATGGCCGAATTTGGAAAAAATCTGTTTTTAACATGAATTTCTGAAGAACTTCTTAGGATTGCCAAAATTATTTTCATGTAGTAATATTCTAGACATGGTACTAAAACAAAATATGCATAAAAAAATTTGTTACCTGTTTAAAGTTTGCAGAATTTTAGCTTTAAATTTGACATTTAAACTCATAAAACCCTAATTTTTTTTTGGGGGGGGGGGGGGGGGGCTTTCTGCAAACTTTAGCGAGATACCGAGAAATTTTCACTTGGAAAACTTAGTACTGCTATTATATAAGTAGATTATGAAAAAAAATCATCGGCACCTATCTAAAGTTCTTCCTAAATGTAAATTATATTTTGCCGCATTTCAGATATAGTGCAAGAAAACGACCTTAACCCGCCCTATAAAAACAACTATAACTTGGCAAACAATTTTTTTTTCTAAAAATGCTGATTCACTTTTTACTAAGACACCATAAAGAACATCTCGTGTAAATTTCAGCAAAATCAAAAATGTCAACTATCACAAGTGTACCTCGCTTACAGAAAATTACTCTTAAGATGAATGTTCCAATATTATTATAACTGAACAAAGTTCCGGAAAAACTTGTAAATGATACTTTTATTTTGAAAAGGGTTTTAAAGATTTTATAAAATTTATGAATGCTCACTTTCAAAAAGGAAAAAACTGATATTACTCTTGCTAATTAACACATACATTGTATTAGACATTAGTTAAACAAACTGAAATTAATGCTTAACAGAAAAGTCTTTATCATATTTTATTTTTTCTCATTCTGCAAGAGGACATATTTTATAAGCAGTGGTAGAAGTGGGGAAAGAAAGGTGGGGTAGACGGCCAAAAAATGGTAATAAAAACTGAAAAAATAGTCGGGAATTAAAAAAAAAAAAAAAAAAACATTATATAATTTTGAATTACTACTCGGAAGACAGTGATGTGATGAATTTGTTTCAACAATTTTGCCATTTATAGTATATACAAGTATTGTATCGTGCATTCAAAAATTGAAAGTAAAAAAAAATTGTGAAATAATATTTTACCTCCTTAAAGGAAATGTTTGTATTTTTCAGTTTTCTCGTTTGGCTTCTTGGATAATTTTTTCAGCACGTGTATGGGCTTCACCTAAGGATTCTTGTTGGCCACATTCTTTCTCTCCATGTGGCAAAATGTTACACCCTACCCATTCAATAGAAAGTTGCAAACCTTGTTTTTTTTTTTCTGTTCCAAGTTTTTAACAGACTTGTATGCATTGCATCCATAATGTGACCAAACGCCAGTGGCGAGGGGCCCGGTCATCGTTGGATTCGGCGATGAGTGCATAAATCTCATGTAAAAAATTTACAATTCACGCAAACAAAATTTTTTTTTTTGGAGGGTTTTTTCAATTTAATAACAATATTCTTAATTATTCTGGGCAGTATTTCTTTAAAAAAACATTTTATGACTATTTCCTAATAATTACACAAGAAAGTGATAAAAAATCCATTAAAGGAAATTTCGTTCGTGCTGCCCTCTACATGAGATTCGTTCATCTTTTCCGAATCCGTCTTCTCTGTAGTTTTCTGTTTGTGAAGGCATCAATCAGCAAATCTGATTCGTAGACAGGGCTCTCAGGTCATCGGAGATTATACCGAATACGTTTAGGGTTTCGATAGTTCTTGTAGGTGTATTCATGACATTCCTGACATTTGGCGTGATATCTCCAAATCGGCGATAAAAGATTTTTAAGTGTTTTTTTATTTTTATTTTTATACTATGTATTACTTCCATTGTAATTTATTTCTTCTATATACAATTTAGATGACTACTAAGTGACATATGATTAGGTAATATACGGATGAAAGTATTTTAATAATTAAAAATATTAGAAATCTGAAACTGTTATTTAGATTAACCGGGACATCGGTTTGGCGCATTTTTTAGAAAGTTTATTATGTCTCCTGCCAGTGAACCTTTCAAATTAGTTTAAATTTACTTTGATTCATCAAATTTGATTTTGAACTTGACGGGGAGAATATAATTAATACTTTTTTTTTAATTTTATAAATTCTTCTCATGGGCACCTTTGTTTGAATGTTTGCATTTAAGTTTTTATGTACTTGTGTGATTTTTTTAATTTCATTGATAATATAGGCTTGCGACACGATTTCAATCCACACTATATACTCTCCAATCGAATGAATTGGTTACGTTTTAAACTTTTATTTTGAGAAGCTGAAAAGGAAGGGTTACATATCCCCTCGTGAACGGCAACTAAATTTGGGTATATTTTTTTTATCATGATTGTATGTAAATGCATTTAGTATGTATTGATCAAAAACGGAGTAGGGGAGGGGGTAAGGACTTGTAATAAATTACAATAAAAACATTATTATTGTTCAAGTTTTCATTATTTATTGTAATTATGTTTTATTATTCATCATAATTATCTTTCATTATGTATCAGAATTTAATTTATTAAAATTTGTTACTATTTTATAGATTTTAACAAGCAGTGATTATTTTTCTTCTTTATAAATAATTATTTAATACATAAAAAAGCTAGTCAATTAATATTTGTTCCTTTATGTTCGTGGTTCGTTATCGTAATTTTCGCCGATTCCCAATGGGACAGAATCACGAAAAACTCGCTCTACTTAAAATCAAGATCGTTTGAGCAACCTTTCTCTCTTGTCGATTGAAGAAGATATGTGGGTGACACTTCGTAAAAGTGGCAATTTTTATAACCAAGCTATAGAAAAGTTTGCAACAAAGACCCGAAACTTGAGTATATTTATAAATAAGTGTTTAATTTCAAACTTTACAATAGGGAAATATAGTAGTCGGATTGGTAGACTCAATGTATATGTGTCAAAATATTGATTGGTTATTTTAACCATTTACTTATTATTTTTAATAAATCACTCTTCAAATATAAGATATTATAAATAAAAATGCTCGTACAATTTTTATAAATTATAATATTTAATTTACAATGTTTTACTATGGGTATTTTATTATTATAAGTTTTAATTTGATAAATACATTTTTTTATGCCATTAATCTTTTGTATCATTATTTTCATTTAAATGTCTTTATTTTTATTCATAACATCCTACTGAAAATTACTTACATTTAGCTACAGAAATAAGCACTAATTTCAGTTATTTGTGGCGAAATTATACAACCAAGTTGGCTAGTTATCAGTAAAAGGAAGATTACTGGTAAAGCGTAAGCAGCTTTCATGTGCGGGCGACGGGCATCGATCCCGAGACCATTGGATCTCGAGAGAGATACTTTACCGCTGTGCAAAAGAGTACTCTTGTGCACAGAAGTTTTATCTGTTATTTGAGGTCGCAACACAGCCTCCTCCCAGCGACGAAGGAGCGATACTGTTGTTCTGATCAACTTAATCTGATTGGTTGGTTATATTCAGATTATCTGGCGCTGTCAGCAACACGAGGGCTATAATGCGTCGAAACATTCGTCATTAGACAAGTCAACATACATTTACAAACACCCATGCCTAACACGGGACTCGAACCCGCAACCTCGCGGTGTAGAAGCTAGCACATGCTAACCACTATACCGTTTGGTCGGCACGTCTGATTGGAGTTGGAGGTTTGGGATGCTAGTTGCATCGTTGTGTCCGCTTGTTGCGGTGTTGCACGCGAGTTGCGTATGTGATCGCTTGTTGCGATGTAGTGTCTCCTTTCAGAAGCGCCGATAGATGGCAGCCTGATTTGTTTTAGTCCGGATCATCATTAAGTCCAGTTGGGGGCAAGGGCAATGGTGGCAAGGTTGGTAGAGGAGAAGAGGCAGATTTTTCCTCTAGAGGTGGTATTGGGGGGATGAGAATTAGCCTCTGCCTCTGGGGAGAGTTCAGCAATAGGTTCTTCAGTAACTTCCTCCATGTCAACAGAAGGTTCAGCCATGGAAGGATTGGCAGATTCAGTTTGGCCATTGGACTTCCGGGTCACCATTAAAGCGTAAGTAGCTTTCATGTGCGGGCGACGGGCATCGATCCCGAGACCATTGGATCTCGAGAGAGATACTTTACCTCTGTGCAAAAGAGTCTGTTATTTGAGGTCTCTACAACTAGTAAAAAGCGCGAAATGCAAAATATTGAAGTGAATGAAATTTAAAATGTCAGCCGGGCTTATTTCGAAAAATGTGTTATTTATTTTTATTCATAACATCCTACTGAAAATTACTTACATTTAGATACACAAAAAAGTTATAATTTCAGTCATTGGTGGCGAAATTATACAACCAAGTTGGCTAGTTAACAGTAAAAGGAAGATTACTAGTAAAAAGCACGAAATGCAAAATATTGAAGTGAATGAAATTTAAAATGTCAGTCGGACTTATTTAAAAAAACAATGTGTTTTAGCTTAACAAGAAGTTTTGTGTCACATCCTTAATACATGTAAAATTTGAGAACATTTGTCTATCACTATTGTATGCAAATGCATGTAGTTACGATTGAGAACAGGGCAATGGGGGGAGGGGGGGAGGAAAAGATTTACCGATGACCACTACGAAAAGTCACGCCTCGCCACTGCCAAACGCCCAGTTTTTCACCTCACAGTCCCACTGATCGAATGTTCCATCAAATTGTCCCGCTTTACAGTTACAGAGTCCCACCAAAATCCTTTTAAATAAAACAAAATTATTTTCAGAACTTGAAAACTAACAAAGTAAGTAACTGATGAAGTTTCTGGAGATAGAAAAATCTGGTCACATTATGTATCCAAGTTTTTGTTCTTCACAAGTAAACCATGTTTACTCGTTACATTTCTGAAAGTACGTATCATGTGTCCAACACTTTGGATAACCGTTACTGCAGTGGTACTTTTGCTTACTGTTGTCACTACGTACTAGATTTTCTCCACGTGTCGCTTTTCAAAGTGATGCATTTGCACATTTTCCACTGCCCCTCCCTTAATGTTCTGCAGTGTATCGGTGTCATTTTTCTTACAATTTTGAAGCCAATTTATCAAATTTCTTTTGTTTTGTACTAGATAGACAACGAACAGAAATGCCGTTTAGAACCAGAAGTAAGAGTTAATGGTTAAATTGGACAATTGGAGAAATACGCGGTTTTTAACTATAATAATTAACAAACCGCAAAACATTTAAAAGTAAATGGTCGAAGACAAAGCAGGAAATGATAGTGCGATAAATATTTCATCTATCCACAGTCAATAATCCTAGACAACAGGCGCCAAAACTCTTCCCGAATTTCCAAGAAAAATTTACTGAATATGCTAACAAAATGGGAGGGGGGGGGGGGGAAATGAAAGCATAAAAAATAACGAAAAGCCAGAAAAAGCAGAAGTAATGAAAGGCTAATACTAATTTTTTTTTCTAGTTTTTCGACGGATTGAATGTTTTTTAAAATTGAGGGGATGAATTTCAGTGGTTTTAGAAGTGGGGGGGGGGGGAAGGGTGGATTTCACTAGTTTTAGAAGTGGGGAGACGCATGGGTATTTTCTTGACAAGTGGGGTGACGCGTCACCCCGCGTCCTCTCACACTTATAGCACTGTTTATAAAAGATCATCGTAAAACTTTAACAAAAATCAGTTAAGATATATTTTCTATCACAAAGATTAAACTTCACAGCTTAATTACTGAAATTTAACTAAGCTTCATATGTAACTTTCTATATATAATTTATTCATTCATATAATACACATATGCTTGAGTAAATGTTGAAATATATTTATCAGTTAAAAAAAAAAAAGAAAAAAAAAAAAAAAAAAAAAAAGCAAGATAACTCACTATGTAAAATAAAAGCTATCTACATTTTTCAAGTCAGAAATTAGTATTAAATAAACTTTACATGTAAAACATTGTCAAGTTTAAAAGAAAAATTTACAAAAATGTAAATGATAGTTTTACTGTTGGAACATAAATGATGAATGCTTTATGATTTCACTCAAGGCAAACATTTTATTGTCTAACAGAAAACTTAAACTTTAGCAAAAAAACAAAAAATGCAATTTTATATTCTATCATGCTTGTTGAAAATTGAATTTATTAGCTGTTGAAATAGATTTTTATTTTTCATATTTCTATAGTTTTTCTTTCCAAAATAAAATTAATTTTATGTGTAATAGGTAAATTTTTAGATGAATTTATAAATTTAATCAAATTATTATGAACTCAGAGATTTAGTGAAGTGAATAAATTAATGATGTAAATTTTAAAGTAACTTGAACTGATACATACTATAACTGAAAAAAGTATGACAAAGTGACCGATGAAGAGAAAATAGAAGTTGATAGAAATGTGCTGAAAAAAGTTAAAAACGATAGGAAAGTCGTGAATGAGAGTTATGGACATCTATTAATTTCGGCTTTCAAACCATGACAAGAAAACACACTCTCTCTTATTAAGAACCAATCTGGTGTCTTATTATAGAATACTAAAGAGGAAATCTCTATACATTAAAAAAAATACCAAGTTTAAACATTGCAATTTTTTTTTAAATACATGTATAATGTGCAGATGGATACTGAAGGCTTATAAAATACAACATTGAAAAGTGTGAATGTTTATAAATATGTGCGTTGTATATGTGTGAAATTTTATAAGTTTTTCAAGAGTGACCTGTTAGTATTTAGAAAGAGGCTGGGTATCTTTAACTATTTTACACCTGATTGGACAATACTTTAATAAGTATGAGAAAAAATTTGTAAATTTCCGATTGTTAGATTTGAAAAATTTCCTTTTAGGAATCGATAGTTATACTTTGGTTTGAAGCAATATTCGTTTCAAGCATATGATTTGTAGCCAAGTCTAAATAAATATACAGTAAATCAGTATCTTTTTTTTTAACATTATTCTTACTATCATCAATCTTATATATATAGTATATACTATAGTGTAACTCAAGTTGAAGTTATTTGGAATACTATTAGATTCACTGGATAATGATCATCACGTGCAGGGCCTGATTTACCATTAGGCCCACTAGGGGCCCCCAAATTTTGAAAGTTTTCTGAAAATTTTAAATATAATGGTCTTTTTATGGGAAGTACTGAACAAAAATAATAAAAAATTTTTAGTTACTCATCCGCAAATTCCATATTTTTTATAGTCACAGAGAGTTAAGTTAGATAGGTTAACCTAATAAAACCTAATTAAGCAAATCTTTCCGGTTCAGCCAATCATATACAACTTCTTCATATGTACACGGAGACAAGGGTTTTACGCCGCTGTTCTCATTCTCTCGCCTCTTGTAAAGAGATGTTCACCAACCAACCAACCAACCATGTACAACTTCTTATATTATGAAATGAAAGAGTCTTTGTGATTGGTTGGTTTGCAGGCTCTTCCGTGAACTTTTTTGGCCCTCCTTTTTGGTGAGATCGTGGAAACAGTGGAAAGGTTACTTTGTATTATTTACAATTATTGTTATAAAATTAAGTAATCTTCATTATTATATAATTTGTGGACCCTGTGGTAAAATGTAAGTTTCAAATACAGGAAAGTGTGCTTTAAAATCAGTGTTTAGGGGGGGGGGGGGGTCTAGATTAATTCAAAATTTTTGAGGAAATCAAGATCTTACTAATTATAACAAAAAAAAAATCGTGTGAAAGTAAACTATGAGTTTTAATTGTAAAAAATTAGTCTTAACGAATGTAGCTTGATCGGGTAATATTGTGACGTAAGGAAATAAATATTTGCTATTGGGGGCCCCTCTCTGAATGTTGGGCCTACAGTAAAATTTTTTCTAAATCAGGCGTGATCACGCGGATTATCTTCCCGCAACATTGGTTGCTCTTATCGGTATATGATTAAGCAAATCTCGTGATCTTAATGATGTCAATGTCATATTTTTTACTAGTTGATACCCGTGCTTTGCTACGAAATTTTAACATGTGCAATATTTTAGCTAACTGTGAGGCCTCGCGTTGCGCATATCGGTCATTGATGTATAGGTCCCCGTTTTTGGAGCTTTGCTCGCAGGAAGGTTCATCGCTACGCAAAATCGAGTTCGCTTCGTTCGCTGAAAAGTACATTGACGCATAATTACAGGCTTACTTCACTCGTTGAAAGGTTCATTACTATGCAACAATAGGCTCGCTTCTCTCGCTGAAAGGTTCATTGTTTCGTAAGCATAAGCTCGCTTCACTCACTAAAATCTAATTGCTATGTAAAGCCTTAATATTAGAAGCCTCTTCTCTGCCGAGGCACACACACAGATAAAAAAAAAAAAAAAAAAAAAAAAAAAAAAATCCTCGTTAGTATAATAATACAACACCCCTTTAAGATTATTTTAACACGTGTTTGTGGAAAGCAAAATTAGAAGTCCAAAACTACTTATGTTGAAACTTAGAGCTCTAGTTCTATTAGAAGTCGCTTTTTGTGAAAATCTTAGCTAAAATATTAATCAAAAATCAAATTAAAATTTTAACATTCTTTTTGTCAATAGTCCAATTAGAATGCCAAAACTACTTGTGTTGAAAATTTCAGAATTGTAGCCCAAGTAGAAATCGTTTTGTAAAATATTTGTCAATTAATTAAAAATTAAATAAAAAAAGAATTAAAGAAAAATCTAAAATTCTTTTTTTCAAAAGTCCAGTTAGAAGGTTAAAACTACTTATGTTGAAAATTTCAGAGCTATAACCCTATTAGAAGTCATTTTGTAAAAAAAAATTTGTTAATTAATTAAGAAAACTAATTAAAAATAACTAATTAAAATTTTAACATTCTGTTTTTCAAAAGTCCAATTAGAAGGTTAAAACTACTTATGTTGTTAATTTCAGAGCTGTCTCTATTTGAAGTCACTTAAAAAAAAAAAAAAAAAAAAAAAAAAAAAAAATATATATATATTAATTAAAAAAGAACTAATTAAAATTTTAACATTCGGTTTGACATACATAAAATTAGAAGGCCAAAACTTCTTATGTTAAAAATTTCAGAGCTGTACTCTAATTTTAAGTAGGTTTCTGTAGATCCACAGACAGACACTCAGCTTGTTTTATTATTATAGATATGTGAAAAAGGATATTTTTCCACATATGTTGATAATTTTCATGTTTATTCAGTTTGTGGTTGTTTTCGTGTTATTCAGTTTGATACAACTAAGAAGACATAATATAAATTTTTTAATGTGTAGTAGTTTTAATGTATATATTCCCACTTAAAAGCATGTTTGATTTTTAATTTTGTTTAAACTTTCTCCTAAAAATTTTTTATTGCTGACCTCAACGCATTTTTATTTCTAAGTAAGTACTTCGAAACATTCACATCTTTCAATGTTGTATTTTATAAACATTCAGTATCCATTTTCACATTATAAATGAATTTAAAGAAATTTGCATTGCTTAAACTTAGCATTTTTTTTTAATGTATAGAGATTTCATCTTTAGTATTCTATAATAATACATCAGGTTGGTTCTTAATAAGAGAGAGCGTATTTTCTTGTCATGGTTTGAAAACAGAAATTAATAAATGTCCATGATAACTCTCATTCACGACTTTCTTATCGTTATCATCTTTAGTTTCTTATCTTTAGTTATAGTATGTATCAGTTCAAGTCACTTTAAAATTTGCATCATTAATTTATTCACTTCACTCAATCTCTTAGTTCCATAATAATTTGATTGAATTTATAGATTCATCTAAAAATTTACTTGTTACACATAAACTTAATTTTATTGCGCTGGGAAGAAAAACTATAGAAATTTGAAAAATAAAAATCTATTACAATAGCTAATAAATTTAATTTTCGTCAAGCATGATAGGATATAAAATTACATTTTTCGTTTTCCTGCTTAAGTTTAAGTTTTCTGTTAGACAATAAAATGTTTGCCTTGAATGAAATCATAAATTATTCATCATTTATGTTCCAACAGTAAAACTGTCATTTACAATTTTGTAAATTTTTCTTTTTAACTTGACAATGTTTTACATGTAAAGTTTATTTATTATTAATTTCCGACTTGAAAAATGTAAATAGCTTTTATTTTCTATATTGAGTTATAATTTTTTTTTAAACTGACAAATATATTTCAACATTTACTCAAGCATGTGTGTATTATGTGAAACTTAGTTAAATTTCAGTAAATAAGCTGTGAAGTTTAATCTCTGTCATACAAAATATATCTTAACTGATTTTTGTTAAGTGTTACGATGGCCTCTTATAAAGTATGTCTTCTTACAGAATGAGAAAAAATAAAATATGATAAAGACTTTTCTGTCTAGCATTAATTTCAGTTTGTTTAACTAATGTCTAATATAATGTATGTGTTAATTAGCATGAGTAATATCAGTTTTTTCCTTTTTGAAAGTGAGTATTCATAAATTTTATAAAATGTTTAAAACTATTTTCAAATTTTAAGTATAATTTACATGTTTTTCCGCAATGAATTTCGTTCAGTTATAATAATATTGAACATTCATTTTAAGAATAAGCGTCATGTGAAATGTGAACACATTCCGTTTTGTATGCATTTAAGTATAAGTTAGTTTGAAATTATGGGTATACGTTAAAAATCTCTATACTAATGATATATTGTCAACACCTCTCAAATTAAAAATTTCGCGTTTAATTTAGTTTGTTCAGATGATGTTCAATTTAACGTAGTAACAAACTTTTGATTTTTCAAATTTATGCTAGTTTAAAAAAAAAAAAAAAAAAAAATCGTTAAAGTTACCTAGCAAACTTTTTTTTTTACTATTTAAATTTTCTAAGTAAATTCCATCACATGAGTAGTTAACTATTTCAATTAAAGAGAATATCTTATTATTTTAGTTTGTTTGAATGATGTTAGATTTTATGTATCTATTGGTGATTTGTAAATAATGTTATAAAATTTTTTATAATTCATAACATATATATAGTAGAAATAATAGTGTACCGCATCTGAGATTGACAAACATTTATAACTATTAAATATAAAGAATGTTAATTTAAAAAAATTTATAATTGAATATGAGTGTTACCATGAAAAAAGTTAACTAAATTAGTAATGATTTCCTTTTAGATTATAATAAAGTTTTGTAATTTACGTATTATTCGCAATTTCCTGTTAAATTTTCTTCAGATATTTTATAAATCTTGCAGGCGATTTTCAAAATTTAAATGCATATCTACAATTTATTTAATTTTCCCCCCTAATTCACCTTTCTTAGACTGATCGGTAAAATAATTGTTTGTCAGCATTTACTGCAAGAATTAGTATGACACCTTATGTATCTTATTACAAAGTAAAATTGTCTAAGTCTTTCTTGAAGTAACACAAATTTCCAACTTGTATTGATTTTCAGATTGAAAAGTAGAGGTGAAATTTTTTCTTTGGAGTATCTATATAACTAGTATTCATTTTAACTCTCTTGTTATTTTCCCTCTTTGTAACAGTTTTATTAAGTTTACCCGTAATGTAGCATGTAATCCCACTGAGTTTGAAAGTTATTTAATGTTTTAGATAATAGAAAAGTTTTCAAGTAAAAATGATCTCAACAAATCACATATTATTAACTTTTCTTCTCAAATAAATATATTCATAGTTCAATAAAATAATAATATCACAAATGAAAATACGCTAAGGTGTCCTGAGACATCAATATTTATTCACACATGTACCTATATAATTCGTCTGAGAAGTAGTGATTGGATTAACATGTCAGTTGCATTTTCTCTCAAATAAATTTTTTTCACAGATTGTAGAAATTCATTTACATCTAAAATATCGAAGAAATCTTTGTACAGAATAATTTTTCTGAAATATACGTAATTGATATTTATATTTACAAATGCTTTAGCAAGGTTTACAAAATTAAGCGTATGAAACGGTGTGTCAAAATGTTCCAAACAACTTATCTCTAATGAAGTTAAAAGACAGGCATGGGCGTAAACGAGCCTTGGAAAGATCCAAAACAGTATTTGTATACGTAAAGACTTTTTTAAAACATTGACATAAGGAATCTTTAGTTTCATAAAGTCCAATGGGTAAATCACAATCATCTTCAAAGTTTATTGCCTCTTCTGAAAACACTTTATTCTCAATTTCTTTCACTACATGGCATTGTAGAGTGTATTTTACTAATGATCTTCCATGATCTCCTTGACATGTACATCAGCATATCTCAGAAGGCGCACTTGGTCATGATTTAAGAGAATCTTTTCCGCAACGAACTGATAGGAATTGTCTAGGCGAAAAAAAATCGTTGAAGTCTGGAGAGGCAAAGGCCTTTTTCGATGATTTACATGGCATCGATATTAGTCCTAATATGCCAAAATCTTGAAAATTTTTGCATTAACGTCTCCACACTTTAAATCCCGTCTTTCGTCGGATATAGATCGCCATTTTCACTCGTGACGAACTTTCGCACATGCACTCTTGTGTCCATGAAAGTTTTTGACTACTATGAAATCGTAATTCTTCAGGTGAATCATATTATCTGGAAGAAAGTTCATACGAATTCTACCTTCAATGATCAAGGTGTCTTTGAATAAATCCATTTCGCTCATTCCAAGTTTTTTTGTGTGTGCAGAAGGTATAGAGTTGCACAATCGTTTCATTTTGAAAAAAGTCTTAGAACGCCTATTTTCATCCCGTTCTTGCTTTGTAAGTCTCCTGTCCTGTTTTAACAAGTCTCATTCTACTATCGCATTTTCATAGCGTCGACCACTGCCGGCGAGTGGCGTATCACCTACCGCTACCCTGATTGGCTGATTACCTCCACGTGCTTATCTTTCCCGTTTAAAGACATGATTTTGTATGTGAAGTAAATTTTCGCATAAAGGTTTAAGTTCTTTATCTTAGAAATGTTAAGTATGTTACTTTTCTCTTACAGGTCCCATTTTAAAGACGTGATTTTTATATGTTAAGGAATTTTTACGGTGATGTTTAAATTATTTGCCGTAGAAATTTTAAGTCCATACCCTTTCTTTTCTTATATGCTACATTTCAAAGGTGTGATTTTTCTGTGTAAACTAAATTTTTACTTTATGTTTAAATTTTTGTTGTAGAAATTTTAAGTATGTTACTTTATCTCTTGCATGTTACATTTTGAATACGATTTGTATACGTAAAGTAAATTTTTTGCTTAAAATTTTAAATTCTTTATTTTAGAAATTTAAAGTATGTTACTTTTTCTCTTGCATATCACATTTTAAAGACTTGATTTTTTTATGTAAAGGAATTTTTTACGCTATTGTTTAAATTATTTACCTTAAAAATGTGAAGTGTGTTACTTTTTCTTTTATATGTAACATTTTAAAGACGTGATTTTTTATTTGTAAAGGAATTTTTTACGTTAATGATTAAATTATTTAACATAACAATTTTAAACATGCTACCTTTTTGTCTTGTATGTCACATTTTAAAAACATGATTTTTATGTGTAAACTAAATTGTTATCTTATGTTTAAATTTTTTGTCGTTGAAATTTTAGTATGTAACTTTTTTTCTTACATTTTACAGGCATGATTTTTATTTGTACACTAAATTTTCACGTCCAATTTTAAATTCTTTGTTGTAGAAATTTTAATTATGTTTTCTTTTTCTCTTATTTAGTGTTGTTATTAGAATATGCTTAATCAATAGGATATTTGACAAATTTTCAAAATAGTTTTAAATAAAAGGTATGCACGAAATATTAGACAAATATTTTTTCTTTTTTCAAAATAATGCCGCAAAACGCTAAAAATTGCATTTTAAAATGCAAGTAGAAGCCCCGCCCCTAAAACGCTGCTCAAAAACCCATCTGACTGTGTGACGTCAATCTTGCATAAAACAACATCGCAATCGCGAGTGAGTTTTTCCGCGAAATGTCCACCGCGAAATGTGTCTTTCTTTTGATTTTGTTCCAAGAAATGTCTCACCAGTATCGGTATTATGCAGTACCCCACTGTACAAGTACTTCAATTAAAACTCCAGAAAAGTTGTTTACACATGTGCCCAGGAAAGCAGACATACAAAAAAAGTGGTTAAATCTTGCAAGAAGAGAATCAACTGAGTTTTCACCACAGACTACGATTCACTTCTGTGAAGATCATTTTGATGCAAGTAATACTTTATTTAATTATTTTAAATGTTTTAACTACATAATATTAAGTTTAAGTACTGATGCACTATTGAAATATTTTTATATATATATATATATATATATATATATATATATATTTTTTTTTTGTGGTAAATTTGAAACCAAAATATTTGTTTTGTTTACATGAATTGTTTTGACAAAAACATTTTTTGTCTGTCATATTAATCTTTAATTACTGTATGCGGTCTGACAGACCGCCAGTCATTTTTTGTAGAATGCTTCCAACCCCCTAAAATATTTAATCTTTGACTTTAAATTAATTTTTCCAATTCTTTGTTACTGAAATTTCAAATTGATCTTCACCAAATTTTTTGGAGCAGTATGAACTACGTGTTGCCCTTAGGCCAAAAAAGATCAAACCACCCATTCACAGCAGTTAACTCTTTATTTACTGAATTTTTTAAAATTTGTACTAACTCTTTTAAATACTTAATGTTTCCAAAAAGAAGCAATCTTGTGCTGTCATTCAATAGGTGAAGAACAAACTTCATAGAAGTGGACTTCAAAGTCCCTATGGGTTTCAAAGCATTTAAATCAGTTCAGTATCATGAGAAATGCAGTACAATGACTGGACTTTTAAGTACCGTCAGTAGATAAAGGGTTAAAGGTTTAAGGATTTTGTTTATGATAATCTTGTGTTTCTATTCACCTCAATGCATTATTACTTGTCTTTTTCACCTTTTTGTCTTTTTTTAAATAATATCAGCTATAAATTATAACGAGTGTTCCGTTTCATCCCTTTCTGCGGGGTGAATTGGAACAACATGAAAAAAATCAAAATAAATGGAAGTCAGGTTTTTTCCAACATTTTTGGGTTTGATCATTATAGAAGAAGGTAAGACCCACGTTCCTAAGTCAAAAATATGTTCGTTAACGATATTATTATACTCTATTTTTACTTTGAAAGTTGAAAATTGTTCCTTTTCACTCCATTTTAACAGTACTCAGCGGATTAAATTAATTGCTATTTTTAATTTTTTTTTTTAATCCTAATGTTTTTATGATTATTATAACTGTAAAAGTGTTGTTGTTGCTTTTCTAATTATAAGAACTGTGATAATTGTTGATACTTACACAAATGTTTTAACATTTCTAAACTCTGCAGAATACAATTCTGAGCTTGACTTGAAAAAGAACCCCACCATCAAAGCATCTATTTTGGGTAAATTCGAAATGCGTGCCTTTACAAAACCGTCTTCCAATGTTCCAATAACACTTCTTTAAATAAATATTTCCTAAAAATTACCTTCAATAGTCATAATTTATCATATAGTAGGAAAAGAGATGAACCAAGCTTTAAAATAAACGTATGAAGCTGTTTGCTTACAAATGTGGTCAACATTGACGTCAGACTCTGCAGAGGAGTTTATCCGAGCGTTTCTGATCACGTGACGAGGCGCGCTCAGAAAAGCAATTTTTAAAATTTGATTTATAAAAATTTAAGCAATTATTTCGAGTTAAAACTGCTTGCATTATTATTATTTCATTAAATACTATAAATATGCCGCATTTGGTAATTATTTGTTGATGGTGTCAAATATCCTATTATCACATCTCTATTCAGCATTAACTCTATTTCAGTGTTGACCATTGTCAACTTAAATAAGCATGATTGTATAAAACTTATTTTGATAATACAACTAACATAGTATACAACAGTATAGCTTTAATAGCTTTAAATTACAATCGGTTACAACAAATTAAAACAATTTTAAAGTATTTGAAGTATGATATATAGAAAAGTTATGTATTTTCATCTCTTTGAAAATATTGTTCTGATTAAACTGAAATGTTTTTTTCTAAACCATTCTGAAAGAAGAAGGGGGAAAAATAGTTACAGATTCCTCAATAAAATGTAGATAATACATTTAAAATTCTCAAAATTAAGAATAGTATTAACATAAATAAAAATCCTTTTTTCTATTCAAAGTGATAAATATTCCATTTCTGGAAATGTATATTGTAACATACAAACTCGCGTTCGAACACACAACTGTCACTACTTCATTCAACAGGGCCAGACTTATAACTAACTCAACCTAAAAGTAATTGTAAAATTATTGCTTGAATTTCCCTAATGGGTTGCAGATGCTCAATAATAACAATTAATTTCAATCTATTAAGTTCCTTTGCTGTGTATTCAATTCTTCGACAACAAAAGCCGAAAAAAAAAAAAAAAAAAAAAAAAAATATGATACTTTTTAATGACATGCTAAACACAGTAAACGAAATTTTCACGTTATGATTCCAAAGTTATAACTTTTTTTTCCTCTCAGAAATTTTGATTGAAATTATGTTTACATTTTCCATTGGGAGCAAATAGCGAGACTTTGTGTTTAAAATGGATTAAACCTGAATAGTTGGAAAGCGTTATTTGATTACCTCTTTTCTAGTTAGTTTAAAAGTGTTATGTGTTCACTTTTTAGAAAAATATAACTCAATCCGAAACTTAACGTATTTGTGTTAATTTATTACATTTGCATGTATTTGCAGTTTTTAATGGCGAAGCAGGAAAAGTTATAAACTGTGTAATTTATATTCATTCTCTATCACTAGATTGCGTTATTAAACCTTAAACTTAGTAGAAAACTGTCTTACTTACCAATCCTCGCTGAATAATGAATGAGAAAAGCGTTTGAAATCATGTGACATATTTTGTCCAATTAGAAGCGAGCTTTTTTTTCAACTTTGGTGTAAGCAATTTGGTCCAATTCAAAGTGAGAACACAGTGCGTAAATACAACAACTGTTATTTACAACGTGAGCGATTTGCCACGACCACACTCCCTGATGGTCGAGCCTGGAATGATGACGTAATAAGAACGCAGAACGACGATCACTGCGCCGCAAGCACAACACTCACAGATTGCAGAGCCGCAAGTACAATACTACACAACCAATCAGAGGAGACTTAGCTACATCTCAAGATGTTGCCATACCTTAAATCCTAAACTTGAACATATTCCCCTGTGACATCATACGTAAAAAGCCTATAACTATAAGTTATTCGCTTAGAAGCAATCCTAGAACAACTCAACTCTTATTTCCCCATTTCAAAATTATATATCAACATGCTGCCATTCCCTAAATGTTAAATTTTGACATGTAATGACGTCATACCTAAGCTATACACACTGTAACGTCATACGTAAAAAGTCTATAAGTTTAATATATTCATTTAGAAGCAGTCCTAGAAAACTCAACCCTTAATGTAAACCAACCCACCTTAAATGTAAACCGAAAGTAGATGTTGTCACCGCCTTAAAGTTAAACTTTATACTATGAAATAATTAATGACATCATTCCCACTGTGACGTCATACATAAAAAGCCTATCAGTTTAATATATTTGTTTAGAAGCAGTCCTAGAACAACTCAACTCCACAATCCCGTCTTATGTTGTCGTATATACAAAGCTTACTACGAAACCGAAACTAACAACAGCAGGAGGGAAACAACTCAACATCAGGAGAAGTACAACTAAACAGCCAGAGAAGAACAACGCAACTCTACTTCCAGTGACGTCATATCTGGTTACGTCATACATACAAAGCCCTTCCGGTGACGTCACCGTCCCTCGTCTCATCCCTCCATGATGCAGAACTGTCATTTTCTACTTATACTTCCCAATGCCGGCTTCTTATACGACTGTCTGATTTGCATATTTTTCGACGCAAAACTGTTATCTAACATATTTGCATACTTCCTTCTACTTTTGTAGCAAATTTCAGCTTCTTTAATTCAGATTGGCTTACGGAAATTGACATTTTTTCTCCGTGCTTAGCTTTTGGAAGTGAAGGTAATTATTAAAAAAAGAGCCTATACCGGTAAATTCCATCTTCATTTAAGAAAATTAGTAAAATATACAAATTTAGTTTTGAACTAATAAATTTAAAGGTAGCACGGCTGTACTTGCTTTACCTCACGAGCCGTCACTGGCACGAGGCGATTGTCTCCTGTGCCCCAGTGGCAGATCTAGGATTTTCCTGAGGGGTAGGGGTGCAACACTGTGCCTTAGTCAGAACAAAATTGAATACTTAAAAATAGTAAAAAAATAAATAAATAAAAAAATAAATAAAAATAAATAATAATAATAATAATAAAAAAAAAGTCTACGCAGTGTTCAAGAAATATACTTCAAGATAGTCCATATCTATTGATTGACCCTTCACCTTCTTTCACCACATTTCTAACTTGATATCTTAGAGTAAGGTGGTTAACACTGCTCTTTTGCTTTTTCATTATCTATTTTACTTAAAAAATAAATTGTATTCAAAATGTACCGTGTATTTTAAACATTTTAGCGAGCTACACCCCCGGAGGTATCGATTATACTGAAAAAATTCAAATGAAAGTGGAAACTTGTAACTTTTATTTGAGACTAACTGATTAAGTATAAATCCTATACTCAATATTTGCCCCTATCATATGCTCATAACTGAAGCACATCTATCTATATATATAAAACTGAGTAGTCTGTAGGTCTGAACCTTACACAAATCCACAGTTTAGCACCTAGATGTACGAAATTTTGTAAATAGAAGCTGTAGTACATGGAGATTGTAGGGAACAACTTTTAAATTCGATAAAAAGTTGCTTTCATTAAAATGTACTGACATTAAAAAAAATTTCTTGGTATGGCTAGGATATTTTTTTATTACATCAGAATAAAACCAAAATTTATTTTAATGTGTCCTCCTTATTTTTTCTGATTATTTTTATGTATTACAATCGTCTATCCGATAAGCAGTTAGAAATTTATTGCAATATTTCAATATATTTACTGTCAATCAATACCTTAAACAACTTCTGCGGATGTGCGGTTTTAAAGCATTATTTTTTTATGCATCATTTTGTTTTTCGACGTTTTAAATTCATCCTGATTTTGTTTACATTTTATGTTGTTGTCAAAGATGTATTGCGCTAAGTGGGTATTGACATTTTGATTTTATTTAATAGTTATTAATAACATTCAAACAAAATAAATTCATCAAATTCCTTTGTATTTTATCTTCTGCATTACAGTTATCATATATATCTAACATCTAAAACTTCGTTTACTTAATTTACCACTATACGTTCGTGCTGTTATGGGATGTTTTCAGTCGGATTTCGGTCAACTTATTAAATTTATTATATCTTTTTTACAGGATGTGTCCATTACAAGATCAAAGGTGAGAAAGCCGTTGAATGTGAAACACCTACGTATATTATTAGGTGTGTTGTGTGGCACCGCGTTGACCGACATTGGTACTATTACGTTATATCCATAGCACTTGGTGATAATTTTTCAGTTGACGAACAATTAGGTAGATAACATTATCTTTTCAATGCCTGCTAATTTTTCTCTTAGAACAGACTTTGTTTTATTTTAAAACAAAAATTAAAAACTTGGTGCAATATATATTTTCTTTATTATTTTTAAAACAGAGGGTAGAGTTGCACTCTAGACACCTGGCGTATTTTGTTGAGTATGTTTACCGATGTTTTGTACATGTTAAAATATATACAATATTTTAAATGGTCAAATTTTTCAGGCTGGATTAATTTAAATTATGTATCTTATTTTGCTTGATGAGAATGAGTCAAAATATACATAGAATCTAGCATAGCAACGGATTATTTAAACTTAATTTGACTTCATCACTTGCAGCCTCAATTGAAGATTCACCCAAGATTATTGAAATTCAATGAAAACTTTCAAATCATTTCGATATTTGTTAATATTCCGCCAAAGAGAAGATCGAATATAAATGCTAAGTATAGAGTATCTGCCGCCAAGAGAGGTAGGACATTACCGCTACGAAAACAGCATCGATTGGAGAATGACCGAGCGAGCTATTACAAAATGAACTAAAACATGCATCTGTTGTTAATTCATTCGTTTAATTTTGTTCTGGGTTTGAAAGGGATAATTTCTGTAAATAACTAATTCTGCTACTGTACTTCCACAGATAATACTTTTTACAAAATTGTTTTCTAGTCAATTTCATGTAAAAAAGGGAGGATTATTAGGTAGGCAAGGAAGGATTATTAATCTAAATTTAGGGCCTGGAAGACGGGAAGAATGTTTATTGATAATTTGATCCCAGGACACTTTTAAAAGAAAGGGATGCGTTTTAAAGTGTCGTGAAGATGGCTTCAAGGTCAAGGGATGGGGGAGGTTTGAATACTTGTACTGTCTTCCAACGTCCTTTTGAATGGGAAGGGGATGGCTATAAAAAGAACCTTGATCCAAATATCAGCTTTTTTGTTGTTGCTTTTTTCAGAAATTTGATGAAGGTCGAAATATGTTTGTTGCGTGAACTTATTGAAAAAAAAAATATTTTTGATTTTGTTTTTTTGTACATTGTTAAAAAAAAAAAAAAAAAAAAAAAAAGACAACCTGAGGAGGGCCACGCGCTCCCTAAATGGATCCGCCATTACTTTTCCCCCTTGTAGTTTTAGAGCCTATGGTTCCGGTCGTAGGCGGGGTCTGGTCGGGGCGAGCGAAAGCTCCCTCTATCTACTTGGTTTCAGAATGTTTTGGTAACTTGGCACAGGTATCTACTGAAATATTCCCCCTCATTTGGAAGTGACGTTACAGACTGCTTCATAAGATCCAATTTAATTAGAAGAAGTGGCAATAAAACCTTTTCAGGAGGAATCAAAGTCGCATGAAAGATCTTCTTTTCATTGGGGATTAAGGCGTCTTGAAGTAGTCAGTCAGTTTTTGTCCAATGGAAATCTCTTGCTAGACTGTACCACAAGCAGTAGACTGTACCACAAGTAGGTACCACAGACACTCACAGAGAGACACAGAGAGAGAGAGAGAGAGAGAGAGAGAGAGAGAGAGAGAGAGAGAGAGAGAGAGAGAGAGAGAGAGAGAGAGAGAGAGAGAGAGAGAGAGAGAGAGAGAGAGAGAGAGAGAGCGAGCAGAATATTACAATGGATATTTTTATTTACATTATTTTAATTATTTTGTATTGTTATTCAACTTTAAATTGATGAAATTTCATTTGAAGTTTAACTTAGTGTGAAAATAAATCGTAAAAGAAAATTGCAGTTAAAATTAGTGATAAACAAAATTATACAAAGTGAATGTTACATTAAACATTACAACAGAATTAATTAGATTAACGTATTGTTTACACTTAATGCTCAGCATTTAAATCGGTACGTTGACATTAAATTATTACAGATTTTTTTCCTTTCAAGGGCAAATAATTTAAACTATTAAAATATTTTTTTTAACGGATAAACCCAGGGATGGCGATTAAGGAACTAAAGGGAACAGTCACCCTCCCACACTTTCCGTCATACTTTTTTGATGCATTTAATGATTTATTGTTCTAGAAATCTGCATTATGGTACATGATTTCATAAGGATTGAGGAGAAAAAATTTAAAGACGAGATAAATGTAACTATCGTAAAAGAAAATTAATGGTTTCATGTCAAAAAACGTTATTTTTTATCTGGGCGAGTCCTTCTTAGGACTTTAAGCAATAATAATTTGACAAACAATTGAATTACTTGCTTTTAATATGATCTGCATGAAAATAAGGTCCATATAATTTACGTGTTTGAAAAGCAACGACAAAATAATTTTGCAGATTAAGAAGGAGTTTACTACACGTTTTGTTCAGTAAAAATCCAAATAGTTTCGTAAACAACAAGCCGAAGGGCAATGGTCATTTAAAGTTTTTTTCTTCTTTTTTTTCGGTCTTGGTTAATCAGTTTCCTTAACTAATAAAAGTGGCTCCTCCCTCTCTCTAAATAGAACTCATAAGATGACTTTTTACCTTTTGCCGACAAAACGGTATAGTGGTTAGCGTGCTAGCCTCTAGACCGCGAGGTTGAGGGTTCGTGTCCCGTGTTGGCATGGGTGTTTGTAAATGTATGTTGGCTTGTATAATGACGAATGTTTCGGCGCATTATAGCCCTCGTGTTGCTGACGGCGCCAGATAATCTGAATACAACCAACCAACCAACCAACCAATTTTGCCTTTTATTGTATGCCCCCCCCCCCTCTCCCCCAACAACAAAACATTAATGGCTAGTGTCGTCAGTCTAATAGTCGATAATGAATACAAGAAAAGAAAGAAGAAAGCACGGGGAGACTTTGGTTTAGCGAGTTTCCAGGGCGGGAAGGTTGCCCCCCGCGTGAGGTGTTGCTTAGGGGCCTATTAAACTCCTCTCCCAGCTCACACACATATAGTTGTGATTTCATGATAGCCGTGCTTGTGTAGTTTAAAATAAATAAATCGTACAAATAATTCCATCTTCAAAGATACAAATTAACTAATTTTAAAATCAAAAACAAAATTATTTAAATTTAAAATCTATATTTATTTTAATTTTTTTTCACTGTTCTCGGAGGGCCCCGTGCCAAGGTTCTGGAGAGGGCGCACCGGGATATGTCCCGGTATCTCGGTGGGCCATCAGGCCGAGCCAGACCACAAGCAAAGGAAGCAGGGATATTTTGTATAACCTACCCTGCTGGCATAACACCATGGTTAGTATTTTAAGTCTCCACAAATCAATCAGCAGTATTCTTGATATTTTATTTTCTCAAGGATATTAGCAGTATTCTTGATACTTTATTTTCTCAAGGGTTATTGCCAAATCGTTATAGTTTTCTTCCAAATTCACCGAATGTTCTACGGGAAGCGATGCAAATTTATTCCCATAATGCTGCAAGACTGCTTTGAGGTTTGTTTCTACGAATCTTTCATAGGTACTCTCAGATGAATTATATTCTCTTTCAAAACTCTTCATTATACCTTTAACATCACTACGAATTTTTTTTTCTCTTTGACGAAAATCAATAATAAAATCTGAACTAATAGATTCGTCCTGGGGAGGTAACGAGTTTTTGTCCTCAGAATCACTCTGGATATCATCCAAACTGGAAGGTAAGAGTGGAACTATTATTTCAGAGCTATGAGGGAGAGAACGAGTAATTGAATAAAGGTTTGAGCAAGCTTATTTTATACTTACTTTTTATATTCAAACACTTCACATCTACCGAACAGAAATAGCAGTTGATAGCGTGGTTTTGCTGTTCAAGTTACATCATAGGAATGCCAAAACGAAATATTTCTTATTCTTAAACGATAAATGAGGATGAATAATGAGGAATGTTGATATAGAAGTAGTGTAAACGGATAGTAAGAAAACGCAAAGGCGCATCCAGAAAATATACGTGGGAAAGATTTTCAATCAAGCATTAAGTTTGCTTCTGTATTTCTCTCTAAAAATAATGTCTACGCAGAACTTTTCAATATTTTTTACACGTCATCAATACTTTTTTAGTTGCTTAATTTTTCACCTACGTATACCAAAATATTAAAATGGTTCCAGTATTTTAGTTGTACGAAATACCCCAACGCCGGACTACATTTTATTTTGATTCCATATTATCCTTATTATGTAGATTATATATAATTCTAACATTTTGTTTTTTGTTTAAATGAATTAAAAAAGAAGTAATATTTATTAGGAGAGCGGATATACACTAATATCATATTGAGATGATTTCATTAGATATTTATTGCGTTTAAAATTCAAGAGCCATGAGCACTAAAACACTATTACAACATTTGGAAAACAAAAACCCATATAATGTATTTATATTTTTACCATTCATTTACTATAAATAGACAGTTTGGTGAAATTTTTTGCAATGATTTTTTTAATGACACTTAAAAAAAAAAAAAAAAAAAAAAAAAAAAAAAAACCTCCGCCAAAATGACGGTTTTGGCGGTATATTTATTGATAGTTCGTACATTATCCTTTCTTGTAAGTGAAACTGGGCAGAGAAAAAAAAAACACGATCGTTTTATGAGGTATGCTCAAGGAAAGAAGATTCTGTGTTGAAGACATTCGTTTTTTAACTTTTTATGCCATTAAAGCATTTTTACGGGAATTTGGGAGGTGGGGACGTTTAGAACACCTTAAGAGGCATTAGCACAGCGATTTTTATCAAAATCATTAGAGCCGTTTTTAAGCAATCATTGAAAAACACGATTTTTTCAATGGCAGCTACCTTATACGCCCGCGCGATTTTGGACGAATACCTTAATGGTAGGTTCCATGGCCACCAGCAACCCGCATGCCAAATTTGAACATAGTAGGTCAATTTGTTTGGGAGTTATGCTTACAACAGACCACACATACACACATACATTTTTTCTAGATCACATTTTTGAAATCAAGATGTTTCAAAACGTGGGGATATGGAAAAAAAAAAGATTTTTTTTTTGCCCGAATGCTATGCTTTCATTACCCTATGTATACATATGGGTAATTAAAAGTAAAAAATTACATGTAACGATATTTTGATGCTACGAAATTTGCATATCCGTTTTTTTTTTTAAGTTCTTGGACTTAATAGCTACTTTAGTGCTGTAAGGTAGGCTTACTTTATCTGAATGATGGTAACTTATAAACATATTCTTTGGAAATTATTTACGATTATTACGAATTTATTATTCATTCATAAGAAATCTTCAAGATGTTGGAGATCCTAGGATTGTACAGACACTCAAAATTCTCCTCCTGGTTGCTCGTCTGACACATACACGCTAGGATCGAAATGCATGTAAACTTTAAACATCAATTAAAAATAACACACATTTTAAAATATCGTTTTTTAGTCGCACTCCACAATTATAGATTGAAAAGTACTTATGTTTTCAATTTTCCGTGTACAAGAAGGTAATGTTTTACGACCAACAGAGAGATTGTTTTTTCAGACACAATATACGAAAATACGCAAACACATCTGACATCATGTTCATGTATTATTACAAAAATTACTGTATATTCAGTCAGCTGTATTTTCTATATATAGTCGGACACACAATCCTAATTTGATTTATTGTTTAGGATATTTCATAACGTAAAGAGCTATACAAAGGCTGTACAGGTAGATAACCCATAGATAAACCATTTGGTTTGTGTAAAAAGCTGTAAAAGATTAGCCGTTTAGTTTTACGGATGACCAAGCATGTAATATTACAAAAATTAATTTATAGTTTGTCAACTACACCTGTTAAACCTAGTTTTCGCTATATTGGAGACTAAACATTTCCACTGATAGAAGCAATTTTATTTCTAAAATATTTGGTTGAAATTTGCTAGAAAGCAATTTGCAAAATATCTGGCTCAAATATATGTAATGTATTCTGATTGGAATTTTCGATTTTGGCTTTAGTATTTTCTAGTATTTTCCGGAGTTAGCCCGAAATGTCTCTAATCTGGTCTGGTATAGCTTAAGCCGGCCTGGTAAGAACATTATACCAATAAAAGAGGCCTCATATACCAGTTGTAATAAAATAAAGATTGTTTGAACAATAATTTAGATAAACAAAAATTGCATCAAATGAATTGCACAGGAAATGACTTTTATTACCGTAAAATGGATGTTCTAAAAAAATCCGAACAGACATACAATTTTAAAAGCTGCCAAATTGTAAAAATTATTATATACAGTTGAATTAAGTGGAAAACAAATAGTCGTTGTATAATGTATATGTTGAATATGCTTGCGGACGATAGGTGCAACAAGTCTCTATTTTACAAAAGAAAGAAAGGGGGGAAAAAAAAAAAAAAAAAAAAAAAAAAAAAGCTTTAAATAAACTTCTTATTTCGAATTTCCAAAAATTTTGGTTTCCGGACTTGAATCATCTGGGGAGTTCCCAAGATTCGGTGGCCGGTTCCCCAATCGCCCTGGGCAAAATCATGCCCTGATTATGTTATAGTTTTAGAAAGTAGACTATGTAGAAGGACTAAAACATATTTTTAAGTAACATGTATTCTTAAATTCGTACGGAAAATATTATTAAAGTCTGAAATACTTTATTTTAACTTTTGTATAAATTGCCAAATTGCCACCCCTAAAAATTTGTCGCTCTAAGCTGCAGCCAACTTAGCCTATATAGAAATACAGCCCTGTCGATCACCCACCTATAAAAACTTCAGTTTTCTGCTCGACTACTCTTTTTAGGATAATGTAACTCTTTGCGCTAGCCAAACGGCACTCGGCTTCCGTCTCTGGAAATAAACTTTTGTTTAACTCGACCACGACTTGCTTCTTATGATGGTCAACACCCAATGTACAGTTATATATACATCTGAAAACTTTATATTTGAACAAAATAAACTAATAATAGGTTAAATTTTACTGTTGTATGTCTGTTAAATTTTAGAGTGTTTGGAAATAATTGATTAATAAAAAGCCACGAAGAGGTTCTTAAATTTCTCCTATTATTCTTTAACCTGATTTTTTGACTTTTAAACAAAAATGTTTAAAGCTAAAAGCATGTCTTTTAAAGTGAAAAAAGTTTATTTCTAATTTTACTTGTCCCAAAAGTTTTCGAGGTAATTGTGTTGATGGCTGGATCTCAGATAATATGTGATAACATATTTATCATTGGTTTCATTTCAATTTGTAGCTCAATAATTATCAAGAAATGTATTTCGCTTTAATCATGTGTCTTGCCATATCTCTGGGACATTTTATCAATAGCATTTTACAACAGTGAGTAGCTTATTTTTTGGTTATCTCCCAGACGAAGGGGTTGATGTAAGATAAGATGTGTGTGTGTTATTGCACGCCCCCCCTTCCCCTTCAGGGGTAAAGTTATTTTTTTTAATAATTAAAGATTGTAATCAGTAGTGCTATATGTGTGGGTGGACGCGGACTGACGCGTCCCCTTCTGTTCAAAAAAATACCCATGCGCCCCCCCCCAACACTTCTAAAACAACTGAAATCCACCTTCCCACTTTTATAAGTACTCAATCCGTCATAAAACTACCAATGATATTAATTAAGATTAATTATTAAAGATTAATAAATAATATTAATCTTTAAATGTAGCGAAACTGAAAAAAAGTTATTTATTTTTACATTTGAAAACTTTAAAACTATTTATGGTGTATGTATCATATTATTATAAAAATATATTGTATTGCTTTGGGCATAAAGATATAAGTATTTTTACTAACAAATACAGTTACACTTGGTCAACTTTTAACTTTGGAGGAAGTTTCTTTTAAGTTAAATTTTTATTCTTGTTTCATATAAAGAATAACAATTTTCTTAAAAAAAGCTTTTTAGAATTCTCTATTAAATTAACTTCATAAAAGTATGCACATTTATAATTATTACTTAAATATAAATGAACAGTTATGCATATAACATTTGATTATTACTTAACTTTATCTCTTACCTTCCAAGTAAAAACAACTAACAACTAAACCACCGAATATTCATTAAAATAACAATAAATTTTGGACCTTCGTTTTGTTAGGAAGTATAAATTATTTATTTACTAGTTAATATTGTTACTATAAGTTACGAAATTATAAAATGTATCGTTAAAGATGGAAGAAGGGGGAGACGGGAGCGGGGAGGGTGGGGGGTATAGAGATGGTTGCACTTGTTACCAAATTTTGGGCGTTCCTTCACTTTTTTTTCACCACTTCTACCAGGGATAATCAGACATGGGATACATGGGTCCCATCACTGGGACACATGGGCGCCCCCAGGAATATTTGCAAGGGGGTACAAGACAATATTTTTATCAAAATCATAAATTTTTTTAGAAATATTAATTAATAATTATGCATTATAAATTATACTCTTTGAGAATAGTACAAATTCATGGTATATAGTTTTGAAAGCGCAACTTTGTTTAAGGAAAAAAATAAAAATAAAATAAAAAATAGTAAAAATATTAAAATATACATTTTTAACGATTTTTTTATCCTCCAACTAGATCTCACGGCATTCAAGAGACAGTGTTTGGAATAGTGGAACTATTACAGAAGAGTAAATTTTTTTTTGTTATTTCTTCCAAGTTTCGGATATAATGAAAAAAAAAAAAAATTAAAATGAAACACGAAGGCAGTATTGGAATATGTTCAATTGAATTCTAAAAATAGATTTCAAGACAGTTTATCTGATGACTTAAAAAATCAAAAAATTTTCCTAGAATTTTGAGAAATACACAGGAAATGATTATATAATAAAAGGAATAAATGCTTCTACTCATCAGCCTCTAATAATCCTAGACAACAAGCGCCAGAAAATCGTCACGCAAGTAGTTATAAAAAACTACAAAGGAAAGAAACAAAAAACTAAATTAATAGGAAAAAAAAGAGCTCATTTTAACATAAAAGTATAAACGGCATTTGAGCTTTCTTTTTATTTTGAAATTTACATCTTTTCCCTCATTTTTTAAATTTTTTCAAGTGCCTGGGGGATGCAAGTGCACCTCCTTGCACCCTCCTGAGGGCGCCCATTCTGGGACACTTGCACCCCTCTGGATTTTGAGAATTAAAATCTTAAAAAAGCTATAAAGTCACAAGAAAAAATCGGATGTTATTTTGAAAATATTTTTCGTTGTTTATTACTTTTGATTGTCCATTTGTTAACATAGAGTAATGAAAGTATTGCATTTGGTTAAACAAAATTTCGATTTTTTGCAGTTCTCCATGTTTTGGAACGTACCGAGTTCAAAAAATGTTTGTCTGTGGTCAGCATAACTCCCAAACTGATTGGCCTACGATGCTCAACTTTTGTATGCGTGTTTACGGTGGCCATGTGATCTTGCATTACAGTTTTCGTTAAAATTGCGAATGTGCATAAGGTAGATTCCATTGAAAACATTCATGTTTTTCAGCAGTTGCTAAAAATGACTTTAATGATTTTTGATTAAAATCGCTGTGGTAATGCTCTTTAAGGTGTTCTAAACATTCCAACCTCTGAATGCGATGACGTAAAAAGTTGAAAAACGAATATCTTTAATGCAGTGTTCTCTTCTCTTGAGCATAGCTTATCAATAATTATTTATCCTCTGATCCACTTACAAGAAAGGAAAATGTAAGAATTATTGGAAGGTATATCGTCAAATTCGCTATTTTGGTGATGTTTTTTTTTGGTAAATGTACGAATTATTGTCAAAAATATCACCAAACTGGTAATATTTTTAAATGAATCTAAACGGTAAATAACACTAATCTACTCTAAGTTTAAATGGAGTGATCAGTATTACAATGCCATTGAAATTTTTACCATGTTCCACACCCCTAATTTTTTTTTATTTGATGACACGTTCACTTATGTTGGGGAAATCTGGCGCTTTGGGGATAGTTGCGGAGGGTAATGTATTGAATTGAATAGAAGAATTTATACTCAGGCCCGTCCTGTGTCACCTAAGGGGGCGGTGGACCACCTTTCTAGAGAGCGCCAGGCCCCTCTGACATCCATCAAACTATCCCATACTGGGATGATTAAAAAAGACACTAAGACTAAATTCTACTGATAGAATATTATGACCATCATTTTAAAAGCAAGAAGCCTCCTTCGCTATCGATTAAGATTAAAAACATTTCTCAGTGGTCATTACAATACTTCTAAATGTTCATTAATTAATCGGGATCCAAGACAAGTTTCAATTATGATCAGATTCGAAAACAATATCTCGCAAGACACTTTAGTAAGATGTATTGTAAGATTTAAATAGTTCGGAATATTTGACATTATGTATTTTATTCTATGAATATTGTTAAAAAAAAACCCTCTTCAATTATAAGAATTACACACTTTCCCAACAGCTCTTTTAACAAATTTGCCCCTTTCTTCCTCTTTGTCATCAATAATCTAATTCAAATTCTTTTCTCATATAGACCTAGAGTAATCTTGGCACAATTGATAGCTGTGGAGTTCGAATATTGGGTTGGGCATAGAGAATCGTTGTGGTTCGGAATCCACATTAAGCTGTAGGTCAAGTATAGCCGTCGTATCTATATTTATAAAAATAAATGTATGTCTGTGTGTTTGTACTTTATGCATTACTACACCATTCATCATATCGCCATGAAACTTTGGGAAGTTGTTGAGTACCCATCCGCGAAAGTTTTTGGCATAAAAATTTGGGGTGGAAGAGGGGTCGAACGTTCCAAATTAGCGAAATTCGAAAGTCCTACTTCCAATGTAGTCACAACTCTGAAAATTGGTACTAATATATATAAAAAAAAAAAAAAAAAAAAAAAAAAAAAACATAGAAAAAGTAAGCTATTCCGATTTTAATTGACCAGCTTTAAGGGAGTATTCTACTGTAGAGGCATGAATTTCGCCCGGTTTTTGAAGCGGAAAAATATTTTAACAAAGGAAACAAAAAATATTTTTATCATTTGTTTATTGATGTTTTATTATTACATAAAAAAATTATTAAAAAAAAAAAAAAATTAAAATTGACAAAGTTATGAGCAGTCAAAGTGGGGGGGGGGGGGGGGTCAAAAAAAAGAAAAGAGGGTGTCCTGGCGTGCATTATTCCAACCCTCCTGGTGATCTGAAACATAAAAAACAGACGGATTCTTAATTATTATAGATGCCGCTATCGTATAACCCTTGGATAAGTTAAAATTTTTTTTTTTTTTTAAAATGGCGGCAGTTTGAAAAAAAAATTAATTTTTTTTCATATTTTTTTAACAATTCCGAATTTTTAAAAAATACTAAATGAGAAGTTATAGTTTTGGGCAGGGTTCACGAGATGAAGCGATGTATAGAGAACATCCTCTCCAAATTTGAAGTAAATCAGTTCATTAGAACTCGAGATATCCTTACCGCCAGCTCGAAAAAAGTAGATCCGAGAAAAACGCGTTCAAAGTTTTGAGACAAGTTTCCGACAATTTTACTTATAGGATGGTACAGAATACTTACATATTTTTAATCGGCGATTCCTGCTCCATATAAGAATCCTTCCTCTACTTCAAAATGCTCATTAATGACATAAGTAGGGACTCGGGAACGCCTACCGTCTTTTGTTAACTTGTAGCGGTCGGATCGGAACCGTTGCCACGTCACTAAAACGGCTATAACTCATGAAATAATAGGAATTTTGAAAAATCCTTTTAATGACATATTTTTGAATATCTAAACTTTGAAAATATGAAAAAAAATAAAAAAAAATTCGATTTTTTCAAAATTCTACAGTAGAATACAGCCTTAAAAGAGTCGAAAAGGGGTCAAACGTTCCAAATTAGAGGTATTCGAATGTTCCACATACGTTGTCGGAAATGCCTGCTTTTTACAAAAGCGCCGTCAGGGGTGTTGCTGGTAGTCCTCTGCCCATGCGTAGCTAGCGTCACCAGATGTATATTAGGAAGATTAATTTTCTTGTTCAGTCGGCCGCTTCTGCCTCGGTTTGGGCACCACTATGCCTTTTTATTCTGTAAGTAGCTGTATATTGTTTTACTTTAACAAAAATCTAGGTGATCCACTTTTCGCATGGTGTCTTGTACCCGAGTTTACAAGTACAGAGACAACACAAGTTTTAGTAGTGTTAAAATAAGAGACTTTTACATACGTTGTAGTCACAGTTCTGCTATTCGGTAAAAATATCAGCAAGAGCCAGCATAGAAAAAGTAAGCTATTCCAATATTGATTCACTAATTTTAAAGGGTCGAAAATGGGTCGAAACATTCCGAAAAGGAATATTCCAATGTTCTACTTCCAGTGCAGTCAATAACTCTGAAAATTGGTAAAAAAGTTAACAAGGTCAAGCATAGAAAAAGTAAATTATTCGGATGTCGATTAACCAGTTTTAAGGGGTTGAAATGGTGTCAAACGTTCTAAACGTGGAATATTCAATGTCCCACTTGCAATATAGCCACAACTCCTATATTATGAACAAAAGTCAATAAGGACAAGAATAGAAAAATTAAGCTAATGCAATCAAAATTAACTAATATTAAAGGGTCGAAAAGGGGCCAAAACAATTCAAACGAGTATTATCCCAATGTCCCAGTTTCAATATTGTCATAACTCTGAAATTTGATACTAAGGGCAAGTATAGATAAAGTAAACAATTCCGATTTTGATGAACTCATTTTAAAGTGTCGAAAAGAGATAGAAACTATATACAAGGAATAGCTCAATGTCCCATTTTCAAAGAAGTCACAATTTTGCAATTTGATACATCTGCCAATAAACTATGCTATTCCAATATCGCTTAACTAAATTTAAAGAGTCGAAATGGATCTAAAAGTTCCGAACGAGTTCTATTTCCAATATAGTCACATTTCTGTAATTTGGTGCAAATATCAGCCAAGCGAAGCATAGAAAAAGTAAACTCTTTCGATCCCGATTAATTAATTTTAAAGGATCGAAATGGGACCAAAACGGTTCATATGTTAAGAATATCCCTATACCTTACTTCCAATATAGTCAGAATTATAACATTTGAAGCAAAAGTTCAATTTTCATAGGTCGATACGGGATCGAACTCCCAAAATGTGGAATGCATGAATGGCTCTTGATTGTTAAAATGCACATGGTAAGATTCACGGGTATTCAGCTAGTTGTGTACAAAAATAAGTCATTGAGAGTACAAACCAACTAACTTAGAGTAGTTTTGAATATTATATCAATCTGTAAATGTGAGTAATTCTTTTAGTTTATCCACTAAAGGAATAATTTCACAGATTCTGGATTCCGTTTAAGGCATTTAGTGATAGTGATTCCTGAACGGAAAACTGTTAAGAATCATACCATGAAATATCCAACTAAAAGTCGTTGATAAATTAATTGCCCATTGTTTGAATATCTTGTCTAAAATGCGTAAAAGAACACTGAAATGCGAAAGGTACCTCCAGAAGTTAAAGCAACGTTTTCATGTTTTACGAGGGGAGGAAAAAAATATTTTTACCTATCTGCAGAAAAAATGGGAGAAAATGAGAAAAACCAACCAGTCAATTCCCATTGTTTTTATAAAGAAGTTTAAAATACATGTACGAGTAATTTAATGTATAGTTGTTGTTTTTATTAATGTATAATGTATAAATGGGGAGGCGGGGGTCGAACCCTAAAAATCTTCGCCCTGGATATGGCTCTGATTCATCAGAAGCGTGTTTCATAACGCAACTCTTAACAATACAACAATATGAATTTTTTTTTTTTTGTGTGCTCACTATAGATTTTGAAAAGGATACAAGGATGTTTGCTAAAATACAGAGACGATTTTTTTTGACATATTTTTACCACATTATTTTTTTACTCCAATTGTACTGTGAAAAACTTTTAATTCTTCGTTAAATAAGAAATCTCAATTTGAAATTTTTAATTTCCATTTGTCGTCGTCTTTTTTTTTTTTTTTTTTTTTTTAAGTCGTTTGAAAACCACTGAGGGAAATTTCTAGGGAGGGCGCACCGGGATACATCCCGGTATCCCGGTGGGCCAGGCCGAGCTTGGTTATACTTGTCTATTGTTGAGAACTTTCTGTGTTGCTCTCTCAATTATCCTTGATAATGTTTAGCTTTTGGATGACGTAAGATTCCTTGAGACTGTTTTCAAAATTGGTTGAATATTGCTCTTTTTTATGCTCGTTATCTCGATTATTTTCTATTTCACTTAATATACGACACTCAAAAACACGAAGTTAAGAAACTCATCTTAAGTAACAACTTGAAAGTAATAGCAGAACATAAAGTACCGCAAGTATAAAGTATTGATTTGCCTTTTTTATGATTTGAATTTTGTTTGTAGAGCAAGTTTTTTTTTTTTAAATAAAAAATACTTTATCTCTTTTAGGTAATCTCTAATTGGCCCAAGATTTCCGTACAACACATTTTTGATGCGCTACCTACTGATATATTGAACTTACTTCCGCACCACGCAATACATTTTCTCAATCTGTTTGATTTATGTAGCAAAGTTATTTGTAAAAAATTAATTCAGAAACATTTATAGAAAAGCAAAAGCATTAACTAGCAAATTCCTTATTATAAATAATTTATTTCAAGATCGTACATTATTTTAAGAGATATACTTTTATGGTATTGCACTAACACAAAGAAAGCCAATTTTAATAATTCTGGACAATAATTAATGAAAAAAGATCATTTACCAGCAATCTCATCATTATAAAATTACTTATTCTAATATTTGAAATATTACTTTATAATATTTAATTTAATGAAATTGCACAAAAGTGCTTCATCACTTACTTGATTCTCATTTGAGGGATAGGGGTGGATAGTGTCAGTGTGGTGATTCTCATTTAAGGGACAGGGGTGGATAGTGTCAGTGTGGTGATTCTCATTTGAGGGACAGGGGTGGATAGTGTCAGTGTGGTGATTCTCATTTGAGGGATAGGGGTGGATAGTGTCAGTGTGGTGATTCTCATTTGAGGGATAGGAGTGGATAGTGTCAGTGTGGTGATTCTCATTTGAGGGATGGGGTGGGTAGTGTCAGTGTGGGGATTCTCATTTGGGAGATAGGGGTGGATAGTGTCAGTGTGGTGATTCTCATTTGAGGGATAGGGGTGGATAGTGTCAGTTTGATGATTCTCATTTGAGGGATAGTGTCAGTGTGGTGATTCTCATTTGGGGGATATGGGTCGATAGTGTCAGTGTGCTTACAAATAATGTGTTTACTTTTTATTTTAATTTAATTTTTTTCTTTAGAACATTGCAAAATGACCTTTTTACGCAATATTTTATATTGGAAAAACACAGTTTTACAGAATTTTTGAGCAGGGGCAAAATGATATCATTACCCCGAGGTTGGTGGAGCACGGAGGAGATTGCCCCTTTTGTCCCCGTGTAGTTGGCGCCTATGTAAGTGGTCAAAAGTCATACGGGCACAATGATGAAATTAAAATTTAATTTCAAAATATTACGTTTGTCTATCTCAAAGTTGAAAAGTATTTTTTCAGTGCTTTCATAAGCAATTACTTGAAATTATAAGCACATTTTACTTATTTCTAAATACCAGTGTTTAAAAGTGCAACTTGAAGTATCAAATTCATTTCGTTATATGGAGTAAAAGAAGGATATCTGAAGTCCATTGCCAGTTTTGGTCATTCTTTACTGTGTTTGAAATTTCTAACTTCGGAGCTCAATTTCAGGATATAGGGACCCCATTTTCATTAAAGCATATAAAAGGAAAATTTTCTAATCGAGATGAGAGAAGGGAAAATAAATAAATAAATAAATAAATAAATAAATAAATAAATAAATAAATAAATAAATAAATAAATAAATAAATAAATAAATAAATAAATAAATAAATAAATAAATAAATAAATAAATAAATAAATAAATAAATAAATAAATAAATAAATAAATAAATAAATAAATAAATAAATAAATAAATAAATAAATAAATAAATAAATAAATAAATAAATAAATAAATAAAAACACCCTCAAAATTTATCAAATCTTTTCAGCTCTAGGCATGGCTAAAGTTTTATTTATAACCAATAGAGGACCAAGAATATGAAGGAGAACAAAATTTTTCCTTGATTTTTAAAGTTATTTTTCACTACGCTTCCTTTGTTCAATGTTGAAAGTTAAGTTGCTATTTTTTCGTTTACAAACTGGGTCAACACGATGGCAAAACAAACGTGGGTTTTAACTACAGGTTGAGTCGTGAGTGTTCGCAAACCGGCCAGATCTCGATTAACGTAATATTTACTTGCAGGTTTTGTAGATTTGCCATTGGAACTTGGAGGCCAAACACTGACATCTTTATAGATTTCAAAGAAATAATTTTCCCTTTCTGAACGCTAAATATTAATTTTAGAATTTAAAGATTATAAAGACTAACTTATATTTTTAATGTGAACTCATCCCCCCATCTCCTTTTCCTCCAACCTGGGACTATAACCGAAAAGAAGCCATAGAACTCAATTTCACACACTTAACAACAACTTTTCTTAAATCGCACTTCCTGAAAGGTAGATTAATGCATATTTCTAAAGACTTTACCCAACTCTTATTAGGTATAATTTTTTAAAATGTACTTTTAGCGCATATTTATTTTTGCTTATTATATTTATTTAATTAAAGTATTATGTAACCATTCTTTTTCTTTTTAAGCAGTAGAGCCTTGAGCAACCAAGCAAGCTAGGTTCTTTGCTATTATAATCTACTTGACGCATGCTCTCCAGTTGTTGACTTGGTAATGACCCTTTAAAAAAGAGTCTAACCAACTAATCGGAGGGCGGCCCTTGGAAGAGGATTCTCCTTGATTGGGTTATTATCTTTGAGTCTAAATATGTGCCCATGACACTTGATTCGATTTGCTTTGAGGACATTTATGATATAAAGACTTTATTTTTACATATTACTCGAAAAATCATTTTTCACCTCGAGGGATGTTGTTATCTTGTTGCGGTAAGTGGGCTTGTGCTTAGGACTCGCTTGAGCTATACTGGTGATAGTTTTGCTACTGATAGGGTGTAACAAGTCGGACAAATAAGCGGCGGTGTACCAGATGAAGAGTAACTCCCTGGTTCTCTTGGTTGAGAATTGGACGTGAGGCTAACAACCTTATCTTGTAATATAAAAAAGCGTCCCATTCCAAAATCCCAAAGGTATCTTTTTTTACCACGTCATAAAAATATACATCTTCCCTGGTTTATTATTGAAGCAGGCAACACTCATTTAATTTAGTTGATATATCCTTTTGCAGTAAGTTTAAAACCAGCCGAATACCCAGGACGATCCTGAAGACTGAACGTAATTGAATATATAGAGGTAACACAAGGCCCAAATGAAAAAAGCATATTTTTAATTACATTTGCAATGTTTATCAATAAAGTATCAAATGATATTATCGTACAATTGTTACAATCTATATTATAAAACACATACGAATTCCAGTTTTTAGATACACATAATTTCTTGCATCCGCAATGTGTAGAGTTTTACATAGAAAGGCATCTACTTCTAGAATTAAGTACAAGTTCAGAGCGACTAGTCACAAAATGTAAATTACAGTACTGACTACTTCTAGCATATTTTTCTGATAATAAATTACATAGTAAATGACTAGGTTTCTGATACATATCAAATGCGAGGAAAAACATCATACTTACAATTTATTGCGTTCTCGTGGGACACCTATTGGGTACAATTGTCGATATAATACTTTGCGATTACAAAACTGAATGTCAAATAAAGTAATGTGTTATACAAATAAAAATAATAATAAGAAATAGTACTACAAATTACTTTGTATTTTTAAATTTTATTTACAGAGTTTAAAATTGGAATCGTTTTATGATTAAATATTCAAAATTTTAAAACAAAAACACCATTTTCAAATTTGAATTTTCAAGTTTGGTTTTAATATAGTTTCTTTTAAAAGAAAACAAAAATTTACTGGCAATATTTCACATTTTATACTCAAACATAATTTAAGTTTGACAAACAAGAAATGTTCATACAATTCTATCAATATTTTACAATAATTGGTTAATTTTCTAAATGTGTTGTTTTCATTTTGTATAATCTTTTTCACTATTTACATTTTAAAATAATGAAACGAATGCAATAAAACCCCCCAAGCAAAAATGCAGTCAATAGCAACTTATCATGTTTATCATTATCACTTTTAACACTTCACACCACTTCATTTTGGAATGCAAAAGTAACATCACCATATGTAATCACCAATCTTCATAGCACACGAAACGGGATTTCAAAATTTATTTGAGGAAGATTTTCACTTCAGACCAGCTGAAGTCCATTTCTCACCATCAAACAGTCTCATCATTTCAGTTTCATTCTATTAAAAAGGGAAGAATATTTTGGCACACCGGTTGCAACAGCCTGAGACGCAAAGCAACTGCCTCCACCAGCGAATCCCTCCATGCATAGGTGCGACGATCCACCACATGGGTGGTGTTGATGCAGTCGTTTCCGCCGAATTCGCACACCCGGTAGTGGTGCAGGAAGCCCATGTCGGGCGGAATGTTCATCATTGTTTTCCCAGCTAAGAATTCCCAAACGAAGTGGTTGCCCATTTCAACCACCCTCTCTGGAAGAACGATGCATTTCGAACGCTGCTTGTGCGCGTGGAACTTGGTCTTCCTGATAGTTTTCTGGAGGGTGAGTAGCTTATAAGGGAGACTAACCGAGCTGGTGTCGTTTGGCCACTGAAGGTAGAAGAATGCATTCTGAAATGAGAATGCACCCGTTCTGTCCGGATTCTTCTTGAGGAGCTGGGCGAGCAGCAACGCGAGGGACAGGTTCTTGTGCGGAATGATGTACTCGTCAAGGTCGATCATCAGGACGTAGCGGAATCGGTACATCGTCCTGTAGAGACAGTCGTTGAGGGCGGCGAAGAGACCCTCTGTTCGGATCTCTTTTTGTGACACTATGTCAAGCTGCCATGGAAGAACGGTGACTACGCCCTCGACAATGTACTTCTGCAAGATGCAGCCTACTTCGGCTCCTACTGTGTGGTTGTACAGGACGAAGTGATTCACCCCCAGGATCCTGTTCAGCTCGATGAACTCTATAAGATTCTTTACTTTGTTGTACTCGTAGTGCAGGGGCTTGATGCACACCGCTATTCCATTCGATTTCTTAAAGATGCTCTTGTTGTCGTGCACGATGACTTTGTTGCCAATTTCGACGCTGCCCTGCCTGATGATTGACACATGACTCGGAACCGGCATGTTGGTTTGCTTTATAGGGCACAAGATGAAGTAGGCGCTGAACTTTAAGTTCCAGTTTTCCCTGATGAGGCGGTTAATTCCGGTTACCGAAAAGGGTTCCCTCCCATCTTTATAGGTGAACTGGCAGATGACTTTGTCGGCTAACCTTGTTCTCGCAGCTGCTATAACACGCACCCACTTGCTCCTCCTGTCGTCGTAGAAGGCCGAGTATACAAAGAACTTATCCTTGGTGTGCGGGACTTTCTGCCAGTAGTCCTCGTTGGTCAGTTCAGGCAATTCATTTCTTCTGGATTCGTTGGAAGACGATGACAGGTCTTCGTCTCTCACCCGTGCCAGCTCTCTGGCCACACGTGAGGATATCGGATCCATCAGAGCGAATCTGTCCTGTGCCGGATCTTCCCCAAAGTTGAAGAAGGAGAGAAATTTTTCTTCTCGCCATTTCTCTTCCTCGACGTAGAACACCTCCGTGACCAGCATGCAGGCGAAGATAGCAAAGAATATGACCACCAGAAAGCACGATTTTGCTCGCCTGTCACTGTTTCGCTTGAGGGCTGCCATCTTTGCCGAACGGAATGGGGTGGAACGTTTTTTCTTCATCGTCAGCTGTTACCGCGTTTGTTGGGTGGTGGAACACTTGACTTGTTTGGGAGGCCTTGCATTGTTTCGGCTTTTCCGGACGACCCTGCAATGACAAAAAAGAAAGAATGGTTAAGAATTTTAGTTATAATATAGTAGCTTCAAATGAAACTTTCATTAGAATAGTTTCTTGAGCATTGAATGACACAGACTCTTGTACGCGAGCGTATGTTTGAAATGATAATTTAGACCTTGTGTGAATGTAGATGAAATCACATTTTTTAAGAATTGTATTCCAAGTTAGTAATAATAACTGTGGTACGAATGTGGTTTTGTTACTGAATACTTCCACTGGAGTATTGTTATTGCTGAAGAAAACAGTATGCTGAAGAAAACAGTATGCTGAGGATAACAGTGATACTATTTAGAGGGTGCCTTAGACTACACAAAAAGCTATAATTTAAAAGTTATAATGAAACCATTTTATAAAAGTAAAATTTTCACTATTTTACTATATTTCATAAATAATATTCCCTAATTCTGTGGAACTATCTTCTCGTCAGTGCTGGTACTTTAAAATTTGGGAAACACTTTAAGGTAAACGATGCATTGTGCAAGTGGGCCAATAAGACTGATGCATTGAAATAAACAACAAATAGCTGCATGATAATGGTGGTAGGCTTATTTCGTATGTTTTCATAGTTTACATTTTAAATAATAATATTTTCAATTAATTAATAATATTTTCACAGAAAACAAATTTTGATACACGTCTTTTTTCGCTATTGCTTCACAGTTTATTTAGCGCTGACGCGTAAGTGTTTTTCCAAATAAAAATAAACTATTTAATAGATAGACCCTTTGCCTGTGGAATATATTTGAAAACGCATTTGCGTTGTCCGAACTGAGTTCGGGTGTCACAGTCAAGGGGTTAAACCGTTAAACGATAATGAAAGTAGAAAAGCATTAAAACTGCAGTTTTTATGTTTAAAAAGTTTTATAAATTTGTGCTATAACCCAGGAACACACACTTGTCATGTGGCTCTACTTTCTTCACTTCACTCTAAGTTTAAAGTTCTCAAAAAATTGATTTATTAACGTTGAGTCGGAAAGTTTCCCTTGTCAAGTTATCCAAAGCAAAAAGAAAAAAGCGTTTGTAATATTATTTACTACAAGAAGACATTATTTTATGAAGTACATTTTAAATACAACTGTGAAATATCAACAAATTACTATCGAATTTAGAAGTGACTTTTAAATGATTGAACAATGAAAGTTTTAGAAATGAACATATAAATGGATGGAATACTGGAAATAAAACCCACAATATTAGCACATTTAAAGAGATTTCAATAATATGTCGATTAAAGAAATTGAAATAATAAATAGGTAAAATTTTTTTTTCAGTAATTATAGATTACAAAATGTACTTCATTAGAATATTTTCAATATAACTAGAAAGATGTTTACTTTTGAAAATGACTTATGTGTATTTTTTTTTAATAAATTTTGCATATTTGTATGTATTAAAATATAGTAAATAGTGTGTACAAAAATGTAGCTGAATAAAACTGGAACAATCCAGTAGTTAAATCCAGACATAGTTTAAAGGCCACAATATTTATTTCATGATAATAATTTGAATATGATTTCGAATGTGATTTAAAAGAACAAAAATATTGTGAAGGACATACAGAGATACAACACATACAAAACAATATCATTGAATAATTGGAACTGTGCTAATTGTTAGAAAATATACTGTTTCGTCAAATTTGTTTACTTTTCTTATGCAAGGATAATTCGTTTACTTTTCTTATGCAATCATAATTCGTTTACTTTTCTTATGCGAGCATAATTAGTTTACTTTTTTTATGCAAGCATAATTAGTTTACTTTTCTTATGCAATCATAATTACTTTACTTTCCTTATGCAATTGTAATTACTTTACTTTTCTTATGCAAGCTTAATTGGTTTACTTTTTTTTATATGCATTCGTGTAAGTTGCCTGAAAAATAAATGACTAAATCACTTCTTTATGCAAAAGAAATGAAAATATAAAAATACGAATTGTTCATAAAATTGAAGAACTGAATGGCAGAATCACAATGAAAGTTAATCACCAAGATATCATTTGAAGAATTCCGAGATAAATCTAGTGCACAATTGAATAGAGTCTGACTCAACATCTTCATAAGTGAAATTAATGTAACTTACGTGCAGCTAACTTCATAACTGACAACTTCTAAGTTTGAATGACAGTTTCCAAGACTGACAATGGATTTCTACTGGCACTTTTATTTATTCAGGCTGAAGTTAATATTTTCAAATAAATGAAAGCAGCGTCTGCACTGCCGGATGTTCATTGTTTGTTGGAAAGATGCTGGATGTCGTTTCAGGTCGTAGTAGAAAGACAACAAAATATAAGACAAGAAGTTTAGCTTTATTCTCACCCAACTTTGCGTAATGACTTTTACAACAACCATTTAACTTTTTTAATATTAAATTGCGTAAAAAATAAAGTGATTTAAAAGGCTTAAGATTCAAAGGATATAACTTTTAAGGTTTTAATGAGATTAAATTTATCTTTTGAATAAAAGTGGGATTAATTTATTTAAAACACGAAAATTGGGATGTAGTAACTGTTCGTAAATTAATTCCAGAGGTTTTTTTTTAAGTGAATAAGGATCAACACGAAAACTGTAATATAAGTTATCTTTTTATAAATAGATAATACATTTCTATATATATTAGTAATAGCCTAACAGGATTAGCTTGAATATAAAATTGTTCTAAAATATATAACTGCTTTTTCTATCTTAAAAGCTATAACCTCTAGAGACCTGAGCTTGCAAGAAGATTTTTTTTTTCAAATTTTTTTGTTTGTTTTCCCCTTTTTTGAGGATCATATAACATAAAAATAATTGACCTTAAAAAAAAAATATTGTGCAAAAAACTCAAAAGTTTCATTTAAGTGGACGCCCGGTCACTAGAGAATAAATATATTGAAACTATTGCTATTAGATTAATAGTTCAATGTGTTATTATTTAACCATTATTATTTTATACATTCATTAATAAAAATGATTTTATTCCTTTTCATAAATTTATATATATATATATATATATATATATATATATATTTATATATATATTTACCCTTACAAAGTAGTTTTAATAAATATTACAACTGAATAAACATTTCAATTTATAAATTATAATAAAATTGAATTTAATAATACTTTTAAGAATATATTTCAATATTTTGCTCATTATGTATTCTTTTATGCTTTCATCATTGTTCTTGTAGAAATAAATACGTGAATTTCTGAATCGAAACTTGATTGCTTTGATAAATATTATGTTATCAGCATTAAAATATGTACTGATAAGAGATAAAAATTTAAATTAACTTTCGAACAAATGTTTTTAAAATATTATCTGTATAACCTCTAACAATTTTCCAGAGAACATTTTTAGCTCAACCAAAATATAAAGTTATTATTTTCAAAACAAAACAGTTAGTTTTTATTCTTAGAACTAGACTTCAAATATAAAGCTGCCATGATTTGACTTTCATAACGATTTAATAGAGAATCTAACAAAGTAGTTTTCTCGAGGGAAAAGTTAAACTTGTTATATCACTGCATGCAGTTTTGTACTAATACCTTGAAAATCCAATGGGAAGAAATGCTAAGGAAGAAAGGAAAATATAAGAAAAGGAGCAATAAATATTTCATATTTCGAATTCTACTGAATTGGCATTTTGAAAACAAGGAAACAAGGAAAACAGAGAAAACTTTTTATTAAGACAGCTAAAGAGTTTTTTCAATATTTCATCAACTGTTCTCTTTTGATGTAGTTAAGCCTATTTAGTTCTATTCATATGTTCATAATTTTCAAATATAAGCCAAGTTTTATAAAACATTAGTTTTATAAAAAAATTACATTTACTTGCGTTTCTACTTGTTTAACGTCTTTTTTCGTGATACGTTTTGTCTCAACATTACGGCATACAGTTCAGAGGAAATATACTGAATACTAACTATAAATAGTTCGTTTATTACTTTCAATTACCCATATGTCTTATAGGGTAATGTAAGTATAGCATTAAAAAAAATTTGGATTTTTTTTTTTCATTTCACTACGTTTTTGAATACCCTGATTTCAAAAAAGTGGTATAGAAAAAAGCTTCTGTCTGTGAGTACACTGCTCCCTAAGAAATTGACCAAAAGTGACCAAATTTTGTGTGTGTGTTAGAGGTGGCCATGGGACCTACCATTAAGGTTTTTGTCAAACTCGAGCATGCGCATAAGGTTGAAATCATGAAAATTCACGAAAAATTCATCTTTTTCAGTAACTGCTAAAAAAAGGTTCTTCACGATTTGAATTAAAATCTCTGTGCTAATGCCTCTTAAGATGTTCTAATCGACTCCACTTCAAAACCTTCGTAGAAATGCGATAAAAGGGTACAAATTTGAAAAACGAGTGCCTGTAACACAGAGCTCTCTGTCCTTGAGCATCGCCCATCAACGATTGATTTTTTTTCCGTTTCACGCACAAGAAAGGACAATATAATGTTGATCGAATAACAACGTCAATTTCGCCATCTTGGCGAGGATTTTTTGCCCATGTAAAAATTATTGCCAAAAATATCGCCCATTGTTATTAAAATGAGTGAAAATATGAAAACGATAAATAATACCATACATTTTAATACAATGACCAATATTATAGTATAATTGAAGTCCACACCCATAGGTTTTTCTCTTTAAATGCCTTCACATAGGAATGAAATTATTCATAATAAAAATGCTCTAGAAAGAATTATCAACCTAACTCTTAAATCTATAAGTGGTAGTTGAACACAAATATGCATTTTTTAGATGGCCTCTTTAGAAAGAAGAAACATGGACTGATTTTGGTACTGTTCCAAAAGAAAATATATTTTTATGGCACACAATTTAGGAGGAAGGAAAAAAAAAGGAAATATATCTTCTGAGAAATTCTTTTTTAGTTCTGCTTTGCAAGGAGTTACCCTATGCAACAAGGAATCATTTCTGCTCTAAATAGTGTAATACACATTCCTCTGACACTATCAAGGCAGCTTCAGATGGAGGACAAGTCTTCAAGAAGAAAATATTACTTTGTAATAACAACAGATGGTGGAACAACACGACTCCCTTATTCACGATATCTCTGGATCAATCAAATGGTGGATCAAAAAGTATGAGTTATTGGAAACGCAATGACGACAGTCAAGGGATTTTCTTTTCAAACGCAAGGAGTTACCCAGAAGAAAAATAATGATAATAATAATAACAAATGTTTCTTCTTTGGTTTCTTCGCAGAACTTGTGAGGTTCTTTTGGAACGCTATTTGTTCCATGGGAGGAAGCAATAAACGGCTTTCAGAAGGTCTTGATCGAAAATAGAACTGGCATTATTGGAGTTTGATAGAGCATTTTCAATGGTTTGAGCGGATATGAGCGATACTTCTACAAGCAAGTAGTTTTGAAAAAATCTAATTAATTTCATCAAACTATGTTCTTATCTTTTAGAATAAGTTAATGTTATAAAATTGAAATATTTTTCTTGATGGATCATATCTTCTTTTTCTAAGAAAGTCTAACCCTATTGCAAAGCTTATAGTCTATGGAAATCACATGAAATTCCTTCATGAAACTCAAACCACGAGAAAAAAACGTCACAATAAGTATATTTTAAACAATTTTTATAAACAAATAAAAAACAAATTATCTTTAAGAATTAAATACTGATTTTGAAAACTTATTAGTTACAACCAAATATCCTTCAAATTGTATTGCAAGTACTTTATAACATAGAATTGTTTTAGATTTATTATTTACACTGAACTAATATTCCTATGTTCCATAAAAGTACTGATTAAACTATTTGAATGCCAATTTCTGTGATATAATTTTTTTTAAATTCAATCTGTAATATTTTTTCGTGATATAGTTTTTGTTAAATGTGCATTTGATGTATACATATATATTTCAGTTTACATTAGTATCATGGAGAGTAAAATTTTTCCACCCGTTCTCAGCATTAAAAACAATATATTTTTTTTAGGAATTACTCTATTTTAAATTTTTTATATTCACTTCGATTTTGTGTGTATGTTTGTGGGTATGTCGATAGTGGGCAAATCTGCGCAGGCCTGATTAACCCCCTTGCCATCATCCAATCGGGTTGAAACTTGGCAGATAAATTTGATGTCGATGGCAATGAATTCTATCAAATTTTGGGGCTTTAACTGTCACTAAAATGTCGCTTTTATGGACTACTAACAAACCAACTTGCCGTCATCCAATCGCTCTAAAATAGTATGTAACCGACCATTGAAGAAACTCTTTTCTGTTGCCAAATATTTTTTAATAAATACATAATAAAATTGTTTTAATCAGAATAAATAAAAGATATTCAGATGTGAGTGCATAAATTCGAGTTAATTTTTAATAAATAAATTTTTAAACCTAGTGTGCCACTTATTTTCTTGATAGAATAGTTTTTGATATTTAAAATTAGATGCGAACACTAAGCACGCGCTGTTCACAGAATCAACGCTGTGTTAATGTGTATAAAAATTGGCAATGCATATAAAGGATCTATATAAAAAAAAAACTTTGCTGCAAATTATTAGCTTTGCAGACGAATACAAGAAATTTCTTCGCTACTTGAGAAATATACAATGCAAGATGCAGCGCTGTTATGAAATGTTATGTTTATAGTATTCAGCTGAGTTGTTTTGAAAATTTATTGGAAATTTCCCAAGCATAATCAGCGAGAACCGCAAAAAAGTTTTTTTAAAATTTTTTTTATTTTTAATTTAAAAAAAATAATAATATATTGTTGTAAAGCGTTTTTAGTCTTATGGTAAAAGTATTCAAATTGTGAACGACTGATTAGTTTTGACAACTTTTTTTTAAAACTTTATTTCGTCAGGTGTGAAACGTCATCATTAAGAATTGCCTTTTCAAAAGCTTCATAGATTGTAAGAAAGGCAAGGAGAAAAGAAAGACTAAATTTTAAATGAAGGAAAAAAGTTATAACATGATTATGGAGACAAAAAATGAAAAAATATTGGAAATAGTTTTGACTTTTATTTTAAATAACAGTTTATAGTTAAGAACATTGAATTTGCATATGAAAGAAAAAATATTCAAAAGTACAACTTCGATGTTAAAAAAAACAAAAAGACATTAAATACTATGTATGAGCTGTTTGAAAAGAAGTAATTAGAAGATTTGGACCACATTTGTCAAAAAACCTTTTGAAATGATAGGTCTCATTTCTGTATGCATTTTATACCTTACTTCTGTATATATCCTCATTTCTGTATATATTGTATACAGAGAGCGCCTTGCGTGTATATGCACAAATTCCCATGTTCAATATTGGATAATGCAGTATTACGTCCGCAAGAGTCATGCTGTATTTTTGAATTTTATTAGGGAGAGTCTTATCATTGGATATTAATACTCTGCAAGGTAAAATTGCTATTAAAGTTAAATAAAACACAGTCGTCGATTTTTTTTAAAGTGGTACTTTTCAGACAAATACGCTTCATACAAGCGAGATTATTTTCGGCGTATTCTTACATGTAAAGAATTTTGAGTTCACAAATTTAATTTAGAAATTCAAGCATTCCATAATTTAATGCTTGAAGTCTTCACAAATTGAAATCAGTGCGTGCTTCACTTAGAATTTGAATGGGAAAATGAAATTACCATTAAAAATATCAAATGCTAATGAACTTGACGTTGAAATAACATTTTGAAATAAAGTTTGCTTGAAAATGTTGCTAATATGAAAAAAAGTTAAACGAATGACAGACTTAGTAGAAAACATTTATTGTAGCTAAGTATTTACATTTTTTCGTAATGGTAAATTACTTTAAATAGTTAAATAGTAACTCTTAAATAGTAAGACCATTTATAAAGTAACACAATTGACGTTAAAAGAATTTTTTTAAATAAAATTTGATTGAAAAACTAATAATAATATTAATAATAATAATAATAATAATATTAATAATAATAATAATAATGATAATAATAATAATGATGATAATAATAATAATAATAATAATAATAATAATAATAATAATAATAATAATAATAATAATAATAATAATAATAATAATAATAATAATAATAATAATAATAATAATAATGATATTAATGATAATAATAATAATAATAATAATAATAATAATAATAATAATAATAATAATAATAATAATAATAATAATAATAATAATAATAATAATAATAATAATAATAATAATAATAATAATGATGATAAAAAATAAGGATTCTTAAATCTTTTTAGTAAAGACCATTCTGATCATACGGATGTAAAACGTACTTTTTTGAGCAAAAATTACAGGGAAGAAGTACTCAATTCAAAGAATTATTTCTAATTACAAAACGTTTTTACTTTCAATTACCCATGTTAACATAGGGCAAAGAAAATATTAAGGTTAAAAATTCGGCCTGTCTGTGTGTTTGTGATTCACGTAAATCCCGAACGGATTGACCTACGATGTTCAACTTCTGCATATGGGTGAGAGGTGCCCAAGGAACTTTCCATTATGGTTTTCGTCTAAATTGCGTATGCGTGATAAGTAGCTGCCATTGAAATATTTATGTTTTTCAGCAATTGCCGGAAAACGGCTCGAACGGCTTTGAGCAAAATCCGTGTGGTAATGCCTTCTCAAGTGTTCTAAACATTCCCACTAAAATTCCCGTAGAAATGCAATAAAGACGTAAAAAAAAACAAAAAAAAAAAAAACGAATATCTGTTAATACAGAGTTCTCTTCCCTTGAACACCACGTATCAATGACTGCTTATATTCTGTTACACCTTCAAGAAAGGATACTGTAGTATTTATTGAAAGGCATGTCACCAATTTTGGCCTTTCGGCAGTGTCTTTTTTTGGCCAATGAAATAAACTATCGTCAATAACATATCGCCAAACTAACATTTCTTTTCTAAAATTAATGCAATCTGAATACTTAATGGCTAATATCTTTTTGAAAAAACAATGAGCCAATTTAAAATAAAATACTTGCGATGTAGATTTGAGAAAAAAAAATGGATTAAAATTATTTTATTGAATTCCAATGTAAAATTTAGTGTATTTAATTCATTTCATAATTTGGTAACAAACTTTTAATGAATATAAATTATGTATTTTCTATAGAAATGAATAAATTAAAATAATTTAGAAAAGTCACATGTGGCTGAAGTGTGACATAGATTTTTTAATTATAAACGCAGAGAAAATAACATATTATATGTTTTAAAAATGATTTTCTTTTATGTTGAAGGTTATGCTTTTCAGATTTTTACTTTAGCATTTCTTCCTCCGTAATATTTAAAAATATATTGCTTCGATGAAAAGATAAATATTTCAATTCATAAAAAACAAAAGTTGTTTCTTGAGAAGAACACATGCAAGCCTTTTTTTTACCTAGCATTTTTTTCTAGTTAAAATTGCAGGATCTATTTATTCAAAGAATGCTTCAATTTTTTTTCAAGAAAGTGGCACCATTTAAAAAAATATTATAGTAAAGGCAGGAAAAATAGCCAAGTTTTAAAAATAGTAATGTTTTAAGAATTAATTCTATTTCATAGTGCATTGCAATGTACAAAATAAATTGCTTAAGAATATCAATAAGTGTTAATTTTTTCTCTCGATTGTTTATTAAAATATTACAAATTGTGTACTTATAATTGGAGGTTTTCAAATTGTCTTTTCTAAAATCTCTGTTTTTGCAACTGCTTTTTATCTTAGGAATGTTTGGATTTCAAACTTTTTGTTTTTTGGTAGAAAGAGATTATATGTTTGGTTTTTTAGTGGCATTAGGAGGAAATTTATCATGGTCTAATACGATTAAAAAAAAAAAAAAAAAAAAAAAAAAAAAAAATATATATATATATATATATATATATATATATATATATATATATATATATATATATATATATATATATAAATTTTTTTGTTGTTGAAATATTCATTAAAAAAATTAAGTTTAGGCATTTAGTCACAATGAATAAGAGCACTCTAAACAAAATTTGAGGATCGTTGCCTAAGGTTATTTTATTGGTGAAACTTTCCTAGTTAGAAATATAACAGTTTTCAGCACTAAATCACTTGGAAAATACCAATAAAGTGTCATAGAAACATTAAGGCGAACTTCATGAAAGATGACTTTGTAAAAGTTTTCCTAAAAGTTCGACTTCGTAAACCTTGCTCAAGATAACAAAACTACGTTATATAAACATCACCAAAAACCATGTTTAATAAATTAAATAATAAAGCGCATCTATTATGGTGAATTTTCTATATCGGTGGAAGTGAACTACAATTCCTAAAATGAGTGATGGTAGTCATCAATTACTTCCTTCTTATCTCAATTTTAAGAACATGATAAATAAAGTGGTTATTTGAAACATGAACCTTTTTGTTCGAGTTTCTGTCCAAGAATAATCTGTTAAATTTTTAACTTAGAGTAGAGAAACATGGATTACTAGTAACTGAACTTAAAACTCGGATAGGCTCCATATTTCTTCTGCCGAATTTAAACCGCACCGGAATATTCGAAGCAAACATTCATCTTTTTTGGTATTCCGATAAAGTTTCGGACGAAAATTATTATCTTCGTGAAATGAAAAATTACAGGAAATAATAATTTGCTACATTGGATAGTTTCGTGTATCGATCAGTAACTAATACGAATATGTTTCCTTCGGAAAATTAACGCTATTAAAAAAAAGAAGGAGCTCTTAAAATTGCTGAAAAATGTTCTAAGTTTTCCGAAAACCGTTAATTGGAAAGTTGGTGCTTCAACTTTTGCTGCTTCTCAAATTGCGCTGAAAAGTGTAGAGAATATTCTTTATTAATAATATTCCTACCGAGTTATTAAAAAACGAGGAAGTGCAGGTAATTGTTTAAACTAGTTTCACGAATTTTTGAACTCGCTAATTGAATACGTGTTCTATCATCAACAAAAAGTGTCACATTTGTCACGGAATAATTATTTGTTGATTTTGCGCTTGGTACTTTATATTTTTATAATAGAATAAATAATGTAACGCACTACGTGAAAGTAGAATTTTTTGTGCTCCCAATTTCATCAAATTAAATGTAATTATAAATGACTTTAGACTCCTGCTTCTTAAAATGAAAAATAATAGCTTTTTCAAGCTATCTTGAAATAATAAAAAAGTAATTTTGTACTCCCTGGGTACTGTTTTTAATTTAGCAGATTGTTCAGTTTTTATATTTTCAAAGTTATTCGTTTGCAATTTAGTGCATGACATTTGTGATTATAGTAAAACCTTTTAAAACTGCAGTAGATAATTAAATAAATCGCGTAAAAAACTAAATTCAAGTGCATATCCTTAAAGGAATTTTTAAGTAGGAGTTAACGAATGAAATTATTCAAATGATAATAAAAAAAAAAAAAAAGAAAAAAAAAAAAAGGATCTTAAAAGACATGAACAATTTAAATTTATTGTTGATGGCAGAAGCAATGAACTATGATATTTCCTAACTAAGCACAGTAAAGGTTAATGAGAAAAAAACTGGCTAAGTTTTTTATTCTCTTATCTCATTTATACGCATGAATACTAATTTTTTTACTAAAATTGTTAATCGAGTAAACCAGAGTAATGAATATTTTCGAACGAAATTCTAAATGAATAATAAGTACTTGGCAAATATATCCAAATAGGGGATATTAATACTTTTTACTTTAACTTTATGAATAGTTATAAAATTGCAAAGGAGTATGATTATAGCATGGTTGAGGTGAATAGCTGTGTTGGTGTAAAATGTCGGTTGTTGTGGTAGAATAAGGTACATTTAAATAGTTTGAAACTCCCAAATGTGGTGCTGTTATTTGATTGCCAAACAGGTGAGTAATAGTTTCGTAGCAAGCTAATAGCAATAGGTTTCCTTTGCTTTACAAAAATAATGGCTTTTCTATTATATGAATACAGAAATGTGCCCTCTGAAAAAAAAACCTGAATTATTTTTTCCATATTGAATTTTCTTATGGTGATATTTATTAAGGAAAGAAATACAATAGTTTATTTTTTTATAAATAATTAACCAATTCTGCATATTAATGATTTATTAAAAATGTTAAACTCCTTCTAAAGCGAGTTTTATAAAAATGTAACTTTAACCCTTTATTTACTGTCGGGACTTATATTATACGTTCCGTTAGTTTTCTCCTGGTACTGTATTAATTTAAACGCAACAAGATCCATTAGAACTTTGAAATTCTTTTTTATGAAGTTCGTTCTTCAATTGTTCGATGGCAGCACAAGCTTATTTCTCTTTATATACAAACACATGGACGATTTTCAATTTTTATGCATCCATCTTGGTCTTATATCGTCTTAAAAACGTGTCTTTAGCAAGCTATCAAAAAGAAATAAGCTTGTGCTGCCATCCAACAATTAAAAAATAAAATTCATAGAAGTTAATTTTAAAATAACATTTGGTACCAAAGCATTTAAATTAATACAGTACCATGAGAAACTGAAATGTGCCTTGATAAGAAAACAAATGAATTATTTTGTCCACATTTAATTTTTCTATGGTGATATTTATTAAGGAAAGAAAGACAATAGTTTATTTTTATGAGTAATTAAACAAACACATGGACGATTTTCAATTTTTTATGCATCCATCTTGGTCTTACATCGTCTTAGCAAAATCCCAAAAAGAAATAAATCTATGCTGCCATTCAACAATTGAAGAATGAAGTTCATAGAAGTTGATTTTAAAGTCCCGATGGATACCAAAGCGTTTAAATTAACACAGTACCATGAGAAAAGCAACTGGACAGGTTCCCTCAGTAAATAAAGAATTAATGGGGGCCTATTAGGGATAAAATTCAACGCTGTTGACATTTGTAATGTGAATATGTATTTTTAGTACTTTTGATATGTGTATATATTATTTAGCGTGAAAGTCCATATAAATAAGAAATCAGCCATAATATAAGTTCAATAGTGATAAGAAATTTGTGATTAATTGACGTGTTTTTAATGACGTTTTCTAATGTTAACAAAATATGGATATTTTTTATGAAAATATATATATCTGTGTTTAATTTGTAGTTTACTTGTTTTAGCTCTTTTTCTTTAGCTCTAACGTAAACTTCTATTGTCTACCTAATTAATTAATTAATTAATTATAGATGGAATTAAAACAAAAATTGGAATGTGTTATGCCTATAAACTTTTTTGTATTTACATTTTGCAGTCTACAAGAGGTGGACCTACTAAATGATGCATTTTAATGGCAATAGTCTTGTTTTGAATACTTAGCCTTTATATAAATATCAATGGAAATAGACTTATAAGTCAATGTGTAGTTCGTGTGAATAGGAATTCTCATAAACTGGAAAATAAGAAAAAATGCAGTCTTAATAACATGAAACAAAAGAAAGTGGCCAATAAAATATGTAGCTCATGCCTACAATTACATTTGAATAGTAGGAATCTTCGGTTAATGACTGTGGAGAGAAAGTTACTTTACAAGACGAATATCAGCGCAAAAGTGGAACAACTCTTGATATCTTTAACATCAGGATTTGACGAAAATATTGTTTTGAAAAATGATAATAATGACAGGTATTCTATTCTTGTTCATGTTTTCTAAGATAAGGATACTTTGTAAAAAACTAAAGTCAAATATCAAACATTATTTAACATTTTGCATTGTGTGCTATTAACGAATCTTCTTCTTTCCAAATAGGGTCATGATTTTATTCAACGACCAATAATACCCTTATAAAAATCTTTATCTATGCCCCAGTCTTAGGCACAGAATTGTTTTTGCTTAGAAACAATAGAAAAAAATCAATCTGCCCCAATGCCAAGATGAAGGACCATTTATCAGGAAGTTTTATTTCAAATTGTACGAAAATTTTACAAATTACAGCACAATCCCAGTTGCATGAATACGCTGGTCAATATTGACCCTACTCTGGCCTATCCCGTTGCTTAGGAATTTGTCCACTCTTACCCAGTACTGGGTAAAATATACTGGAAGTTTTGAAATAGTGCTGCAGAGTTTTAAAATGAAATATATTTTTTTATAAAAAAGGATATAAGGGTAAAAAATATGTTTTGTGATGGTTTTGACAGGTTTATTTTTAAATAAATTGCGTAGTTTGGAAGGATGCTTGAGATTTTGGCATGGATAAGTCAATCTTCTTAGAACACCTGTTTTCGACTTGAACCAATACTGCTGTGCCATCTGGGATAGTTTGAAAACATTACGATTTAAAATACTTTGATTGATTATAGCAGCGTTAGCCACAACGCGGCCCTCGGGTCATATTTGGTCCGCGACAGGTCTTGCTGCGCCCCCCCTCCCCGTCACCACAGAAGAAAAAAAAAAAAAAAACTTTTCATTGTGTAGGCTTTTTTTTTTTTTTTTACATAATTGTAATTTATCCGAAATAGTTTGTGTTAACTATGTTGAACAGACTTCTCTACTACGTGTCCGAAGAAACTCTATGAAAAAGCTTTCAACAAGGTGAATTTCAGCAAGAATGAATATATGAATAACTTAACTGAATCTTATTTGAACAATTTATTAAGATTGGCCGCAATAAATACTGCAACAGAGATAAATATATGAAAAAGCCTTCAACACGGGGATTTTCAGCAAGAATGAATATAGGAATAACTTAACTGAATCTTATTTGAACAATTTATTAAGATTGGCTGCAATAAATTCTGAGACAGACATCGACTCTATCATAAAATAAACTGAACGATTTAGACCGCCATCGTCTCACAATAGATATCGACTAAAACGGAGTAATCAGGAAGTAAAGTTTAAATACTTTTATTTAAAGTTAGGTCAAGTTGAAACAATAGATTCACTTCTTTTTTAGACTATGATTTACTAATAATTAAAATTATTATTTCCTAATTATTTGAAAAAAATAATTAAATATTGTAATTTTCTTAAGATAAAAAATTATTATTATTATTATTATTAAAGATACGTATATTGGTATATCCGGCCCGCTTAAAGCTCTAACTTAAGTCATACGTCCCGCCTTTAAAAGTTAGTGGCGATCTCTGGGTTATAGTCAAGTCTATGTTACAATTTTTCAATGATATTTAAGTTTAATTTAAAAGCGAGAAAAGTTTTTATTATTTGTTTGATAAAAGATGATAAAATTTTTCCATGATAAAGGGACATTTAAATAAAAATATAGTTACAAAGTTACAAATGAAATAATTGACCTTATGGTTATGATTAGGAAATGTGAAGTAAAAATTGATCATCTGTTCAACATTTTAATTTAACTAATGGTGCTATTTTTTAATATTTAGTGTATCGTTTGTAAAGTTTGTTGAAATGTACTCCCTTACAACTTTGATTTGTTATTTTTAAAAACATGTACCTAGAAATTACTTACAAGAAATTCAATAGCAAATTTAAAATCATTAGTAAAAATTTTGGATCAGGATTCTATATAATGCACTATAAATCTTCCCTAATGACGACATTTTTGACAAAATTACTCTAGTTTTAAATTTGTCTTAGAAATATACAATTTGTTATGCTTAGTGATTTTGGGTAAAAAACATACAGATGCAAACTGGAGCAAGGATGAAGCCTGTCATGATAAGAATGGTTAAAAGTTCTGATTTCGAGATTTTTTAAAAAGTAACTGATATCAGTATTTTACAAAAAACTATTCGTTTCACAAACTTTTTCTCTAAAAGTAAATAAATCATATTAATGATAATTAACCATTGATAATAATGGTAAAAAAGTAATGAAAATAATCTAATGGTAATAAATTAATATTAACAATGGTAATAAAATAAAATAAACTAAAGTTAACAATGAAAATAATATAAGGGCAATAATAATAAACAAATGTTAATAATGGTAATAAACAGGCCATAATACTTATAATAAACAAATGATTATGACGATAAAAACAAATAATATTGATCATTTTAAATAAATGACAGTAATTATGCAAATCTAATGATGAATATGATAATAATCCAATAACTCTACTTAATAAAGACAATGATTAAATCAAATAAAAATACCTGATTTAAAATGCCCTGCATGCATAGAAGCTCTTGTACCCCTTGACAAAGCCTCGTATACATAGAAAGTGTTGAATTAATCATGTAAATTACACTTAATCATGTAAACATGCAGATTATTGCAAGAAATAATGCATTTGCCATTTGAACTAATGAATGTCAATGTCACTTTTATTCTTCGCTAGAGGATTCCCAACTTACTTCAATAGATAGCACCTATTTGATTAAATTATCTTTTGATGACAGAGCCTTAGCGTGTGATTTTTAAGAGGGTAACAACTAAGAAAATTAGAAATCTGTTCTCAGCATGATGTTAATGAGCTTCGGTCATGATTAAGATGGGTAAGGGTGACAAACTCTGTGTCAGAATTAAACCATGAATGGAATGTTATATGTTCCTCGATTAATTAATAAGACATTTCCATGCTGGTTTTCAAAAGATTTGTTTTGATTAATGTATATCTCATTAATTTAGTTGATCTGTTCACGATGCTGTTTTGGCACGTATTCTTCGTGAGTAACAGAAAAATGTTTGAAGTAAATTAACCTATGTATCTCCTATTGAATGCTTATAACACTGTTAAGTGAATTATATATAATATTTAGCAAGTGAGGATGATTGATTACCTGCCTACGCACTGCGCATTGATTGGCTACAATGCTAATTATGAAAGATGTAAAATGTGTACTATGTATCCCATTAGATGTGAAAAGGATATTTATTCATATATGAAATACATAATGTTTTTATACTTAAAAATTCTTCCAACTGTGGAGGAATAGCAGGAGATGTAAAATATTATAAGTGTTTAAGAAGGCCGTTTTAAATCTACTGTTAACCATGTTTAAAACTATTAAATGAGTTAGTTTTATTGCATTATTTTAAATAGAGGCTTAATTTAATATTATTTATAATAACTTCAATCAGTTATATTATTCAACTTCAATAGCAATATCGTAAAGTAGTTAATGTTAAAAAATCTATAGTAAGTAATTATTGATAGCTGCATTGCAATAAAGTTTGTATTGTGATATAAATGATTTGATTTTTTACTTTCAATAACCCATATATTAACAAAGGGTAAAGAAAATATTGCATTCAGGAACATTTGTTTAAAGATTTTTGTTTTTTGCATGGCATAGAAAAAGTGTGTGTGTCTACTGTGTGTAAAAAAATGTGTCTCCACAGGCCAGTTTAACTCGCGAACCGATTGACTTACGATTTTCAACTTTTGTATTCAGATTAGTGGTAGCCATGAGACCTTTCATTAAGGTTTTCATCAAAATTGTGCATGCGCATAAGGTGCCTTCCATTGAAAAATTTATTTTTTCAACAATTACCGTAAAAGGTTGAAAAACGAATGTCCTTAACACAGACTTCTCTTCCCTTGAACATCGCATATCAATTATGGTTTCTCTTTTGATTTACATACAAATAAGGATAATGTTAAATATTTATTGAAAAACATACAACCAATTTCACCATTTTAGGATTTTTTGCTGAAATTTATTTTTGTAATAGTTATCGCTAAACTGGCACAACTAAATGCAGTGGTGACTAGTATTAACTGAAAAGTGTGCGATGTTCCACAAACCTATTTTTTTTTTTTTGTAAAAGTTTGTTTGATTTATTGGAGCTAACAATCATCAGTATTTTGCTAGTTTTGAATTTACTACACTAGGGAGAGCTATGAACCTGTTCAAAGCGTGACAGAGCATCAATAAAATGAGCACGTTTTAAGCGAGAAGTGTTTAACATGAAAGGTAACTTGAATGAGAACGCGCATTAACTTAAAAGTGCGAAAGCTAAAGATTATGAACGATTAAGTGCCTTATGGTCAAAACATCAACCCCCAAACCAGATTTAGTCTTATATCTATATTCTAGAAACAGGCTACATTTTATCAATTTCTTGACATCAGGTCATACAAATAACTTTTTCTTCAGCTTTGCTTAAGATAAACAAAGGAACTTCCTGAAAGAATACTTGAATCCTTCTTCTTCTTTTGGCAATGCCTTGCATTTTTTTAAGGTGTAACTTTGTTTGAAGCGATGGAAGCCCAACTTTTTTTATGAACTAATAAAACTTGTATTTATACTCCAGGTTCTAATGATTTCTTTTTTTTCGCCATGACCAAATTAATATTCTTTTCAAACTTAGATGTCCTATTCTCAAAGGAAGTGCTAGAATTTCCTGTCACCACTCTGTTGACCATTTAAGAGACATAGATATTCATTTCAATTCACCTCAAAAAGCTGCCATATACTTTTAACAGCATCTCGAACTAAAAATAAAGTATACTTTTTCTCAAAGCTTGTAATTTTAAACATTTATACTTCACTGAAATAAAAAAGAGATTGATAGAAGCAAGAAAAATTGTAAGATAGTGAAACGGGGATGATGATGGCTAGTAGAGAATGGCAGACATGCACAAAGAGATTAGTAATCGGATTTAAACTTGTTTTCTCTGGCTTAACTATCATGTTTAAAATAAAGTTTATCAGTTCAGAGGAAAATATTTAATAAATAATAATTTATACTTTCTTATATAAAATTCATATGGGGCAAACTATTATTTAAAATCTACAAATATAAGTTTTATAAGTGTATTAATAATTACTGCCAACAACGTTGCGTTGCTCTTAAATATATAAAATTCGTACATATTCGACAGGTTATTTGTGATCAAACCAAAAGTGATGGAATTTTTTAATTATTTCTTGATCATAAAAAAACTATAAAATTCTTTATTTATTTTTAAGAAAATGTTTTCATCAACGATCTGTGTTATCCACCTAGTCTTTTTGAATATGTCTCCGATAC